>JAVYIG010001529.1:0-325754 GCA_035222895.1 Strongylocentrotus droebachiensis | reverse complement strand
GTAAAAATCATGCCTGAATAGTCTGTTCTCTATTCACTCTCACATTCAGTCTGACGGAGTATCCGCATGATATCCCAGTCAAAAGATGCAGATGGATGAACTTGAAGTTAGACTATCAATCGGTTCATAGATTCACTATTTAAACGGTAGATCTAATATTCAAGTTGTTGAAAAGTCTTGATTTTAGTTTGAATATTTCATTTGTTATTTTTTAAATTACTTTTCTACATCTTATTTGTTTCTATGTAGGAAATCTGTGTGAGAAAATCAGTTCCAATGCGACAACAACAATTGCATCCAAAGTTTATGGAAGTGCGACAATGAAGACGACTGTGGAGACAATTCCGATGAGACAGTGTGTGGTAAGTTTGAGGAAAAACTTAATTAGGTGATACGTACATCCGTATCACCTCTTGATTTCGTCAAGATTTGTCTTTCTTTATTATTTATTCGTCCATGATTTGTTCGCAGGATATCTCAAGAAAGGATAAAGCGATTGTCGTGAAACTTGGCTGAAGATAGATCTAGCTAATCCAACTTAAAACTACGTGACTTTCCAGCAACGCCGGGGCGCTAATTTTTTGGGGGGCGATTTTTTTTTCTTCTCCCAAACAGGTTTCCCAATGCTAATATATCCGGTCATCTGATTGGCTGATATGTTACGTCATTATTAATGACGTAACCGTTAGGGTGAGTAATAGGGTTATAGAAATCATGCAGAATCACTTTTCATCAGGGGCGTAGACAACGGGGGGATGAGGGGGATGCATCCCCCCCTCCTCACAAGGTGGGGGGATGGCATGTACAATCATCCCCCCAGGTTTTGGGAATGATATTTACTTACTTAATAAGTCATAATGATGATAATAATAGTAATAATAATAATGATAACAATTATAATATTAATAATAATAATAATTATGATGATGATAATAATAATCCTCATCATTATTGTAATTGTGTTTATTGTTATTAGCCGCATTCACACGGTGAAAGCCAATTCAGACGGTAAAAAAAAGAAAATCTTACAAGTATTTTGTGGTTATCTTGTGGTTTGGAAACCACAAGATAACCACAAGATTAAACAGGCGCGGATCTACGGGGGGGGGGTTAGGGGGTTTAAACCCCCCCTTGGGCGGCCCAAAAAACAAACAACAAAAAAAAAGGGGAAAAAAAAGAAAGAAAAAAAAGAAAAAAAGAAAGAAAAAAGAACGCACGCTGGAGAGAAACCCTTTCAAGTGCAAATATTGTGAGAAGATATTCAACTCATCTGGTAACTTAACCAAACACATGATAACTCTGGATATAACTGTATATTTAACTGTTACTTGATTTAAAAAGACGTTATCATGCACTGCTTTTTATGGTCTCCATTGTGTTAATAGATGCCAGGAAAACATCACTTACGGGGTTCAAATAAACACCCCAAAAAAAAATCGGCTCGCCGCTTTGCGGCTCGTGGACGATGCTCCGCATCGTCATTATTTTGGTCACCCCCCCCCCCCTTAGCAAAAAGCTAGATCCGCCCCTGAGTCATCCCCCCAGGTGTACGAACCTGTCTACGCCACTGCTTTTCATCAACCCATCGTTGGCTCAATCGGTAAGGACAGCGTGTTACTAATAGCACTCTGAAGTTGACTTGAGGGTTCAAATCTCAGTTTATTCAGTTTGTTTGCCTTTATTATAAATAATCAAAGTCTAATTGTTTGTGGCCTCTTTCCAAGCTTCTAATGACGTAGAACATATCAGCCAATGAGAAGAACGGAAATATAAGAAATTGCAAACCTGTTTGGGAATAAAAATTTCGCCGCCGGGGCATCATGACGTCATTATGTGAAATGTCATTAATGGTCGTATCTCAGCCATGCAATACCAATTTCAATTCAAATTTGGCATCAATCATGCTCATATAAGCTCACGCGCATGCGCCTGCCTCTTGAAACGCGCGCTACAATGCGTTAAAAAAAGTGCTCGAAACCTAAAACCAAGAAATTTTCTATGCGTTTCAAATGCCCATTTCCCATTCTCATAAAATCCATTTTGGTGCCCCATTTTCACATCTAATAATTAGCCTTTGTACTTTGACACGTGCTCCTTCTCTTTTCAAATATGTTGCTTAACCCTTTCGATAAGTGTCCCCTTTTCCTCTCATCATTAAACGTGCAATTTCCCCCAAAGCTCGCTCGCTACGCTCGCTCGTAGTAATATATGTTATAAGTATGTAAGTTTATATCAAAGGTCTTTTCAGTCTTCCGTTATGAGAATGTGCTGAATAATAATATATATATATCTGTAAAGCGCTTTGAGAGGGCCTTCGGTCTTGAAAAGCGCTATATAAGAACTAGCTATTATTATTATTATTATTATAACACGATCAGAATTTGGTTTTTCCTCTTTAAATGATGTAATTTTTCGCACTGCTACCTCACAAATCTTAAACCTTTCCCTCGCTCGCAAATGTATTTTCAGACAATCACACCCAACTGGAAAGTATGAAACTTAAGCAATATCTTATATGATGTATAAAGATAAACAAATATTGAAATCAACCCTGATAATGTAATCACATTATAGGGGTATATACTAATGTATAACAAAATTGTATATTTTCACTTTGAGATTTCCCTTTGAAGGTGCCCTTTTTCCCAGAAAGTGCCCTTTTTGCTCGCCCCCTCCCCACTCTGGAAGTCGCTCCGCCGCCTCCGTGTATTTCAATAATTAGAATGCGTATCGCATATACATTAATTGTTGCGCTAGGTATGACGAGCCGCAATGTTTTCATATCAAACTCTTTGTTTCATAATAAAATAGTCTTCCTATTTGTGGGCATTATGCCAGCAGTAAGCAGTTATCTGTAGCAATGTTTAATCTTGGTCACCAATTTTGCTCGGGTTTTGATATCTTGATCTTCAAGATCTTGATTACTCTTGAAGTGATTCCACTAAAATCTTCTTTTTGTAACTATACGTTGTTTTGTTTGTCATTCGAATCTTTGCTATACATGATGTTGCGTACACTAGAATATACATGCAGGTTACCTTCTGGAAAATGTTTTTTTTTTTTAGTGAGAATGTTTGAAGATAGCTAATAATTACACATGGTGGAGCCTAAAAAAGTAACAAATTATTATAGTAGATGACAAATAGTGGTTTTAAATTTAATTTTTCATTTGTTTTCTTCTTTGATTTCAATGTAGGCCAACCGGCATGTAGCTCTGCAGATTTTGAATGCGTTGATCCAGGAGCAGGTAACGGAGGCTTAACATGTATTCCAGCAAGATGGCGCTGTGATGGTGACAGTGACTGCCCGGACGGATCAGATGAAGATGCCTGTCGTAAGTAAACCTTTGTCACTGAAACAATGTGAAAGTCGTAACAAGTAATGAGTTAGCAAACAATACTATTTAAAATGAGGTATGAAGATTCTCAAAGGAGTTTCTTGAACCTGTACATCAGCATCTCTTGGGGGATGGCCATAAATATCCTCATAAATCTCTGATTGTGTATATGAACTAGACATAGATGATTTGCATAGAATACACTGTAAATCCTACACCCCCCGGCATGCCCCCAGATTTTTTAACTCTATGTACCTGCTGTTGTATAACCTTCTTCAGTAGAATTTAAAGCTTCACAAATAATACAAATAAAACATCGATAATTCTCGTTTTTGTTTTTCTTTCTGGGGCGCACTGTATATAGCTCCATACGTTTTTATATGGTTCGATAACTTTAGAGATGTTTGACGGATTTTAATAAAATTGGATATGATGGTAACCTACATGGTATCATAAAACAGCCTAAGTTTTGATTTGGGAGTATGTATGTCAAAGTGCAGCGGTTATAGCTCATTAAATATGCGAACAAATCTGGTTTCCGTTCAATAACTTTAGTAATGTTTGGTGGATTTTAATGAAATTTGATATGAAGGTACATGGTATCAAACACAGCCTAAGTGCGATTTCGTAGTATGTAGGTCAAAGGTCAAAGCTCCAAGCTCATTAAATATGCGGACAAAAGCTGATTAATTGAAAATTTGGTTTCCGTTCGATAACTTTAGTAATGTTTGACGAACTTCAATGAAATTTGATATGAAGGTACCCCGTACATGGTATCAAAATACAGCTTAGTTCGATTTAGGAGTATGAAGGTCAAAGGTCATAGCTCAATAAATTGCAAACAAATCTGATTTCCGTTTAATAAATTTAGTAATATTTTACGGATTTTAAGGAAATTTGATATGAAGTTACATGTTACAAAAACACAGCCTAAGTCTGATTTCGGAATATTTAGATCAAAGGTCAAAGGTCACAGCTCATTGAATATGCGGAAAAGCTAATTAGGTATACGACAATGTGGTTTCCGCTAGCTCGGAAACTCTAGTAATGTTTGACGAATTTTAATGAAATTTGTTAAGAAGGTACGGCGAGGGTATGCTACGCTTTGCGTTGACTTGTACATTTCTTTTCTTACACAGCAATTCTTTGAACTTGTTCATTGACATGACAATGTATTACCGTTTTTTTGTGTGGTTTGTTCCTTAACCATTGCAATCTTTCTTCTTTACTGAACAGAGACCCCGACCTGCTCTCCTAGCCAGTTCAGCTGTGGTCCTGGTATGAACTGTATTCCCCTGACATGGACGTGTGATCGTGATGTAGATTGCCCATCTGGAGCTGATGAGAACAATTGCGGTAGGCTCTATCTCATAATAACGTTTGTGTTATAGAAAAAAATCCTGGCTTGTTCTGCTTTTTGTATTTTGTTGTTGTTGTTGCTTGCATAATTTTTGTATTATTTTGCCTTTGAAGTGGTAAGTGGAAGTAAATAAACGTGGTTTAAACAATTTAGATCATAAATTGTACATTATTAGGAAAAACTGCAGATTTTGTGTATCAATTTCTCAATGAAAGATGTTCTTGTTTACTATTTTCCCCCTTCTGTTTATCTTAATAGATGCAGCGACCTGTGCGTCTAACCAGTTCACCTGCAACAACGAGAAGTACGTTGCATCTCGTTTGGTCTGCAATGGAGACAACGATTGTGGGGATGGTTCGGATGAGATCAACTGCCCCAGTCTAACATGCTCCCCAGACGAGTTTGAGTGCACAGGCACCAACGCAACCACCTGCATCCTCTACAAATGGAAGTGTGATGGGGAAATTGATTGCCGCGATGGATCTGACGAGTCAAGCCCCCGCTGCTCAGGTCCTACTGCCCAGGACCAAAATCCAGTTGAAACCAATTGGAGCAAAACCAATTGAAACCAGTTGCCAACTGGTTTCAATAGGGAAATTGGAACAACTGGTTCCAATTGAAACCAGTTGAAACCAATTGCCAACTAGTTCCAATTGAAACCAGTTGAAACCAATTGCCAACTGGTTCCAGTTGCCTAATTGGTTTCAACTGGAACCAGTTGTTCCAATTTCCCTATTGAAACCAGTTGGCTTCAACTGGTTTCAATTGGTTTCAACTGGTTTCAATTGGTTTCAATTAGATCCAATTGAAACTTACAGTTGGCATGAACTTAATTAGTTATAAGTTAATTAGCTCTTGCACTAATTATCGCTCATGTCAACACAGAAGCATTGTTATATGTGTCTACATTAAGTACAATGTAAAGGGCATTATAATATGCAGATCATATAATATACTTAACAAGGAAGGCATTGCCATTATATATGTTTGTATTTGATGTATTTTGTACATAGTTAGTGTTTTACTAATCAACTTTTAATCTGTGTAATTACAAAAATATGTTACTAATGAACATGCTTATCATTGCTAATTAATCTTTATATTTATCTAAAACAAATGCATTACTTGCAAATGAAAATTAATTAATAATGCATTGTAAATCAAAATAAATTACATAAAACATTTATCTGCACACAAGCAGATACTATGCTAATTAACTGGTTTCAATTGGATCCAGTTGGGTGACTGGAAATATTTTCCAATTGGAACCAATTGGGTAACTGGAAATGAATTCTAACTGGAACCAATTGGGTAACTGGAAATTACTTCTAACTGGAACCAATTGGGTAACTGGAAATTAATTCTAACTGGAACCAGTTGGGTAACTGGAAATTACTTCTAACTGGAACCAATTGGGTAACTGGAAATTAATTCTAACTGGAACCAGTTGGGTAACTGGAAATTACTTCTAACTGGAAATGAATGCTAACTTGAACCAGACGGGTAACTGGAAATGAATTTTAACTGGAACCAGTTGGGTAACTGGAAATAAATTCTAACTGGAACCAGTTGGATAACTGGAAATGACTTCTAACTGGAAATGAATGCTAACTGGAACCAGTTGGGTAACTGAAAATGAATTCTAACTGGAACCAGTTGGGTAACTGGAAGTGAATGCTAACTGGAACCAGTTGGGTAACTGGAAATGAATTCTAACTGGAACCAATTGGGTAACTGGAAATGAATTCTAACTGGAACCAGTTGGGTAACTGAAAATAAATTCTAACTGGAACCAGTTGGGTAACTGGAAATGACTTCTAACTGGAACCAGTTGGATAACTGGAAATGACTTCTAACTGGAAATGAATGCTAACTGGAACCAGTTGGGTAACTGGAAATGAATTCTAACTGGAACCAGTTGGGTAACTGAAAATGAATTCTAACTGGAACCAGTTGGGTAACTGGAAGTGAATGCTAACTGGAACCAGTTGGGTAACTGGAAATGAATTCTAACTGGAACCAATTGGGTAACTGGAAATGACTTCTAACTGGAAATGAATGCTAACTGGAACCAGTTGGGTAACTGGAAATTAATTCTAACTGGAACCAATTGAGTAACAGGAAAATCATCTTACTGTTTCCAGTTGAACTTCTAACTGGAACCAGTTGGGTAACTGGAAATGACTTCTAACTAGAACCTATTGAGTAACTGGAAAAATTATCTTACTGGTTCCAGTTGCACTTCTTATTGGTTTGAACTGGAAATGAGTACCCATAACAATATTTTCCAGTTCGGCAACTGATTTCAACTGGAAATTTTCTATTCCAATTGAAACCAATTGAAACCGATTAAAACTAGTTGAAACCAATTGAAACCAGTTGGAGATTTCAACTGGTTTCAATTGGATTTTGGTCCTGGGTGTGCCATGTTCTGCAGGACATTTCCAATGTACCAGTGGCGAGTGTGTCCATAAATCATGAAAGTGTGATGGAGAGAGGGAATGTTTCGATGGATCAGATGAAGATTCGTGTCGTACGTTTACCCATGCACTCTTGTATCTTTCTATTTAAAAAAATGTCAAAACTTAAAATTTTAATATCATAACTATTTAGGAACTCTTAATCAAATCATATTGCTGTAGATCTATTCAATTTTTATATTATTTTGCCTTTGAAGTGGTAAGTTGAAGTAATAAACGTGGTTTAAACAGTTTAGATAATGGATTGTACATTATTAAGAAAAACTGCAGATTTTTTTTTGTATCAATTTCTCAATGAAAGATGTTCTTGTTTACTATTTGCCCCTTCTGTTTATCTTAATAGACGCAGTGGCGTGTCCGTCTAACTAGTTCACCTGCAACAACAAGAATTGCGTTACAACTATTTGGGTCTGCGATGGAGACAACGATTGTGGGGATGGTTCAGATGAGATCAACTGCCCCAGTCTAACATGTGCCCCAGACGAGTTTGAGTGCACAGGCACCAACGAAACCACCTGCATCCCCAACAGATGGAAGTGTGATGGGGACATTAATTGCCGCGATGGATCTGACGAGTCAAGCACCCACTGCTCAGGTCCTACTGTGCCATGTTCTGCAGGACATTTCCAATGTACCAGCGGCGAGTGTGTCCATAATTCATGGAAGTGTGATGGAGAGAGGGACTGTTTTGATGGATCAGATGAAGATTCTTGTCGTACGTTTACCCACTCTTGTATCTTTCTATTTAAAAAAACGTCAAAACTTAAAATTGTAATATCATAACTATTTAGGAACTCTTAATCAAATCATATTGCTGTTGATCTATATCAGTTTTAGTCCAGAATAAATAAAAATAAAACAATTTGCATATGATGAAAGATGAAAGTCCTCCTCATGAGATATGAAATTAACCAAGTAAATTTTTGCCACCCTGACAGCACTTGTTACACCGAGCCCCTGTGCTGCTGTTGAATTCCAATGTGACAACGGTGTTTGTTTCCCAGGAGATGTGGAATGTGATGGTACCCAGCAGTGTGCTGACGGTAGTGACGAAGCAAACTGTAATGGTGAGTAACGGCATCTCATCTTGTACATTATTCGTAGTTATACAAAATTGTTGTTGGAGAATAAGTCATAATTAATTACACTGTCCATTGAATGCAGATTGATGATTAGATTTAGATAAGGATCGACCTCTACTGAGGTGGATATAATTGAATAATGCAAAATGGGTGAATAGACAGCTGAATGGTAAATATATGTCTCGTTTACAATCATGGTGATATCGGATTGGAGCAGACTATTTTGTTTTCCATGAAGTTAATACCCAGTTTTTATCTTCCTACACAGCGCCTGCAGAGTGTAATCCAACCACTCACTTCAGGTGTTCCAACTCTACCTGTCTGCCAATGGTACGTGTGTGTAACGGCATCCCTGAATGCCCAAACAACGAGGATGAACCAGGACAAGAAATATGTGGCAAGTATTTCAATTGAATTAATTTCAGATCAGGGGGTCTCTATTGGACATTGTAACTATTGATACTTCATCTTCTTCTTCTTTGCTTGGCTCCCTCCAGTTTGGAGAAATGCAGTTGGTGCAAGTTTTGGCAGTACACATATACCAAGGATAGGTGGGTTTACAGTGACATTACATAGTGGAACGTTTAACGTGGAGGTCAAGTACGAAACTGAGAGAGAGAGATCGTGAAAAAGTGAGGGGTTGATCCAGGCGGAAAGAGAGGTGTGAGAGCAGGAGCCAAGTAACGATAGTTTTGTGAGGCATATTCACCCTTCGTTTTTGTATTAGAATAATGGCTCTCCCAGCGTCCTGGCCATTGAGCGATAAAGTAGTCTCTGAGCGTAGTGTAGAGAGGGCACTCACCTACCACGTGGATGATTGTCTCGATCAGCAGTTTCTCCACATGCGCAGCAGGAAATTTTAATCGAGTTTGAAGGTGTGTATGTGTATACTAGAGTTGATAGGGTATACGCCACTCATATCAGTAGCTGCGCCTTGATGGGAACTGTCTGTCTCATTCTAGGTCGGTGAATGGTTGATGGAAGAAATTTATGCGCTTGGTCATGGTTGTTGGATAGGAGCTGTTGAGTATACTTTGAGTTTACAGCTTTTTCTGTGAGGTCAGCTCTCACCTCTTTTATGGCATTTCTCACCATCAGCTTCCAGGTGTGGGGAGGAGGTGGAGAGCTGATAAGCTCTTCATGAGGAGGGAGTTGGTATTGTGTGAGCTTGTCATCTAAACTCTTGATGGTAGGGCAGGATGGCATCTGGCACAAAGCATGCACAAGAAGTCGTCATTCGAATCTGTCATGAGGCAGCAGTAGGACTTTACCGACGAGCCGAAAAAGAGCTTGCCTATACCTCGTCTGACACTGGGGGGGGGGGGTGAGTGAGGAGATCGCCTCATATGCTGTGCTGCGTGGAATATCAAGAAGAGATTAAAGAGATGACACTGGATTCTGTCAAGATCGGAAAGCATCTTCTTGGTCAAGTGTAGTATTTCTACTCCATAAAGCATTCTGGGTAAGCAGTAACGCTTCCAGATAGATACTGTGCTCTGAGCAAGTATTTCGCACTTCACTTGGAATTAATTCACCACATCTTTCCATAACTCCCAAGTTAAAATGTTCAAATATTAAAGTAAATTTTAAAAATTGTTTGGAGGTAGACTATAACCAGTTTTATTTTAAATAAAAGCTTACCTTTTTGTCTATATTTCTTCTTTGTAGGAAGAAATGAATGCCTGACAAACAACGGTGGCTGCAGCCATACGTGTCTAGACCTTGCCATCGGTCATGTGTGTACCTGTAATGCAAGCTACGCACTTGTAAATGAGACACAGTGTGTGGACATCAACGAATGCAAGACCACACTAGGTATCTACAGTCAACGGTGCTACAACCTTCCAGGATCCTACAAGTGTGACTGTGATGAGAACTATACCCTGGAGCACGTCAACGGCCGTGGGCACTGCAAGGCCAACCCGGAGTTTGGTTCCCCAAAGCTTCTCATCTCCAACCGACATGACATCCGCATCTTTGACCCTAGTACATCTTCTGAAGATTACATCAAGAGGTCCCTCCACAGTGCGATGGCTGTTGAATTTGATTCAGCGTCAAATACCGTTTTCTGGACGGATGTCGGACTGGAAGTAGTGGCCAAGTAAGCAGGGGCGGCAATTTCTTTTCATGACTGGGGAATGCGAGGCACGAGGAAGCATAGTGTAAACTGTGCTTACGTGATACCAACGGAATACAGATTTTCTACAATACTTACTTGCACATTTTGAGGGGTATTATGCGAGGGAGCGTAGCGACTGTAGCGACCGAGCGAGAAGATGTTTGCAGTTTTATTAGTCAAACGCTGCACTCTGGGCCCTCACGCGCCTAAAAGTGTGTTGCAGTCTTTAGTCAGTATTTGCTATTCATTTTTTAAAGGTACTTTTTCAAATTTCCGGGGGGGGGGGGAGATCCCCACGTCCCCGTACTCCCGGGATCGCCGCCCCTGCAAGTAATTAAAGGATAATTACATTTTCTGCGACACATGCAGGTTAGACACATGAGTTTAATATGACTCTTTTAGGATCAGCAAAAACGATAAATAATAGCAACAAGCAGATGAGGTTGGATGATCATTTGAAGTTATTGCTGTTTGATATTTAGCAGACGAGATATACCTTCATATGAGGCAATGATTAATATTAGATGCAATATGTTATGACTGAACTTACATTGGTAATGTGAATAGCTTGTGATGTTCTTTTTGAGAAAGTCGTTATCAATAAAATTATGAAATAGCATTCGGAATGACTTGATGTGGTTCGATGAAGGTGTGATTTATTAAGCCATATCTGATCTCATTAAAGAACCCAACTGCAAGCAGAGAATGAAGTAGAACCTGTGGTTGTGACTGACAAAGTGAAGATTCCTGATGGCATTGCTGTGGACTGGATCAACAGGCTCCTATACTGGACCGACACTGGTGTCGACAACATCGTTGTGTCCAACTTTGAAGGCACCCGGCACACCGTTCTGATCTCCAGCAACCTTGACGAGCCCCGAGCCATCGCTGTGGACCCAGAGTCTGGTCTCATGTTCTGGAGCGACTGGGGATTAGAGGTGATCGAGCGTGCTGGCATGAACGGACAAGGACGCACCGCCATTGTGACCGATGGCGTGTCTTGGCCCAACGGATTGACCCTGGACTACACTCTTGATATCCTCTACTGGACCGACGCCAAAGAAAACAGCATCAGCTCGGTAAATTTCATGGGTGGAAACCGGCGAGTGGTAGTGGCTGGACAGGGTCGTATCTCGCATCCATTCAGCATTGCTGTCTTTGAAGATTACATCTACTGGACGGACTGGACCAAGGAGAGCATCGAACGGGCTGACAAGTTCACTGGCTCTAACCAGACAACTATCCTCTCTGGAGTATCAGATGCCATGGATGTCATCGTTGTTCATCCGCTCAGACAGGCTCCTTGTAAGTATTATTTCCTCTTTCCTGAATTCATATTTCACTTGCAGCTTTTGAATTTTGCCGATGCAACCTTTTTAACGATATTTTGTTCTTGTTAAAATGTATTGTTCATAGGTGTTATTGAAAACCAAGTCCGACTTTTTATCTGTCAAGACACACACATTTAGATCGATGTGTAATTTACGTGCCACTCTGGTGTTTTTTTTACCAACAGCTGCAGGGGAAGTGCCATGTGCCACAGACAACGGAATGTGTTCCTACCTGTGCGTGGCTTGTCCTCGGGTTGATGGTCCTGCTGACTACTCCTGTCTCTGCCCTGTTAATGTATCGCTCACCGCTGACGGACACACATGTGAAGGGGATAAGCCAACCCCAAGTGTCCCTCAACCTTCCGTGCCTTCCACAACCCTTGCGTCCACCACCACTCTACCTCCTGTCAGACCCACTAAGCTGACCATGGCTACTACACCAAAGATAGTCGAGGAGACACCGACGATTGTCGCAACATTCGCCACTGGAGGAAGTGTGGTTTCATCTAGCCCATCGGCCAATACTGTTGGTGTATCGCTCACCGCTGACGGACATACCAGTGAAGGAGGTGAGCCAAACCCAAGTGTCCCTCAACCTTCTGTGCCTTCAAAAACCCCTGCACCCACCACCACCCTACCTGCTGTCAAACCCACTACCCCTACCAGGGCTACTACACCAAAGATAGTCGAGAAGACAACGACGATTGCCGCGCCATTCACCACAGGAGAAGGAAGTGATGTTAAATCTAGCCCATTGGCCAATACTCACATGATAGTATATGTTGTCATCGGTATCATCAGTATACTACTTCTTTTCTTTGTACTCTACAAGTGAGTCGAGCTTAATATTACCAGCCATCAATAACATTCTGATTAAAAATAATAATAATAATAATATGCCATGTTTATATAGAGCTCAATACATCGATCCGACGATGTGCCTAAGCGCTTTACAGATATATTATCACCCCGGTCATCGGATTCAGGCTAACCCGCACATAATGTATGCACATTTTCAACTCCCTGGGGAGCATTCCAGCCAGTCGCCATTTCACAAGCGTACATTTGTTCGTTTAACCACATGAACGTTCGCATCCTACCGGGTACTCGTTTAACACCTGGGTGGAGAGTAACAAGTGCAGGTAAATATCTTGCCAAAGGATATTAGTGCCGTGTCGGGATTCGAACCCTCGACTTTCGCATCTCCAGTCAAGCGCCTTAATCCACTCGACCACGACACAGTGGCCCGAATTCACAAAGCAAGGTTTGAGCTCAGACCAAGGTTTGAGGTCAAACCTCCTTTTGTTTCGCCAAACCTCCTTTTGTTATTTACAAACCTGGTTTGTAAATAACAAAAGGAGGTTTGAGCTCAAACCCGGTCTGAGCTCAAACCTTGCTTTGTGAATTCGGGCCAGTATGTTCAACAAATTGATTAGGAGTAAACTTGAATATGACTACTCCATTAATCCATTTCCCAAGATGTATGTGAATGCATAAGTAAAATTTGAATTACAGCTAGTGAATTGAACTAACGAAATTTCTTAATAATAACATCTTTAATATGATTACTCAAAGAATCAGATACATGTAGAAAAGGAAAACTAAAATATAGCTATTTTGTATTATTTGTTCATAAATAATGTCTTTATAGTGAAGTTAAAGGTCTAGTAAGATTTTTTCCATTAAGTTATTGGTTAACAATGTGCTTTCTTCTGTAATTTCAGAATACATTCCAACCGCAAGAAGAGGACAATGAACTCTGACAGATTCAAGATTCAAGATTTTATTGTCCATAATATAATACAGAAATTTGTTTTCCATTGGTATAACATGTAATACATAAAACATAAGACAAAAACATGGTGTCGTGTGCTGAAAGCCAGAAGGGCGTCAAGACTCTATAAGAAAAAGTATGTGAGCAGGTACGGTTCTCCGGCTTTCAGCACAAAACATGACAAGATAGTTATATGACTTATACATAGCAAGAATTTTATATACAATTCTGAATCACATCATGAATAAATTCAGGTATGAATATAGATGTGAATATGAGCAGCATCACAATCGAAATACGAGCAGAAAGATAAAGGAAAAGAGTAAAGACAGCGCGGTATACAGAAAGACGACTGAAGAATTCATCTCATTAGACCTCGAGACAAAAATTCACATTGCTGGCAAACCAGGCAAGGACCAAAATGCCCATGTTAGGGTGAGTTTCCTTTCTTTTTTTCCCTGCCATTCATAATTCAAGAAACTACATTCATTGCCAAATATTTTCTAGCATAATAAATGTGTCAAAGTACCAGAGCGAAGATTTAAAATTACTGCACTGTCAACTGCATGCATTGTGAATGTGTAATAGCCGCTCGCTCACAATGTCCGATCTTGAGTAGGAAGGGAAGAAGACTTCGTTGATGTTACAGCTGCGGGGCAAGTCATAGCCTATCTGCACAAACCTGAGCGGGCGGGTGCGTGCCGCAGACGGGCTCGGTTTGCCAGTGAAAGCAGCGGTTGGTAAAGGTTCTGTGAACTAGACCCACGCTGGGTGGTATATTTTGTCATTTTTGGAAAGTCTAAGATCATTATTTGCAAATTTCAAGCAGATTGAATCATAAACGAATCAATGCAGGATTCAAACCTGTTAACCCATTGCCTACTGGAACCGAGTGGTCCCTGTATTATACCTATGGGAAAGAGAGAATTCAGTAGTCAATAGGTTAATATTGATTACAATTATTGATTACAATTATACATCGGAAATGGAACTGCGCGGCATCATGGTCTGAGGATTGATAACAGAAGTGATTGAACTGCATAGAAAATCATCATCATCCCCATTCATACGATGACATCTCGACAAACAACACAAAATAACAAGATATTTGGAATAATCAAAATGCTTAATACATTATACAATAGGCATAATAAGCAATTTTAAAGTTTAGTTCCTTGGATTCGAGAGATTTAAAGTCCGCGTTCACTTTGCAACTTGTACGTCTAAATTCTGTATAATATGTCTGCTTCTTGCTAGCGCATCGAACTAGCGCTCCGGCTCCCTGTCCCTCGTGTGACGTCATAATTCAGGACCCGTATATTTCGCTTCCAAGCCAGAATTTACAGTTCTGAAAAGGATCTTGGAAAATGCTTATTGAAGTGTTTAATTAATATGTACATAACTTTAACGCAAATTATTCGTATGCTCAATGATATAAGCTTTCCTTGTATAATTTGCCCATTTTGTAAAATTTCTTCGCACAGCTACTTTAAAGAACTTCTAGTTCTTATTTCGTATGAGATAACTTGCTCCCCACTTGCGGGGGATTAAAATAGATAAATAAATTATAGTAGTGATGCCAACATTATCATTCAACAATGTGCCTATTTCCTTTTAAAAAATGGCCGACATATTGGATTTAAAATATAATTTTGTTATAACTGTTTTCTCTTTTCTGTCCCACAGATCAATGAAGAAATGGCATAATGTCAACCTTCAACTAGCATAGGATCTGATACCAAAGTAGAAGACTTCAATCTAATTTTACATTATATGCTTTAAAGTGCATTGCATTGTGTATGAGTGAGTGAGTATGGCTGAGTGTGATTGCAAGATATTTGTAATTGTTTTGTAATAAGTATGAATATGCATATATGTCTTTTTTGTTTTGTTTGTTATAATATGTTTTGATTGTATTTTTTAAAATAAATTGTATGTTAATGGGCCCCATTTACAAGCTTTCATAAGGTTCATAAGGTTCATAAGATTCAACTTTATTGTCCATTTAACAATGGAAATTCATCGTGTTACATGGTATTGCGATACACATATATTTAACATAATAAACTCATGCAAAAATCAATAAAATAATGTTTGCTTCTCAGGGGGTCCATAACCTGTCATGATATTATAATTGTGCCAGTACCAGTGTGATTGTTAATTGTTTTTAATGATTGGCAAAATAAATTTAATTAAATTGAATTAATTGTTGCAGTTCTATATGCGATGTGATGTCAAATATTTATTTAAATCTGATATTGCTGAACATTTTCATATTTTTCTTTTTGTTCTTCAAGATGTACTGTTTGAAACTGTATAATTGGGATGATACAATTGCAATGCAGCACATGTAAATATGTTAAAAAGCGTAATGGATTACCCACCCTCATAAGTGGACATTATATAACAATATTTTGTTGGTAACGCCAAAGATGGGACAAATCAAATCTTGATTATGGGAAATGAACTTAGCAATGTTGAGATGCAGTGATCATATTAACAAACAGAAATGGTTTAAGTGATAACAAGTATTTTTTATTGAAATTAATTTATTTGTGACAATTTGTGTCTTTGAATCTTCAGGAAATATTTATATCGGTGTAAAATTGTTACTATATCTGACACCACAATATCAATTTTTTCCCTTCCGCAATATTGGTACTCATTTGATTTTAGGAAACAGAAGTGGTTTGTTACTATAGTAATGAAAATATCTTAAGTAACATTTTAATTCGGATTTTAGTACTGCATTGTGGCATGAATTAAATAGTTTGTACTTATATTGTATACTGTATATAAATAGAGAGAGAGAGAAATGATTATGATTTAACTTTTTTGAATATATGATCGAATTTGATATTTCTCAAACAAAATATAATAAATCGACATTTCCAATTTGTTCCTCAAAAATAGCCTTTGATTCATCATTCCTGGACCGACAATGAAAATGATTGATTCTTCCTGTCTGAATGTACAGTGTTTGATGAATAATTGAAACAAAACATGCATGACAGCATAATAATTATGACAATATAATCTTACTGAGCGTGAGACCGCCCCCCCCCCCCCCCCCAACTTCACATATTGCTCCGGGTGTCTCATTTTCGCTCACTGGACCATTCCCAGCACAAACGTAGCTAGTTCGACATCACTACCAAACTAGAATGTTCCACTATGTTGCAAGATGTATATGTCATTGGGTATGATGTGTGAACCGGGTGTGTAGAAATGGTGTGTTGGAGAGGGGAAGTGAGAGTGTTCGTGTGTGTGGTAATTGTATGTGTGTCAACAATTAAAGACTAATAAATGACAGATGGCTAGTCATAAATCTACAATGACGAGTAAACTGTCTACATCACAGTCCACAGATAAATGTGCCTTGAACGTATATAGCAGACGGCAATCGGCGGATCAGACGACACTTGATAGTGATTTTGGTATGTGAGATTGCTTTGCTAAATATAAAATACAAGAACCTTTTCCATATCTTTAAACTATCATTGATATCTGATAATTAAACAATTAGTAAAATAAACCTACCAAACTACATAATACAAGTATTACATGTTTAGTTCTTCTTCAATTCTTCAGTAAATTATCCACTTTCAGGGAATTTTCTGAAAGTGGATAATTAAATGAAGAATTGAAATAGAACTAGACATGTAATACTTGTTTGCAACGAGTATAGGTGAGCTGTTCCAACTAAAATTTGAGATACTGCTAAAAAAAACCACACCTTTCATTGGCAATACACGCGAATTAAGAAATTTCTGACATGTAGCCTTTAATCCAAATTTACACTTAGACGACGTCATCAAAATAAAAAAATAGTGTTGACTAAGCTGGTAGACATTTGCCTCAGCTACAACATATCGAAAATTGGGAGAAAAATTATCAATATTTACAGAGATAAACTCAATTTTCCATAAATATGCTGACGTCATAATATGCAACTTCGTATTTTGAGTTTGAAGGCCATTATGATGACGTCAGAATATTTGAAATGGCCAAATGAGACATAAAATCATATCTCCAGCTCATACTCTATCCAAATATGAAGAAAAAAATTGTGGTACTCGAGCATCCCAAAGAGCTATAAATATAATGAATTTTGTATAAGCATGTTTTTGCCCATATATGCTATGTATTACATGAGCTCGCGCGCACCGACATTTATCTTGAACGGACGCCCATTCCGTTATTGATAATCACAAAGAATAAGCATGAAGACAAATAATAAAAATTAGGCCGATTTTATGTTACATACGGCAATGACGAACGAAAACGCGCGCGCAATTTTTGACAAAATGCGTAAAATGGCCCCCCAAAAAATTAAGACGATTTGGAGCATTTAGACATTTTACGCGTTTTTTTACCTGAAATTGTCCGGACGGATATTGACCTTGATTATGATGATTATGAATGAGAAATGATTTTTCTGTTATGAAGATTTGTTCATGAATTGATTTTCAGAAAATTTCACAAAATGGCGCCTAGATGACGTTATCACTCACGGTCAAGATTGAAAACCTTGCTGTGGTTTGCCCTTATGCCTATAGGGGGCCTACATAATCATGTGTGCCAAATTCCAAGGCATTTGATTGTGTGTTCTTTTATCTTGCTGACAAAAAAGTGGGTGGAAATAATAAAAATAAACAAATAAATAATAAAGGCAATTTTAACAAAAATAGAAGGTGGTCTGTATTATATACAGCCCACGTGACAAAAGGGAGGGGGAAAAGACCGGCATATCGGGTAAGCGGCTATCAGTGAACTCAATCGGCAGATTCAGCAAATAACTTCAAAGCGAGCGGACGACTTTTCTATACTCTCGTGATCGAGATATACAAGATTTTTAGCATCTTCTTTCTACTGTACTACACCATTGGAGTTATATTACAAGAGCATCAACAATCAAGAGAACATACGTGAATATAATGGGAACGTACATGCTAAGTCTGATCCTGTTGGGATTGTTAGCCTGTGTATTTTCGGCCGTGAACAGTGAGTTTCATTTCACAATTTTTGTTTCCAACTTGGTCCAGACTTGGTATGGATTTGTTATTTAAGATGTACATAATCGGTTAATTTTATAACATTTTGTCAAATCGAGTATCTGTAATGTTCTAGAACTCATGTAAGTAATCTTGACAATTTAATGGCGATAAAATTAGGGTAAAAAAATCATGCCTGAATAGGCTGTTCTCAATTCACTCTCAAATTCAGTCTGACAGAGTATCCGCATGATATTCTTAGTCAAAAGATGCAGATGGATGAACTTGAAGTTAGACTATCAATCGGTTCATAGATTAAGTTTTTAAACGTTAGATCAAATATTTAAGTTATTGAAAAGTCTTGATTTTAGTTTGAATATTTCATTTGTTATTTTTGTATTACTCTCTACATCTTATTTGTTTCTATGTAGGAAATCTGTGTGGAGAAAATGAGTTCCGATGCGACAACAACAAGTGCATCCCAAGTTTATGGAAGTGCGACAATGAAGACGACTGTGGGGACAATTCCGATGAGACAGTGTGTGGTAAGTTTGAGGAAAACTTAATTAGGTGACGATAGCCTTCGTACATCCCTATCACTTCTTGATTTCGTCAAGATTTGTCTTTCTTTATTATTTATTCGTCCATGAATTTGTTCGCAGGCTATCTCGAGAATGGATAAAACCATTGCCGTGAAACTTGGCCTGAATATAGAATCCTATAGTCCAACTGAGAACTGCGTGCCTTTTTTGCGACGCCGGGGCATCGTGACGTCATCATGACGTCATTATGTGAAATGACCTTAATGGTCGTACCTCAGCCATGCAACATCAATTTCAATTCAAATTTGGTATCAATCATGCTCAGGTCATGGGTCAGAATTTCAGCCCACGCGCATGCTCCGCCATGTCGTACTGATCCATTAGAAGCCAAAATAAGCCCCACTAAATAATTCATGACCATTATAAGTTATGCATTATGCATTAATTGCCTTTTTCCCCCACCCCCAACATAAAAAGCCCTCTATGTGGGCATGCCTTGAACCACAATGCCTGGCCCTTCGGAGGATTTTTTCCTGTTGGGAAACGGGGGGGGGGGGATGCAATGAATTATTGATAATTTATTGTATTTACTTTGTTGTTTTTTATTTGTGGGGGCGGCGACGTACCCTAGCCCCCGCTGCGTACAGTCATGATTCAGTGGCTAAGCAATGGCCTCGTATACTGTGAGGCCCCTGAATAAAAACCTTGTCAATCAGCTATATTAGTGTCCTTTTATGAGGCATTAATACTCATTACTGTCAGTTATGACTTAAGGACGTAGGTCCCATAGTTGATTAGCTTAGTAGCACACACACGCTTAAGCAGTTACGCAAAACAATCACTCGCAAATTATTATTCAATAAAATCTGAGAATGTGTACTATTATTTAGATGTATTAGGAATAAATCATTGTCAAAATCATTCCATAAATTGGGGTAAAATAATTATTCCACTATTATGAACAACAGCGTATATGGGGTGGGTAAGAGGACACATTTTTTTTTTTTTTTTTGGTCTCGAAATTTGAAAAATTGACATTTTTCTCCGTTGGGGGGGGTAAGGTCAGCTTTTTTAGGTCAACCATGGGAATTTTTTTTTTTTTTTTTTTTTTTTTTTTTAATAAAAAAAAAAAATTGAGAAATTTAGGGGGGGTTTACACACAAACAATTAACAAGGGGGGGGTTTAACCCCCCAAACCCTCCCCCTGTGTACGCGCCTGCTGTGCACCCTATATGTTCCTCAGCTTTTTAAACTCTATACATGCTGTTGTATACTCTTCTTCTTCAGTAGAATTTAAGAGCTGATTATTATACATGTTTGGCTTAAATTTGTGAATGGGTGTTACATGATGTATTTCAGTTAGAAATCAGAATAGTATGGTTGGTCATGGTGGTCTAGTTCCAAGAAGTGGGTCTTTACACCGGTCTATATTCTTTATCCACATTGATCACAGATAATCAGGTCTATGAGATAGACTCCATAGGAAAACCTTTTAGCTTGTCAAATTTAATTTCTCTCAGTATGCTGAAATTTGAAATTTAAACAAAAACTAAAGATTAAACAAAAAAGAAATGACTACATAAATTGTTTACACTAGTCTTGTTCTAAGGCCGTGGGTAGATCGATAGCCAAGCTTCTTTAATGCTGTGGGGTATTGGCTGATTCGAGATGCGGGCTATATCCTCTTCTCTTTCTCTATCTCCCTCTTTATTATCTACTCGCCGACGAAATCGGAGGGGATGTATAATAACGCTGCCGCCCGTCCTTCCGTCTACCGTTCGTCCTTCCGTTAGGAACAAAATATAATTTCATTATGATTTACTATTGTTTTTTATTTTTTAAAGTAGTCACAATTTATTGTTATTTTCAGCTCGTTTTCTGTGTAAAATCAACGGGTCGGACGATAGACCAGGTCAAAATTGGCATACTGCGGTCTTCTAATCTTTAGTTTCAGAAAATAATTTTTCTATGTAATTTTATCTTTCCAACCATGTAAGACTCATTTTGATTGGTCAATGTTGCGCCCGCGTCTCCAAGATGTAAGACCATCACATCTTTGCCGAGTGAAAGTTTTTGGTAAGATGATTCAGTTTGAGAACTTTGTCGCCTTTAGTCTCTGTCACGGTCCACGCAATGCAAACCGGCTGCACAGAGAGATACGGGATATGTAATCTATTATGTGCACAGAGCATGACTGATGCATTTTCTTCAATTCCAATAAACAGGGCCCATTTAGCTCCAAACGTTTTGATATGGTTCGATAACTTTAAGAATGTTCAACGGATTTTAATGAAATTTGATATGCATGTACATGGTATCAAAACACGGCCATAGTTTTATTTCGGAGTATGTAGGTCAAAGGTCAAAGGTCATAGTTCATTAAATATGCGGATAAAAGCTAATTGTGTTTTCGAAAATTGTGTTTCCGTTACATAACTTTAGTAACGTTTGACGGATTTTAATAAAATTTGATATGAAGGTACATGGAATCAAAATACAGACGAAGTTTGATTACGGAGTATGTAGGTCAAAGGTTAAAGGTCATAGCTCATTAAATATGCCAAAATAGCTAATTATTTTTTCGAAAAATGTGGTTTCCGTTCGTTAACTTTTATGTTTGACGGATTTTAATGAAATTTGATATGCAAAAATTGTTATTTACAAACTGCTAGTTATGTTTATGAGAAATAGCTACTGTAATTATGTATGCAAAAATGTGGTTTCTGTTATACCAATTACAATAAGGTATATTTTCAGATCTTCTTACGGGTTGTCCATAAAGTAGTATAAACTTTCTGTACATCCCATCCCCAGGTATTAGTAGCTTCCTTGCTTAGTAATATAATACTTTAGTCTATGGAGGTAACTTGTTCTAACGTATACAGGCCATTTGTAACCGGCTAGGAGATGCCACGCATTGCGTTGACTTGTTTCTTTTCTTACACAATGATTCTTTGAACTTGTTTATAGACATGTGGTATTACCGTTTTTTGTGTGGTTTGTTCCTTAACCATTGTATTTTAACTTCTTCACTGAACAGAGACCCCGACCTGCTCTCCTAGCGAGTTCAGCTGTGGTCCTGATATGAACTGTATTCCCATGACATGGAGATGTGATCGTGATGTAGATTGCCCATCTGAAGCTGATGAGCACAATTGCGGTAGGTCTCTCCCGTGTCCACAACACCACAAATTCATCGTATAACTATCCCGAAACGGTATTATACCGTTTCGGAATAGTTATTATACGATGAAATTGTGTGTGTGGACGCTCAGTGACGATACGTCGTATAACGAAACGCGGGTTTGGGCATCGTTTCGTTTCGTACTAGAACTCGATAAAGAATCACGCTTAATCACGGAAAGTTTTGTGTGTGGACGAAACTAGTATAACTGGGCAGGGCTTAACGTATAAATCGGTTGCTGTGACGAATTAACTATGGTGATTTCAGGAAATAAACTTGATATGAAACAGAATCGACGAAATATTTCATTATAATAAGAACTCACTTTGCAGGATCACTTTGCAGGCATATCTATAACAAATGGAGAAAGCGAAATTGGGACCTGGGTATTCTTGGGAAGTTGGGTACGAATTTACTCAAAAAAGCGCGTGCTGACCGTAGCCAGCCGACAGTAGAAAAACTGCGCACCTATACGACGTAAATAGAGTTTCGGGATAACTTTCTAGTGTGTGTTGACGCCCTGGAATTTATACGATGATTCTTTAAACGACTTTTCTTGTGTGTGGACGCCCTTTCTATCTCATAATAGCTTTTTTTGTTATAGAAGAGAATCCTGATTTTTTTTCTTCTGCTTTATGTATTTTTTTTTATTGTTGTAGCTTGTACAAATGTACATAGGCTACATGTATTTATTTTGCATTTTCGAAAATGCTTTGTTAAATGGATGAAAATAAATGTGGTTTAAACAGTTTAGATAATGGCAAGTTTTAAATTAAGTTTGGGAAAAACTGCAGATCTTGTATATCAATTTCTCAATAAAAGATGTTCTTGTTTATTATTTGTTCCCCTTCTGTTTATCTTAATAGATGCACTGACCTGTGCGTCTACCCAGTTCACCTGCAACAACAAGAGGTGCGTTACAACTCGTTGGGTCTGCGATGGAGACAACGATTGTGGAGATGGTTCAGATGAGATCAACTGCCCCAGTCTAACATGCGCCCCAGACGAGTTTGAGTGCACAGGCACCAACGAAACCACCTGCATCCCCAACGGGTTGAAGTGTGATGGAGACATTGATTGCCGCGATGGATCTGACGAGTCAAGCACCCACTGCTCAGGTCCTACTGTGCAATGTTCTGCGGGACTTTTCCAATGTACCAGCGGCGAGTGTGTCCATAATTCATGGAAGTGTGATGGAGAGAGGGACTGTTTCGATGGATCAGATGAAGATTCTTGTCGTAAGTTTACCCACTCTTGTATCTTTCTATTAACAAAAACGTCAAAACTAAACATTTCAATGTCTTAACTTTTTAGGAACTCTTCATCAAATCATATTGCTGTAGAACAGTTTTAGTTCAGAATCAATGAAAAATGAAACAATTTGCATATGATGAAAGATGAGAGTCTTCCTCATGAGATATGAAATTAACCAAGTTAATTTTTTTTTCCTGACAGCACCTATTACACCGAGCCCTTGTGCTGTCGGTGAATTCCAATGTGACAACGGTGTTTGTTTTCCCGGAGATGTGGAATGTGATGGTACCCAGCAGTGTGCTGATGGTAGTGATGAGGAAGCAAACTGTAATGGTGAGTAACGGCATGCCAACTTGTACATTATTCGTAGTTATACAAAATTGATGTTGGAGAATATTAGTCATATCTTGCACTGTCCATTGAATTCAGGTTGATGGTTAGATTAGATAAGGATCAAACTCTACTGAGGTGGATATAAATGAATAATGCAAAATGAGAGAATACACAGCTGAATGAATATATATGTCTCGTTTTGTTAATATCATTAATTACAGTCATGGTAACATAGGACCGGGGCAGAATATTTTGTTTTCCATGAAGTTAATAACAGTTTTTATCTTTCTACACAGCGCCTGCAGAGTGTAATCCAACCACTCACTTCAGGTGTTCCAATTATACCTGTCTGCCAATGGTACGTGTGTGTAACGGCATCCCTGAATGCCCAAACAACGAGGATGAACCAGGACAAGAAATATGTGGTAAGCACTGGATTACTGATTGTGGGGGGGGGGGGGGGGTTGGGGGAAGTTGACCCCCTAAATAAGACGTATATTTCTAATTCGATACCAGTGATTTACAAAAATGACATGATTTTCCGTGCTTTTCCTCTCACTTTTGCTCGTTATGCCAGAGGCGGCAGTCCCGGCGGAAGGGGTGGGGGAATTGTGCCCCCACCTTTCAGGTACCTTAAAAAAGCCCATTTTTACATAGGACAAGTGCCCCTTTCTCTTCTAACAACTGTCATTTTCCTCTCTTTTTATCTCTAGTGAGTACGTCTTTTCAGGTGCGTGAAATTCCCCTTTTTACTGACCTCTGATATTTTTACCCTTTTTAAATTTGACTCGTGCCCCTTTTCCATTTTAATTAGTGTTCTTTATCCTGCTTAATAAGAACTCCCTTCCCTTTCTCTGAAATGCCACTTTTTACCTTCAACAGATTTCCAATTTCTATTCTCAGAAGTGCCCTTTTTCATCTCTGTTGAGTGTCCATTTAATTTTTTATACGAGCACCTTTTCTTTTCTAATATATTATGTCGTTTTCCCTTTTGATAAGTGCCTACTTTTCCTTTCTCCATAACACGCACCCCGAATTCAAGGCGATTTAGAGCCCCTTTTTCTTTAACTTACTCTTGGGCTCGCTCGCTACGCTTGCTCGCATTTATTTATAATTATGTTACTTATAAAAGATTTGTTCAGACTTTCTTCAACAGATTGTGCTTAATACTCATCAGGGTTTGTTTTTTGTCTTCTTTATAAGATGTAATTTTTCGCACTGGGATCTCACAAATCTTAAAATTTTTGCTTGCTCGCTCGAAAATTAACATTCAAACCATTACATCCAACTGCAAAGTATGTTGCTTAATTAAGCAGTATCTTGTACCACGTAAAAAAGAAAAAAAATATTGATATCATCCCTGGTAGTGTAATCACAATCATGACGATGTAGGGATATGTACCAATGTCTAAAAATGGTGTATGTTTCTTGGATGTTTCCCGTTGTAGGTGCCCCCTTTTTTTCCGGCAAGTGCCCGTTTTGGTTGTTGCCCCACCAATTTTATAAGACGCCCCGTCGCCCCTGCATTATGCTTTTTGGTGGTGATGCAGATTTTGTTCTGACCCAAAACAGTTTGTGCTCATTACGCAACTGATGGGAAGTATATCAATTAAATGAATTACAAATCAGGAGGTTTCTATTGGTCATTTTAACTATAGATACTTCATCATACACAGATCCGCACTACAAGCATTGGAGGTTCCTTACTCAAAGTTACGCGCTGTTACGTGTGTGGACCTAATTTTGACACTACTTTGACTTGTACAGTTTTGCAGTTCAGTTGTTTTTGTCCAACGTGAACACTCATCATTGTTAGTGAATAATGGTTTATGACTTCAAGGTTTTTGCAAACTTAAAGTTTAAAACAAGGACGATCTGATCTCGTATGAACACAGCCAATGGCTGTTCTAATAATCTTGTTCATATGTGGTTAATACACGGCTCCTAGGATCACATTATATTTAGCTTCATAAGAGAGTAATAATCTGTATACCAGCAATAACATATCTACACAACACTTCACCAACCTCCCTTCTCTAAGAGTCCCTATCACATGACTCAGGTCACATGATCAAAGGCCTTGATACAATGGTTTATAACAAGCAAAACAATAATCAGCTAAACTTGGATTTAAGTCACCACATCATTCCATAATTCCCCAGTTGAAATTTTCAAAAGTTAAAAGTAAATACAAAAATTGTGTGGCGGGTTGGAGGTAGACTATTGCCATTTTGTTTTAATTACCTTGTTTTCTATATTTCTTCTTTGTAGGGAGGAATGAATGCCTGACAAACAACGGTGGCTGCAGCCATACGTGTCTCGACCTTGTCATTGGTCATGTGTGCACCTGCAATGCAGGCTACGCTCTTGTGAATGAGACACAGTGTGTGGACATCAACGAATGCAAGACCATACTAGGTATCTGCAGCCAACGGTGCTACAACCTTCCAGGTTACTACGAGTGTGACTGTGATGAGAACTATACTCTGGAGAACGTCAACGACCGTGGGCATTGCAAGGCCAATCCAGAGTTTGGTGCCCCAAAGCTTCTCTTTGCCAACCGACATGACATCCGCATCTTTGACCCTAGTACATCTTCTGAAGATTACATCAAGAGGTCCCTCCACAGTGCCGTGGCTGTTGAATTTGATTCAGCATCAAATACCGTCTTCTGGACGGATGTCGGGCTGGAAGTAGTGGCCAAGTAAGTAAAGGAAAATTACACTCTCTTCAATATCTCATACAATACCTGTGTTTAAAATGAAGGTCATAAAGGATTCTTTAGGATCAGTAACAATTATGAATAATAGCAAGAAGCAGATGAGGTTGAATGATCATTTGAAATTAATGTTGTTTGAATTTTAGCAGACGAAATATAACTTCATAATAGGCAAGGTCAATATTAGATTCAGTATGTTATGTAAATATGATTAAACTTAAATTGGTAATGTAAATAGCTTGGGATGCCTTTCCTGAGAAAGTCATCATCAATAACAATATGAAATAGCAAGCGAAATGACTTGATGTGGTTCGATGGCATTGTGATTTAATACTCCTCATTTGATCTCATTACAGAGCCCAACTGCGAGCAGAGAATGAAGTAGAACCTGTGATTGTGACTGACAAAGTGAAGAAACCTGAAGGTATTGCTGTGGACTGGATCAACAAACTCCTATACTGGACCGACACTGGCGTCGACAACATTGTTGTGTCCAACTTTGAAGGCACCCGGCACACCGTTCTGATCTCCAGCAATCTTGACGAGCCCCGAGCCATCGCTGTGGACCCAAAGTCTGGTCTCATGTTCTGGAGCGACTGGGGATTAGAGGTGATCGAGCGTGCTGGCATGAACGGACAAGGACGCACCGCCATTGTGACCGATGGCGTGTCTTGGCCTAACGGATTGACCCTGGACTACACTCTTGATATGCTCTACTGGACCGACGCCAAGGAAAATAGCATCAGTTGTGTGGATTTCATGGGTGGAAATCGGCGAGTGGTAGTGGCTGGACAGGGTCGTATCTCCCACCCATTCAGCATTGCTGTCTTTGAAGATTACATCTACTGGACGGACTGGACCAAGGTGAGCCTCGAACGGGCTGACAAGTTCACTGGCTCTAACCAGACATCTATCCTCTCTGGAGTATCAGATGCCATGGATGTCATCGTTGTTCATCCGCTCAGACAGGCTCCTCGTAAGTATTATTTCCTCTTCCACGAGTTCAGATTTTACTTTCAGCTTTTGAATATTGCCAATGCAACCTTTTTAACGATTTTTTTTCTTGTTAAAATGTATTGTTCATAGACACACACATTTAGATCGATGTGTAATTTACGTGGCACTCTGTTCTTTGTTTACCAACAGCTGCAGGGGAAGTGCCATGTGCCAAAGACAACGGAATGTGTTCATACCTGTGCGTGGCTTCTCCACAGGTTAATGGTCCTGCTGACTACTCCTGTCTCTGCCCTGTTGGTGTATCGCTCACCGCTGACGGACACACCTGTGAATTGGATGAGCCTACCGCAAGTGTCCCTCAACCTTCCCAATAAACAGAACACTAAAAAATAACCTCTTTTGGGAGTGTTTTTTAAGTGATTTTAAAGTATGGTGCCTTTTGAACTAAATGTAAACGTTATCGACGCGTGTCTTCGTTAAAAAAAAATGTGTACTCCTGTTCACGTTGTCATCTCACCTAAAAACCACCAATTTATCACGCGACTGGAGTAACGTGATTCCACTTACCTCTGTAAATCAAGTGTTTATGACCAAATAACCACTTGACCAAGCAACGAGTTTTTTTTATCCGTTAACCGATGGTGGTGATAAATAAGTATTTCTTTGGTCTTTTAAGCACCTTTATCGATTGGTTTCACAGGTTATCCAAGGTTGATGGTAATAATCACGTTACTTACACCGGCTAATTGTGTTATCGTTCTGTCCGTGAATCTCTGGTTGGATTAAATTAGTAATTCTGAGGTGTCTTAAAACACCTCTTTTAAATGGTTTCAAAGTTACCATAACTTTCTTGGTGATGATCACGTGGCTCAAATTGATTACTAATCTAAGCTGTGAATCCGTGAAATTTAGGTGTGAAAAATTAGTAATTATTAGGTGTCTTAAAACAACTTGTTAAATGGTAGTCAAAGTTGCCATAAGTTCCGCGGTGATGATCTCGTGACTCAAACGGATTATTAATATAAGCTGGGCATCCGTGATTTCCAGGTGAGAAAATGAATTATTCTTGGGTGTCTTGATGGTTTCACATTTACCATTTAAATTCCGTGGTGATAATCCCGTGACTGTTGGCATATTTCCATTTGCACCAGTTGATAACTGACCGTTGGCATATTTCCATTGCACCAGTTGATAACTGATCTGTGTGCATATTACCAGTTGCACCAGTTGATGACTGACTGTTGGCATATTACCAGTTGCACCAGTTAAAACTGGTCCGTGGGCATATTTTCAGTTGAACCAGTTGACACCAAATAGTTTGCATATTGAATATGGGGTGCGTGCAGATCTATATATTTTTTTACAATTTATCTGAATTTACAGCATATTTCTTAATTACTGATAATTTTGTTGTATGCAATTCATTTCGAAAATACTACACATATAAATTGCCAGTTATTAGGACATTTCACTACTTCGATAAATTTCATTTAATTAAACATGAATAAGGGAAACATTAACTATGAACTAAAATGATTTCAATAAAATACAAGTATATGGAAAAACGTCGATAAATTAAATTATTTGAGTCTGCCCCACGCACACACACACACAACAGCAGTCAGTCGGTAGAAATAGCAATTTCTGTAAATTTATTTAAAAAACTAAACAATATTTTTAAATTTGTATTTCACATATATTTCAAGCATACCTTTAACTACAATTCTGTGTAGTTTCATTGTTATAGGCATGTGGGAAATATGTTAATTTATTTAATTAGAATATTGTCTTTTCAGCCATGTGTAACATGGCCCGCTGATCGCCCATTGACTTGCACTGTTACTCTGCGTGGTGAAAATGCACCTCAATTTATAAAACTCCCCTACAAAAAATGAAATACTCTGATGTGTTTCACTCATTGAATCGATTAGTTGTTTACACTCAAGGTAGCCACAACTGTACTGGGGTCACCAAACTTGTTGTAACTCTGAAATTCAGTCCCTGTGGAATGTTCTGGCTTGTTGAATGGTTTCTCAGAAAATCGTCATAAATCCTCAAATCTCAAATCTTTTAAAAATATAAATATACTGTGATGCAGCTGAAAGTCTTCAAATTCTTATCATATGAACCGTTATTCTAAATAATTTGTGAAACATATGAGAAAATAGCTGTGACGGTGATCCAAGTATAAATATTTGGAATTTAAGGCCAATTTGCATAATTGGTGCGCGAATATATAATTAGCTTAAATGACCTAATTTGCATATTTGATGAATATTCATGAGTTTTTTCTTCAAATAAAATATATTTCTATACCTGTCTGATATACATAGGTTTCACTGATGTATCATGTTTGGTTTAGATTTGATTACATATGCGCATATTAATTAGGCGGACTAAGTTATTTTCACAACTTTTTCATATCTGCAGATTCGCAAAAATGGCAAAAATTGCTTATTTTGTTGGCTTCTGTTTTCAAAACGGTAAGAGATATATGCATTTTCTTTTTTGTAATTTTTTCCACAAAGATGATATTTTAGTGTCTGATAATTTAATTTATTATTTGTGTCCCAGAAAGTGATGAATTAAGTTGTCAACTTTGTCGAATTTTGCCATTATTGCCAATTCGACCATTTCTGGCAGGTTTTTCGGTAATTTTGCGATATAAAAAAAAGGCATAAAATCACACCGCATTGACCGATTTCAATTCTGTTTTTGAAGCTTTAATAAAGCTTGATCATTTGCAAACATCTAATAACATGTGTTTGTTGTACTTATTTTTGGTGTGCTATACCTATAATATTACCAATGCCTGTACCTTGGAAATACAGACGAACCAGTATTGAAGTCATGTTGCCATTCGCAATAAACCAGTACAAAGTAAAGTACTGATTAAGTATTTCAACTGGCCTGGAGGTTCAACTGGTTGGAAGTTTTACCAAATGGTTCTACTGGCTCAGCTAGACCAGTTGATTTTTAACTGGCCTGGATCAACTGTATCCTGTAACCCATTTTAATTCCCAGGGTTACCATTTGGCATCAACTGGTTCATCAAGTGGACCAGTTGCATCTAGCTTTTTCTTCTGGGATGTAGGCACTCCCCCCCCCCCCCCAACCCCCACCCTTTTTAATCCCAAAGGCGCGCCTGGACGTGATTATGGGGGATCCAAAACACGATGTTCAGAAACGGGTACAGAACGTCATTATTTTGGTTCATTTATTGTGTAACATTTGCGTAATATGTGAAGGGGATGAGCTAACCCAAGTGCCCCTCAACCTTCCGTGCCTTCCACATCCCTTCCACCCACCACCACCCTACCTCCAATCAAACCCACTACGCCTACCAGGGGTACTATACCAAAGATAGTCGAGAAAAAGACAACGACGATTGTCGCGCCATTCACCACAGGCGGAAGAAATTTGGTTACATCTAGCTCATTGGCCAACACCCGCATGATAGTAGCCGTTGTCATCGGCATATCCTCCTTATACTCCTTCTCGTCGTCCTCCTTATCTTCTTCGTGCTCTACAAGTGAGTTGAGCTTCATTTTACCAGCCATTAAAAGCATTCTTATTTCAAAGTGTAGTGATGATCCTGTAGTACAATATGTCAACAACTTGACTAGGATTACTCCATGAATCTATTTCCCAAGATGTATTTGAATGCATAAGTAAAATGTGAATTGTAGCTAATGAATTGAACTAACGAAATTTCTACATATATCTGATTCATTTAGTAATCATACCAGAGCTGGTATGATTACTCAATGAATCAGATATATGTAGAAAAGGAGGTTTAAAATATAGCTATTCTGTATCTTGTTCACAAATTGTCTTAATAGTGAAGTTAAAGGTCTAGTAAGATTATTGGTAAGAACAATGTGCTTTCTTCTGCAATTTCAGGAGACACTCCAACCACAGGAAGAGGACAAGGAACTTACAATTACTGATGGTCGTTCATGGATAAGATGTGATACCGGAGTAAAAAACTTCAATGTAAATTTACATGAACGAATTGAAAACAAATTATGTTCAAGTAAACAATTTATTGTTGCAGTTCCAAATGCGATGTGATGTAAAATATTTATTTAAATCTGATATTGCTGAATATTTTCATATTTTTCTTTTTGTTCTTCAGGATGTACTGTTTGAAACTGTATAATTGGGACGATACAATTACAATGCAGCACATGTAAATATGTTAAAAGGGTAATGAATTACCCACCCTCAAAAGTGGACATATTATATAACAATATTTTGTTGGTAATGCCAGAGATGGGACAAATCAAATCCTGATTATTGGGAAATGAACTCAGCAATATTGAGATGTAGGGATCACATTAGTCTTGTTCAGACGGAGGCAAGTTACCCTGGTGTAAAAGTCGTGTTAACAGCTAGTCGGGGTAAATATGGTGAGGTGGGTGTAAAGGTCGGAGTAGTGACCGTCTGAACGACGATCGTGTTAGCTACACCTACCTTTACCCCTACTTGCTAACACGACTAGAGGGTAACGTAAGTTGACCGTGTGGATGCTCTCACTTACACCCAGGAGTATCTGTGACCTTTCACGAGCCATCTATACACAGAGTTTGGCCAACTCTTTTTCATTGGGTCACAGCATGGCGTATATTCTTTGGTTTTGTGCTTGCCCAACAACGCAGTAGTCGCCATATGCTGTGTCCAACTCGAACCGGGTTGGCCAAACTCTGTGTATAGATGGCTCTGCTCTCACTTACACCCGGGAGTATCTGGCTCTGCGTAAGCTACGCTGTCGGTGTAAGCTACGCTGTCGTAAGCTACGCTGTCGTGTTAACTTAATCGTGGCAAGTTGGTCCGAGTAAGAGCGTGTGGACAACTAATGATGTAAGTGAAATATGCATGAGGTATTTAGTGCTGCAGGGATTAACTTACGCCAACTAGCAAAACCCCGTCTGAACTATTAACAGACAAAAAGTGGTAAAAGGTATTTTAATTGAAATTGTTTTATGTGACAATGTATCTTTGAATCTTCAGGAATTGTATGGGTGTAAAAATGTTACTACATGTGACACCACAAGATTGGTACTCATTTAATTTTAGAAAATAGAAGCACGGGTCCTTTGTGGTTTCTTACTATAGTTTTGTAAATATATTAAATAAAATATTAATTCGGATTTTAGTACTGCATTGTGGCATGAATTAAATAGTTTGTACTTTCATTGTATACTGTATATAAATAGAGAGAGAATCGATTATGATTTAACTTATTTGAATTTATGATCGAATTTTATATTTCTTAAACAAAATATAATAAATTTACATTTCCATTTATCATTCCTGGATCGACAATGAAAATTATTGATTCTTACTGTCTAAATGTACAGTGTTTGATGAATAATTGGAACAAAACATGCATGACAGCATATTTATTTAATTTGGCTAACTCCCGTACAAATAGATGAAATAATCAGTCTAGTTTCACAAATGGGCAAACAATAGAGTCCAACTATGAGTTATTTCACCTGAAGACAGAGGCCATGGTGAGTTTGCGAAGTTTCCCCCTCAGACCGCTCAATATTTTGGCCAGAGGGCCGGTTGAATAGATTGAGTTGATCTGTCGCATCGATATTCCCCAGCCAAATCTTCAGTCCTACTCCCCCCCCCCCCCCCCCGCCCATCACCCCGAAAGACTATCGTTTACAACACCTTGATTACTGACCCATATCTGTATCCTCTAGTCTGTTCCTTGACGATATAGGACCAACTGTCTTCCCCAGGTTGTGTATCCGGACAGTTGGACATTTTAAACTGTTATTTGAATAAGCATACTCGCAATATTTCATAATTTTTTTAAGACTTATGTTAGACAATATTATAAAGGGCATATATTTAATGCTGTTAAATCAAAAGGCAAATGTGGTGGCTTTCTTTTTGTAAGGCGTCCGGACACCCCCCCCCCCCCCCCCCCCCCCCTCATACTGCTCTTAATAGGGATCTGGCCAGACACAATCATGCATAACTATCAAAGGATCTTGGATCTTCTTGGATCTTGGATTCTTTTCCTCCTAAATACTCCGACGAAGAGTTTTGAGAATGACCAAAATAAAATTTCCTACTCATACTCCACACCACACTGGTAAACCTTATGTTGGGATTTCTTTGTTTATGGTGGGGTTTCCAAAATTCGCGCACTTTTCAAGTCAAATTTTTAAAAAAAAAAAAAAAAAAAAAAAAAACACGTTTCATTCATTCCAACCATAAAAGATACATGCATACATGTATAACAGTCATAAAGAGAACAATGCCAAAATTTGAGAAGACGGTTACCATAAAATTAGGTAATTTAAAATTCCCCCATCCCGAAACTGTGGATGATGGTAATGATGACGATGATTACAAACATGATAATGATGGTAAAGAAGATGATGATGCTGTTGAACGATAGTGATGAAACTGATGATGACGATGATTACAAACATGATAATGATGGTAAAGAAGATGATGATGCTGTTGAACGATAGTGATGATACTGATGATGACGATGATTATAAAAATGATAATGATGATAAAGAAGATGATGATGATGCTGATGATATGATGGCGATGATGATGAATTTAAAATGATTGATAATGAAGATGAGAATTAATGATGCTTGTCAAAGACTTTGCGAGTGCGCGCATCTTTGAGCAGACAATTTGGCGCGCTGTCTGGTATGCATTTTTAAGTGATGCTGAACGCGCATCAATAAATTGGAGACATTTAACGGTTTTCTTTTTGAAAAAAAAAAAATTGTCTAAAGCTTGGGGAGTATTACTGCTTTTGATATTGAAGGTCCTCATTTTCACATTTTTGCGTTATGGTGAGTGCATCTTTTATTTATTTCTTCTTTAAAGAACTGTTATTCCTGTGATAATTATGATACCAAGACGTCGTGTGTCCGGACATTTGGTTAAAAATAAAACAGTAGCCTAATTTGAAGAAGTTCATAGTCTAGTCTAGATCTAGAGTCTATGCATTATTTCACAAATATTTCAAGAGTTATGTTACTGTTAGAAAATATTAAAAAGGACAAATATTCATGATGATTAGTGCTATTTGGTGAATACATTCCGTTAAATCCGAAGGCAAAAGAGAAAAATTTATGTTTTTTTTAACCGTCCGGACACCCAACCACCATCACATAGTCTAGATCTAGTCTAGCAACCCCCCCCCCCCCCCCCCTTTCAGCATAAGTCCGGTGTGTAAAGTCAATACGGGTATAGACTAGATCTTTTTCTTTGTTACGAGCCGGAGATTTTGGGAGATTTTGGGAACACGCATGCGGTCCCTCCGGCCTCCGTTCCCGGAGTGGGGGGGGGGGGGCGGGCCTCCATCATAAGCTTTGGGAAATATTGTATGAATTGATGGGAGTTGTGTGTCCGGACGCTTAAACATTTAAACCCGTCAATTTTGCCTTTAAAAATACTAGGTCTAGATTAAATCGAATAGCACCATACAATCATAAAAAGTCGTCCTTTATGATATTGTTTAATATATTAAGTCTTGATAAATTAATTGCTGGTTTAGATCAACTGTCCGGATACACAACAAAGTCCGGATATATTATGGGTGCCATCCTCAATATAAATCTAGACCTAGTCTGTTTCTACACGGTGTGTGTCCGGACGGTAATTTGAAGATTTTTACAAGCAGTATTTCATAAATCTTTCAAAACTTATATGATAGACAATAATACAAAGGATGCATTATTAAAATGGTAAGTGCTATTATATGCATACCTTTCGCTAAATCTGGTCTAGGTAATTATGAAGATTTAAATCTTTTCATCTGGTGCAATCTCGAATAATAGTTTAGCGAATGTTTCATGAAACTAAAAAAATAGTCTCTAACTGTACCTTCTTTTTTGGGGGCCCATTTATTTTTCTAGCTTTGTTGCAGCAATCACGCTATGGTTGGCGTCTTCAGGCCAACAAAACTGCATTTTAAAGAGAGAGCGAAGAGAATACAGACAAAACGAAAGACAAAGCGAAATTATAGCATTCAAGGTAAACAAAAATAATTTAAAAAACTCGAAACGTACAAGATCGACTTTTGTTAGTAACAAAAGCAATATTTCAACATTCTCAGTCATGACAACACCTAAATCTTTTCTATTTCTGTTTTTATTTTCTTTCTTCCCCGTTTCATGTATCTCTTCACCATGATATTTGTTGCTGTAGGCTAACTGATATTTTCGTAGCTATATGATGGATATGCTCCTTAAATAGTGGATTCCTTTCAGAGTTTTTCATGTGTGCCTGATCTTCTACTACCAACAAAAAGATGCAAGAGAAGCTCAAAGAATATTGGGAGAACAGCAACAGTAAAAAATAACACATCACATTTAATTCCTCCTCTTTGATAAGAAAAGTCATTTCTTAATAAATTGGCAAACAAATATCACTACTTCACTGCATCAGGAAACCAATATTCTACTGAATGTTATTTTCTTTGTAGTTAATACTGAAAATCGTTATCTGTTCTTTGCCTCTCTAATTCACCAGACAATGACGTCATCTCATCTTCTGAGCTAACCAGTGAAAATGGTGCAATCCCCTCGGATTTATCATGCTGTTTGTCTCCCTCTCTTGACGACCTACCGGATGAATTATTGGTGAAGATCATCGGGTTCATACACCCTCTCAGCAAGACGTTTGCTCATCTGCGAGGAACATCGAACCGATTGAATGACGTCATTCAAACGTCATGCTTGTTTAAGGTATAACGAGAATAGGGATTGAAATTTACAAAAATGATTTAGAAAGAGATGGAATTTGAAATCACATTGCCACTTTGCATTCTATTCTTTGCATGTAATTTTTTTTTTTTTTTTTAAGTCATTGTTGCGAGAGCCAAAGCAAAAGGGAACACAAGGTACGTTAAGTCCCCCCCCCCTCCCCTCCTCGCTCTCACCCATCATCGAATGATGAAAAGAAGACGACACAGCCCGCTCACCCACCTCCTGTCACCCTCTGGCATTGCCCAAAAAGATCTTCAGCTTTGAATATGAATTTTATTTTTAATTTTAATCTATTTATTTCACATGCTGGAATATACACAGAAAACAAACAATATAACAAAACGGAGGATATTACATCTAAAAACAATATTATAAAATTGTAATAGTTTAGTTACATTATTGACGATTGAACAAATTTGATAATTTGGAAATGTTCTCTTCTTCTACTAATTATAAATCTGCCTCCTTCAACTATTGACTGAAGATTCTTGCAAACTATGTAATAGCATATGTTTAGTGTTAATAATAGTAATACTTATTGAAAGTTTTAAAAAAGTGACTATTTCTATGTGACATTTAAAATTGAGATAATTGTTCTTTTAAAAATCAGTATCGTTGCTGCAACTGTCAGCATCCTTGTTCTGCCTGTTACCATGTTACATCTCTTCCTGTCCTAATCTGTCTATAATCTACACCACCAGACGACATCGATCGACCTCTCACATAACCGTCCCTTCGACTTCGACGTCCTCTCATCGACCACGGCTCACTCAACCACCTCCCTCACCACACTCAACCTCTCACACTCCGATGATGTCAGTGATTACGTCATATATCAATTGGCCAGAACGTGTGGTCAGTTGAGGACATTGGATGTATCTTACTGTCCATTGCTGACCAACTGTGGTCTGCGTGTCCTAGCTAACCTGGTCAGGCTGGTCAGAGTGGACATCAGTGGATGTCCAAACATCACTTGTCGAGGGGTATACATGCTCGTCAAGTAAGCTACTTCTCTTCAGCATGTTGTATGTCCTTTCTTTATACAATTTTCGATTATCTGTTAATTATCATTTTATTTTTGTATTCATTTATTCATTCATATATTCATTTATACATTTATTAATTTCATTTATTTATCTTTTTATCTACTTATGTACTCTTTTATTGATTTGTTTATCTATTGTTGTTGTTTATTTCCTGTTGATTTATGCAATATCGTGAATAGATGTAAATGAGTACAGTATTGAAGTCATCATCCAGGTCTAGTTTGACGGTATGTAAAAGACATGTCAGTATAGGTTTCCCTCACTAAAGACACTGGTAGATTTACGAGAGGCCACTTAGCTAAAACTGAACATCAATTGGAGCCACGAAATGGTCTTTTGACAGTTTAAGACCTCTCTTATATATATTTTTAATTGAAATCCTTCATTGGTAAAAATGGTCGGAACGATTACCGTCTGTTCAGGATGATTTAATTGTTAGTTAGCTATATTTTACCGATTGAAAGATACATTATTTGAAACTTTTACTCCGTATGGCACCCACCACCATGTCTCCTTTTCTTCGGCAGGTGGAGCGCAGATAGCCTGGAAGAGCTGCTCATGAACTCGTGCCTTGGTCTCCGTAATGACCCTCACAAACTGTTTCATATATCCACACATGGGAACAGACTGAAACGTCTTGAGATGGCATGGCACCAGAGACTCGTCAAGATTAATCCTCTCACTGTCATCGATCTAGACAGGTTCGTACCATAACTGATGGTTGATGTGATTGTTATCCGGGTCCATATTTGTGTGGATTCGAGGTTTATGCCTGACCTTATAATCAAGGGTATTCTACTGACACTGATTCACATTTACTTACTGCCATTATGCTGCTCACAATATCGACAGCCATGTCCCTCAATACATCACCAACTGCATATTATGATGCTTGGGTATAGGAACCGGAAGTTGCTCTATGTACGTCTTCACCGAAAGATGGTGCAATTAAAATCCTGACGTGATAAAACGCGGATTATCGAAAGCATCGGTCACAATGCCATTACGAACTGCTACGAACGCCGTACGAACGATTTTCAGACAATGGAAATTCGAGATTCGTACGAAATTATTGTTCGTACGAACCTTTGTGACCGTAGCATTACTGTGTGTGGTAACATTTTTCAAAAGTTGGAATATCTTTTATAAAAGTTTCCCGAGTTATAGACTTTCAGGTTGTTTCTATCCGGGGCAGACTGGGACTGAAATATGGTTAGAGAATTTCGATGCGACTGGTCCACTCAAACTATGGGTCCATGCTCTGATCAACTGACCCTCAGACCACAAAACTGACCATCAAGCTCCAAACTATCCATCAGACCATGGGGATAATTCACCATGTCCAGTCCGCCCCTGGTACCTTTGTCAATATGACAATAAGAAGGTTGAATATGTTGCCACCCCGAGCAGGCAAGAGTTCTTGTGAGGCCTTTATAGCACCACAATAATATTCACTGATATCTTTCAAAGATGAGTGAAGAAACAAAATAATTTCTCCATTGATGAAATGAAAGATACATTTCGATTCTCTTGTACAGTATACCACCTTCAATGAAGCGTATAAATTGCATGCCTTTTAAAAATGTATGTACATTATTATCAACACCAAAATGATAATAATTTCATTTGGTATGAACCAAACTCTCCCTCCCAACATCTGATACGTCATTCGTGGACCTACATTTTTTTTTTACTAAAGATATTTATTTCCCCATTTCCTGTGGATGCAGATTAACAGAGCATTTGAATGATCTCCTTCACTTGGACATCAGCCATAGTGGATGTAGCGATGAGGATATGGAAGCCATCATGATGAACTGCACAAAGCTTGTCACATTCAAGGCTCGAAACTGCTGCATTCATGTGAGTTCTCTCGTACTAGAATATTTTACAAACCATGATTAAGAATATGCCCTATAGCTAGGCTATGATGATAAAAATAAACAAATGTTGTAGGCAGAAGTCTCCCTACATCTCCGATTTATAGCCCGTTCAGAATAAATTTATACAAAACTCGTACAAAGAATCATCGTAAAGAAGGAGCATACAGACTATAGTGAAGGTGACTTTACTTTGCTACGCCTCTCCCCAATAATTATAACATTCTCCACCCCCCCTTCTTTTTCCTTTTGCAAGATTGTTCACGTATTTATTCGCGAGTATAACTTTATGCCTTTTTTCCAGGGTATAGGGTGCCTCGTATTGCCATGAAGTTTTGATAATTAGCATAGAGTGTCATGGGTGGAAGACCCCATTACTATGTTCTTTCATTTACTGTCATTAATAGGTATTAGTTGATTGAATGGGAACAAATAAATTGCATCGTAATTTATTCAGAATTTTCTTTCTGTGATCAGGATATTGGGTTGAAACGCATCGGTGAATGGCTACCAAGCCTGACTCATCTCGACATCGCTGACTGCCACGAAATCACCGACAGGGGACTGGAATTCATCGGACGTGGTTGCTCACTCCTCGAACACGTCGACGTGTCACGGTGTTTCGACATCATTGGTCCTGGCGTCGACATCCTAGCGAGTGCTTGTCTTCATCTTCACACGGTGATCGCCCGGGAATGTTTTGACATGACGTCGGCTACGATCACCTACATCTCACTCCACTGCAAACACGTCCGACATCTCGACGTCGCTTTCAACCTCTGCGTCACTGATGAAACGATATCAGGAATCACGGATGACCGTGATCCTGACGAACCATTGGTTGTCGTCACAGAAGGATGTCCCAATGTTCGTGGTCGTCACAGAGGAAAAGGTTTTGAACCCGGTGATCAACATCGCTTTCGATTTGTCGATTGGAAGGGAAAGGACAACGATGATTTCGTCATCTGGGAGACATCTGTTTGACCCAAATGTCGTTGCCAAGCTAACTCTAATAGGCGTGGTCAGGAACTGTGTATCCACGTCATGAAAACAGATTAATTTCAGGGAAGGCATCAGAATGGTTTGCAATCCATGTCATTCTTTTGAACTTTAGTATGCATAGAAGCCACGATAACTGAAAATGATGATTCAATGTACGAAACAAAATCTTCATACGAACATTGTATATTTTGTATTGATCCCCTCATGTCAAAGACATGCTTTCAATGAAAAAAAAACGGGAAAAACGTAGATTTAAAGAGATGGAAGAGAAAGAAAAAGGAAGGAGGCAGAAGTGACGAATGCCTGAAGAAAACAAGGACAGGAGTATTTAGATTGCTACACCAGAGAGAGATAATCTTTTTCTTCATGAACTGTGAGTCGAAAGAACTGTAGCTATAGGATGGACACGAATCACAGATCAAGTCATTCATTCGCAAAGTCCGAAATTAAATTTTATCGATTTGCTATATGATTTTGTTGATCAATGGCGATGTACCTAGAATTCTAAGAAAGGTAAGAATATGATTTCGATAAAATAATCAGGGTAGTATATTTGGCAGTATTCAAAATGATAATTTAGATCACGTAGTAACCATCTGAAATGTATTGTGATTTTTTTTTTTGGAGGAGAGATTTTTGTTTTCTTTCTTTTTTAACCATGCTACATATTTATTGGATTTCAAGTTGTAGTTCATTTTCATTTTAACTTTTAAGACGACCGTACACTATAAGTTACCACCAAACTTGATTGAATTTAGGAGTCGGCTACAATTTGGTGGACAGGAAGTTGATGATGTGTACATCATGTAATTTTATTCTTTAAATAATCTCTATCAACGCCTTGAAATACGAAATCACGATGTATTATTTCATAATGTCTATATTCGTAACATCTGGAGAGCGAGCGAGGGCGTTTAAAGATATTGGAGTCCAGAAGGTCAAAGGACCGTTCGGTTATGACGGTCGGACCATGAGTGCGAAGGCCGCACCAAAAATATTCATCGGGCCGATTTTAGTCCCGCCCTCATGCGGATTTAAATAAATTGATTTGTAAGCTTAAATGCGACTAATTCATCTGTTCATATTGATTCGAATAAGTCTATTCGATGATATTTCGTTATATATTGACTTTGATATATGAGTAGGCAAATGACATTGAAGGCATTAGATTTAAGATATAATGATGGTGTGACAAAGAACGAAAGGATAACTTAGTAATGAAAGTAATGTACAATTTATTATATGATACTTTAACTGATATATTGTATTTTGAACATAGAATATATATTTTACTAAACAATTTTATAGAAATTCGTATATACAAAGTATAAGATTGTTATTTTTATTATTCTTTACTATGAACATGATTGTGACGAATATCAACTGTTCTAATAAATATGTAAATGTCATAACGAAATTGAGGAGTGAACTTTCTTAAATAGACAGTAGGAACTTTTAGATTTGCACGTCCACATAGTGGACTGCTACGTGTGTCGTCACACATAGCAGTCCACTATGTGGATGTGCACATTAAAAGTCCCTATTAACGGAAATCAGGATAAGGTACTGGGTTATCATTTTACCAAAAAATGAATGTTGTTTGCGTAACATAAAAGAATGGGTCATGTGAAGAGCACAACAGACCGAGTGCTCAGAATCCACATCCATATTTCTAGTTAATGAAACATGATTGATACTTGAGATAGGAGTGACATCCGTTACGAAATCGAGTATTTAACATGGTATAACAATAATATTACTGGATCATCTTTTGAAGAAAACAAACAAACAGGAAGATCATGTAAAATAAAGGAAATTATTAATAATGTGATAAATCATAATCATATCTAAGGCTCAGAAGTAATTGGTATGTTGGAAATTATTGCCACACATTAATTAAATTTTGCGGCGCTGTAGTATCAAGGGTGGGGACGGGGCAGGCACGAGCTTATCTACTTATCTCGTTCAATATTTTACGTATACGTTTTCAAAGTCATCAAGCCCAGTATGTCACTTTTAACACCAAAGTTATATCAATAATTCATTTTATTCCATCATCTCAGCTGGGTGAAAAGGGAATTCGAATCTTCCAACAATGTATATAAAGTCTTTGGCCCGTATTCTGAAGTCGTGTCTAACTTAGCCACGTCTAAAGTTAAACAATTGTTTAGTTAGACACGACTTAGGCAGGAATTAGACAACTGTTTAGTTAAACAGGGGTTAGACACGACTTCAGAATACGGGCCTTTATCGCTGCCGACCCCTGGTATAAACCTGTCGCGTGACGTATAATGCCTCCACAATTCCATTAAGCGAAAGGACGGCCTGTAACGTGCGCTATCAACACAACCACTTCTTTCTTATAACTTACTTCCTCACTACATTTAATTTGTTCGTGTTCGACTGATTCCTTTTCAACATAAAGATAGTGTATCATTATGTCATGCTCTTCTCTCCGCATGCCATAGCCGGGGATTGGACCCGGATAGCAAAAGTTACTTCAAAGTCTCATCAAACACGTTCGTATGGAGTCCTGCTTTCCTTGGTCTCTCTGGCATGATTCCAATGTTGGTTTGCAAAACTCTTTAAAATACGATTGCATCATCGGGAAAGTTTGCCTTTCTTGGACATGAATTTATTATGGAATGGCCATTTGGGGCATGTTCCATTACTTGTTAAACATCAGTCAGGCGCAACGTTTGTGCTAGTTCTTAGACTTACATCATGGAATGGTCTCTTATAGCAACTCTCCTCACTGGCTTAATTGAAATGACCATCATTGTACAAGATATTGCCGATATTGGAAGGCCTCTTGTAACATGACGTATCATACGAGCGATTAGAAGTCAAAACATTACCAGGGGCCCGTTTCACAAAGCCTTTTTTCAATGAAAAATGACAAAATCAGTGACAAATCTGCTGATAACCAATCAGAAGCAAGGATTTTGGTAGCTTATGACAAAATCTGTCCTTTGTCACTGATGAACATTTTTATGAAAGGCCCCCAGGGTTATCCTAAGCAGCAGGTCCAAGCAAAGGACTTGGCCACCTACATGAGGTGGGGAAATGTTTGCCTTTCTGGGAATGGTCCTTTGTAGTAGCTCTTCCTCACAGGTAAGATCGAAAGTCCCCATCACCTACCAGAGAACTAAATGTTCCGTAGCATCGCAGGTCCTGGAAGATGCCTTGACACTAACATGGTGGTTGGTTCTTCCAGGGAATCTCAGAACTATTGTTCAATGGTTCTTCCATCTCGTGCTGCTATACGTGCTGCGGGGCATGCTGCATCTGTACCTTGACGTTGCCTAGTAAGATGCTGCAGGATTCCGCGATGGGATTACAGAGAGCCCGGATGCAGGTAGCCCAGAGGCTTCCGACCCAGTTGAGGATGAAGATCCAGACTCGTGAACACGGTACCACCCACCAGATGTGACAGAAGGTCAAGAAGGCTAGCTGAACACCTGCATGGGAAATAGGTAGAGAAAGATGGGGAATAAGTTACACAGGGAGGCCTTGCTAAATATAGTTAAATTTATACCTTCTTAGCCCAATAAAGTTTGATCCTGAAGGCAGTGTATGTCACTGACTCGAATTCAGATTTACTTATACTGACAGTCTGCTGCTTACAATGTACCGATGTGTCGACAGTCATGCCCCCACAATGCATCACCAATTGCATTACCCGTGTGTGATGGTGCTGGGGTACAGGAACCAGAAATCGCTCTATGTACGCCTTTACGGAAAGATGGGGCAATTGAGAATACATTACAGCAGCGGTAGCGATGTTGGTAAAATACACTGCCTATAACTTTGGGATGGGCTTCATGGAAAAACGAAAGAAAAAAAAGGTGGGGGGTAAATCTAAAAAGAGTACAATGCCTTCAGGATTAACCTGTTGCCTCTTTTTTTGCATCAATTACTTTTTATGAAAGTATTCGAAAGGTTTCAGAGAATCGTCGCCTGTAACTATGCCCTTGTAGCTCGCGAAATGAAATATGTTATCTTATTCTTTAAAACTTCATCGTCATCTATTTGGTGTACTTTTTGAAAATGATAGTTGGAACGTCGTTGAAATAATTAGACTTTTTAATGCCCTGTCAGGAAATTAGAAAATCTGAGGATGATGTTTTTATTCAATCTTCGTTGGAAATGTTTTGCTAACACGATAATTGATCCGAGCCCCACTTCTATGCAGAATGGTCCACCAATGCTTTGAGATAACTTCTGTCATCAAACGAGAGCTAGAGAGAAACTGCCAGAGAGACTTATACTTACCCCACAACAGAGCGAGTGGAATGGCCAGAGCCGCTGAGAGTAGTCGATAACACCATATCTTAGACTGTGTATAGACGATGAAGCTGGTTGTCCAGACTGCATCAAAGCTCTGCTGATGATCGGGCTCAGCAAACACCTCCTCAAAACCGATCTAATAGAAGGGGGTTGATAGATAGGAGAGAAATTAAAATATTAATGGGAGACGAGTAGGGAGGAATGAGGGAGACGGGAGAGAAATACTTCATTTTTTCACAACATTACAAAAACAAAAACGAAGTTGCATTAAGTAAGCACATATCGGGACTCATTAATCATAATCAAGACCACTTTCCCCCGGTAAACAACATAGGAGAATAATTGTCCCCACCCCCGACTACTACCTCTTTATAATTACACCAATTGCCCAGAGAGACCAACTGGAGAAGGAGGAGCAACATTTTGCTCGGCGTGATGTTTTGGGGGAAATATGATTCCGGAGATCCCACTGGTCCTCCAAAGGCTCACGAAGGGGGATGAACATTTTTCTTTATCCACCCTTCACCTCCTTTCAATTTTCTCCCCTCTTTTTTCTCGATACTGCAGCAGTTGCAGATCTATTCTTCTTCATGTGATTTTTTTTCTTATCTTTTATTTTATCTGAAAATTGAGAATGCTCATTCACGATTGGATTTTAATCAACAAATTTAAATTTGAATTTGAATCTTACCCTGACATGTGACGTCATATTGATGGGGTCTCTGTTGTCCAGGTTCAAATCTTCCACGTCTTTGACCATGTTTGCTTGATGAAACTTAGGTCCTCCGTTGGTGTCGCTGTTCTGGTTCTGTTCGTTCATTAGAGGCTGGACGTGGAGAGAGAGAGAGAGAGAGAGAGAGAGGGAAAAATAACATATTTTATCAGCTGGTTGCCTGTAACTCTCTTAGTCATAATTATTCATGTGTCATTGTTTAATTAAATGGGGCTGCAAAGGAAAGAGACAGGAATAATTATCAGCTTCGGATGATGATTGTATCATAATGTTTGTTTGAATGAGGCATGAAGGGGTACAGAAAATTAATATTTTACTTTTTCCTATCGTATTTGATACATTACAGATGTCCTTAATTGATCTTAAATTCTCTCTATGTTTTGGTCGATGAAAATCAAAGCGCATTATAGTAGAACCCACTCTTAAAAATCCAAAGAATCATGAAGTGGATTCCATCAGAATTCCGGATTCTATTCACCTCTGAAACGAAGTGAACCTTTGTCATTACCATTACCCAGTTGAATACTGAGTTCTCTCATTCCCTCATGCTAAATTAAGGATCCATCGCGTCCAATTGGTTGTGTGTTAAAAAGTATCCTCTCTTATTGCCCCCCCCCCCCCCCCCGCATCCTGAAGATGATCAATACATCCATCTTGTCCCTCGTTTTTCAAGCACATGTTAATTTAAAACCATCTAGTTTTTATTTAATACACTTACAATGCAAAGGGGGAGGGGGTATCTATACAAAAGTTTCAAGTTTTCCTCAGACTTGGATAAAAGCCAGCAGTATATTTATATATAAAATGGACAATTGCTTGCAGGCATAATAATTTTATATACAAATTCTAAAAATATCACAATGATTCGATGAATGAATATAATAGTTTATATTGAGAGAGGAGGTATACAAATAATTTGTCTTCAAACAGGCATTTCCGTCGTTCTAATCAGATCATAAGATGCGAAATGAAATATTTTCGACAATCTCTAGACATAAGTCGGTCAGCTACACACAGCTTATAAATAGAGGTAAACGTCGTATTTGTCATAAAAGGGTAATTGAAATAATACAGAGATATAAATATTCATATCATATAATAATCAAGAAATATTACCAACAGTCCTTCTCAGGACTCCCCAATCCTCCCCCTCTCATATGGTGCAACCGTAAGCCTATTGTATCTTATGATCATAGTAAATTTAAAACTTCAGCTATTTTAATTATCAAAAGCCCGATTTTTTTTGATTTTTTTAATTCCATCACCCCCACCCCAACACAAACATCACTCCCTCCCAAAGCTCCCCACTCTCCATCCTTCGCCGGGCCCCCCCCCATCAGTATTTGCATTTGCGTTTCAACCACCGATCAAGACCTATTCTTTTTTTCTTTTTTTTTTCAGTTTCAAGTTTTTTATTTCTGCATTTTCCATAAACAATAACAAAAATAACAATGAATACATTTTAGCAATATAATGATAAGTAATACAAGTAGTAATTCATATAAATAAATAAATATAAATAATCAATAGTACAATTAATCGTATTTGAAAAGAAAGAAAAGGGGGAGAATGCAGAAGACCGATATCGTAAGCAGAGCTTGAAATGATACCGGCCTTACAAAAGAAGGAGAGGAGACAGGAAGAAAGAGCGGGTGAAGAGAGTGCTGTGCAAAGTGAAGAGTGCACTGCGCGAGCTCCTCAATCTATCAAAATAATTTCCTTTTTATATACAAATAAACAATGAATATTAAAACAAAATACATGTAGTATATTATGACAAGAATCTAATTTTCATACCTTATCAATAAATATTCTTTCATCTTCACTTTAAAGGAAACAAGTGTTGTACATAATTTTAATGTTATAAGCAAGGAGTTCCACACATCGGGTCCATTGTGTCTTATTGATTTTTGTGCCAAAACAATTTTAGGGTTAGTTAAATGAAAATCCATAGAGTGCCTCGTGGGGTACGAATGTACATTAACATTATGAATATAAAAATCATGAAAGGACTTAGGAAGTAAGTAGGAGACATATTTATACATAAAAATAGCTGTTTGAAAAATGTGCATATCAGTTACTTTGAGAGTTTTCAATGTTTTAAAAATAGGTGTAGTGTGTGCTAAATAATCAGATTGTGTACAAATTCGTAGAGCTTTCTTTTGTAAAAGTTCAAGTGAATTAATTTTAGTTTTACAACAGTTTCCCCATACGATATTACAATAATTAATATGCGAAAGTACAAAAGCATTATAAATCATAAAAAGAGATTTGGGAGTTAGTAATAATTTCAATTTATATAATATTCCAATGTTCCTAGAAACAGCGTTCAATATATTATGTATATGGTCGGACCAAGTTAAATTAGAATCAATGGTTATCCCCAAAAATTTGACAGAATTTTTTTCTAAAAGCAAAATATCATTAATATATAATCTACAATTTACTTTTGGTGAATGAACATTTCTAAAGTATATAAAGTTTGTTTTAGTAAAATTTAAAGATAACTTATTAGACTTAAACCAAACATATATTTTAGATAATTCAACATTTAAGATTGACGTAAGTGTGTCTAAATTTGTATGAGAATAAAATACATTAGTGTCGTCTGCATACAATATAAATGTTAAAAGTTTAGATGATTTTACAATATCATTAACGTATAACAAAAATAATAAAGGACCTAGAATCGATCCCTGAGGGACGCCACAAGTTATAGGTAATCTACTCGACTCTTTAGATTGAAAGTATACATACTGTTCTCTATTAAACAAATAATTTTTAAACCATGATAAAGCAATACCCCTTACTCCATAAAATTGTAATTTATCAATCAATATTTTATGATCAATAGTATCAAATGCCTTACTCAGGTCCATAAAAATGCCTACACTGTGTTCCTTATTAGCCAATGATGTAATAATTTTATCATAAAGTTGAATAATTGCATGATCTGTCGAATGATGCTTTCTAAAACCAAACTGATTAGGAACAAGTAAATCATTACTATTTAAAAAATCATAAAGTCGTTCATAAATAATTTTTTCAAGAATTTTTGAGACAGCCGGTAAAAGGGAAATAGGACGATAATTATTTACTAATGAAGAATCATCTTTTTTATATATTGGGATTATTTTAGAAATTTTCAATATATTTGGACAAACACCAAGTGTGATCGATAAATTAAAAATATATGTTATTGGAGAGACAATATTATAAATAATTTTTTTCAAAAGATTCACACTTATCCCATCATAACCAGTAGATTTAGTGGATTTTAAAGACTGTACAACTTTAATAATTTCGTGAGAGGATGTTGGTCGTAAAAATAAAGATTTATGAAATGGTTCATCCAAATATTGTTTATAACTATTTTGATCAATATTAAATTCTGATGCTAAATTTGGACCTATATCATTAAAATATGAATTAAACATATTTGCAATTTTTACTGGATTATTTATTTCCTGACCATCTTTAAAAAATGAATTAGGAGTATTATTTTTAGAACCAATCATATCTTTAACAATTTGCCATATTGAAGCATTACTTGTCTTATTCATGTCTATTTTATTTGAATAATGTAATTTACGTGAAAGTCGAATTATTGAAGTTAATTTATTTCTATAAATTTTATACTTGCTACAGTTCTCATCACTCATCTTTTTAAGACTTTTCTTATAAAGTTTATTTCTAGTTTTTATCGACTTTAAAATTCCTTTAGTGATCCATGGATTTTTAACTTTTTTATATTTTGTTCGAACAAGTGGAATATTTTTATCATAATACTTTTGTAGCTTATGATTAAATTTTTTGTAAGCCTTATCAACATCATTTTCCTCAAATACATCGAGCCATTGCTCTTGACATAAATCAATATTTAAAGAATCAATATTAGAAGAATTTTCTTTTCTATGCATTTTTAGTGTATTGTTCAATAATCTATGAACATTAATTGTCTGCTTAATAATACTAAAAATAGGCAAGTGGTCAGATATATCATAATACAAAATACCATTTAAACATTCCTTATTAACATTATTTGAGAATATATTGTCAATTAAGGTTGAAGATGTTTTCGAAATCCGTGTGGGTTTATTAATATGAGGATGCAACGAGTAAGATAATAGAATGTTATTTAATTTCAAACTATTATTATGAAGAGGAGGTAAAATGTTTATGTTATAATCTCCCATTAAATAAACATCTTTATTTTCACCAATTATTGTATGAAGAGATTCATCTAAATTATCTAAAAATGTCTCTATCCGATTATTAGGAGGTCTATAAACTACGCCTATTAAAATATTTTTACCAAAATCATTTATAACTTCAACAAAAATGTCCTCTGCACCTTCAATATGAATATCATGTCGTATTTGAATATTTAACTGATTACGTAAATAAATAGCTACACCGCCACCTCTACCTTCTTTGCGGTCAGCACGGACCATAGTATAATTATCAAGATTAAATACAGGAGGGGAGTTTGCGTTAAGCCACGTTTCAGTGACACCTATTACAGAAAAATTAAACCAGGAATTACAGAAAAAAGTGTGTTTAAATCATCATAACTTTTATTCAAACTACGAGCATTAAAGTGAATTAAACTGAAATTATCAATATCATTATTACTACCTTTATTCAATTCATGATTAAATTGGTTTAGTGTAATCTTAATTTTCGCAATAAATTCATCAATAGTAAAATAGTCACTATCGTGTTCAATTAGAGACTGGTCATGTAACAAATCATGATTATTCATTTAAATGTGAACCTAATATAATGTTTGAAAGAGAGAGGCTTTTGCGCGGAGTGCAAGTTAGTGGAGTGCAATAGAAAGAAGAATAGTGAAGGGGAAGAGAAAAAGGAAAGAATAAATTCTTCAACATATTTAGCGCCAAAATAAACAAAACAAAAAATTTTGCAAGTCTCTTGCATTTTATCCAAAAGTAAACAATTAAGGACAAAATATTATATTTACTGAACAATACGAGCATATGGCTTATAATTTTACATCATAAAGTGATTTTACATGAGTGAGAGAGTAGCATCGAAATATTGAAATAACGGCAACAAAAAAAAACAAAAAAACAAAAAAAACAAAAAAAAACAAACAAAAACAAACAAAAACAAACAAACAAAAACTCTAAACGCGTCGGGTTGCACACATGAAGATCATCATGATCGTTCCTACCAGGTCTCCAAAAGAGGTAATGGAGCAATGGTCTTGGAATATAATGCTTTCATAATTATGAATGAACTTATTACGAGAATTGGATTGGCCTTTAGGCAGGTTTTTTCCCCACTTCAAAACGAAATGATTCCTAGTACGACTCCTCATAGAGTGCATACACTACTGTGCATCAACAGAGTATGATCAAATGTTGTTTTTATATTTAAAAATAAAACAAGACGGCCACCAAGCAGGTGACTAGAAAAATCAAAATAGATATAATGATAGCAGTATAGTTTCAATATGTTCGTGTTGCCATATTCGGCAACAGGGAGGTGATACACATTTTGTTGAAGTTATGCTAACTACAACGTTATGTTAGATTAGATTAAGTTTTTAATGTTATGCATCATAATGTAAGCCGTTTCAAATATCGTTGATCCGGAAGTGATTACCATCAATAATATTCTTTCGTCTGACTGCTAACAGTATGACGTAGGTTGCCTCGATACCACCCAGCTCGCCCATTCGCTTAATTTTAAAATGTATACATAATTCGAACTGGTGGTATTGAAGTTAATGTATCTTTATGAAAACGTTTTATTATTCAGCAAGGTTCGATATCCCGATTGAAAGATCAACGGCTTAAAAAGAATTTGGAGGGTGAAATTCATCAACAAAATAGTCTTTTAAGGAGGACCTAATTACATAATATGCATAGTATCGTGACGTCATTAGGCAAACCATATTAATGTACATTTTAATATTTTAATTGAAAAAGCTCCTCTAAAATTAAAGACGTATAATTTAGGTCAAATAAATTATAGATGTGTTTTTCTTTTTCACTTCTACTACTATGACGACGACGTCAACGATTATCATGACATTTTGATAAATGAGTTTAATCCATGCTTGCATAATGCTTTTGTTCAAGCAATATGATTGTTTTCCACCCACAGCGTAATTTTACATGTACATCAAAATGATATAACTTGAAAGTTATATCTATACGTTGGGCAATGACAACATAAAATCAAATTACTGGTATGGAATCTAAAGATATGCAGCTTTTCAATTTACAAGCGAAAATGTTGGAAGAATTACATCGACATAACCATGATAACGTCGACTGTTCATTTTGAGTCACTATATATTTTTTAATACGAATGGACCTCTTCCTGTTAATGTGACTCATACACAATAAAAATCAAATATTATTTCAATTTCATAACGGGAGGAGGCAACTCGTTGCCCCATGGGTCAGCCATAACATATTCACCATCTGTAAAGAAATCGACACATGCCAATCTTTTCTTTTTTTAATACTGATCAAAGAACTTTCACAGAAATCGCTATAATATTTTGATGATAACAAGTCATGATGAGCATGATTTTAGCACAGCAAGCAGAGGAAAGAAGACACAAAGTGACACACAATGAAACACAGGCGAAGCAGGATGATGGTGGTGACGATGATGATGATGATGCGGTAGCAGCTAATCCGAGAAGGGTCCGAAATAAAACAAACTGCAGAGAAGCATACGATGAAGCTAGGCAGATGAAGCAGCGGAAGAATGTCACAGGTTACATACTTTACTCTTCGTCTGTTTCTCTTCATCTCTAGCTCTCCTAGATGTCTCAGGATCTTCGGACAGAGATCGAGAAGACACCGCCTTTTGGAGAGTGCCAAGAAACTTTCCTCCATTTCTCCCCGCATTTCTCCCGGTGGTCACTGCAGACTTCGAGGTGGGCTTACAATACGCCCATACCTAGAAATAGGGGGTAGAGATTCATAAGAAAACGAATTCATGCAAGGGAGGTTATTAGTGGGAGGTAATGTTACAAGGGAAAGGATGGTTATGGGTGGGGAGTCCAAACGGTGTTATTGATATGATACGACCATTCACTTTTCGGGTAAAATTGCTTCTTACAACCTCAGCAACAGAGACAAAAAGAATTGCAGGACATACACTAACAAAACATCAGAAGGTGACAAAATAATAACAACAAAATAATTTTCCAATTGATGTTAGATGTGTAATTTTGAGATTCGGAGTGTTTGAAACCCTTCTCGCACAGTCAAAGATACGGGATGATAGGTTTAAGTTTCATCCCTATTAAAATGGAATATAATAATGCACCATATCAAAACCACCGTTTGAACGTCACCTAAAATATAATCAATGGCAACATGCATCTATGGATGCACCTTTATCTATAGATACCTACCTGGATCCCGTTCTTGCTAAAATTCATGTATATCTCCATTTTGTCAGGTTCGCGATAAGGTCCTGTGGGCATAGAAGTGGATGATCTAAGATCTGCCGTCATAGTCACTGTAATCCATAGTCTTTACGTACACGTTGCAGAATCCAGGTGCCATTAAACGCACCGGGGAGGTGTCTTCGGCGGATGCAAAGCAACAAGTAGCAGACGACATTCACACAAACACACACTCACTTTCTCTCTCCCGCCAATACTATGATCGCGTGTATCGGACAGGGCTGCTGTCCAAGAAAAAGTGTCAGCCAAAATGATGATCCAAGCTGCAATGGTCCAAGCTGTGATTAACACTAGGAATAGTTCCTAAGGGGGCACTAGACCTAGAGATATTATGACACTATTGATTAGTCACTAATGCCTCGATGATATACCGACGGGCATGAATTAAAGAGGACGTATAGGCCTATTTTCGTCAGTACAGCCGTTACCGCTCTTTTATTCGTTCAGCAAAATTAATTTATAGGTCCCTTTGATTTAAAAAAAAAATCAAAACAGCCCTTGCTGCGTGGGACATTCTTAATCATTAAATCACAGTACAAGACGAATCGTAAATATACAACGGATTTACTTTTAGGCCTACGTTGTCGTTATAATTTACTAAATTATCCTAATGAATGTAAATGCTCTCTCTCTCTCTCTCTCTCTCTCTCTCGCTCTCTCTCTCTCTATCTACCTCTCTCTCACTGGTTCACTCCATCATTCCCCCTCTCTCTATCTCTCTCTCTCTCTCTCTCTCTCTCTCACTGGTTCACTCCATCATTCCCCCTCTCTCTATCTCTTGGAATGTTATATAATATTTCTTGGAATATTATTGTAGGCCTTCTTTGTCCTTTAACCTATAACAATGAAAATATTTGCTCATGTTCTCATGACGCAAGGACGGAAATATATCATAATCAACAATGATAAGATAATAACCTGATTAAAACTCTCTAACTCAATTCGCCCCCACCACCCTCCCCCCGGCCCATAAATCAATCATACTCCAAATGACGAATAGTGACCGGTCGTGGCTCTGAATTATCGAAGACAATGGATTTGTCTCGTAACCCTATTAATTTTTCTAGGTTACATGGCCATGTCCTTATATAATATCTCATATTGTTTCACTTCGAATCAGACACCTGCCCCCCCCCCCCCCCCCCATTCCCCGCTCAAAATATAAATTTGAATAATTTCTCTTGTGAACCACTTTAAGACACGATTTTTTTTAGATCTTGGCGCTTTTTTTTTTCTTCTCCTTTCCTTCCCCTTTTTCTTCATTGTTTTCAACATCTGGTTGGGGGCACGGGGTACGTGGTCCAATTACTACGCCGTGGTCTATGTAGAAACAAGAAAGCTATACAACAAACTTGAAAACAAACCTTGTGACGTCCATATACAAAATGAAAAACTAAAGTGGAAGCACAAATTATATTTATGTATAGCATTTTAGTGCGACCATCATATGGTGTAATGTCATCTTTTGAAACAAATTGAGGTCATAATTTCAAGGTTTCAAGGTATAACTACTAGTATACATATAGTCCTAGGTTTTTTTTCATATCTGTATTTCATTTGCCTAAGTTCCAGACCAAATTATTATTTTCACTCGGTTCAATAAATACTAACTAGTCATAGTCTTGATCTGCAGAACACTGGACCACATTATTATGACAAAGAATACAACTCATTTTGGTATGGAACCAGACAAGCCCTGCGCACCTGTGAAGGGGGTACTCGGTGGAGGGAATGGGGTCGAAGGATTACCCCTTCTAATCCCAGGTTCAAGGAACACGAATCATTAACTGATAGTTGTGAGGTGATAATGATGAACAGGATGACAAATTCACGTCATTTTGACCCACATGTTGTAGGTGTGACGGTAAGGGGAGCTTATATATACTTCACCCCTTAAACCAGGCAGAATTTTAGATCCCCTCATAACTTTGAGACCCACGAGTCATATTCTATAATTACCCCTTTTTTAAACGGAAAGGCATAAATTGATTATAATTTGTTTTAAAGTTTCACACATGGGTTCTTACCATTACGAGCCGTTAGTGTATTTTGGTTTATTTTCTCTCATTAGTTGAAAGATTATGGATATATATTTCTTCTTTCGGATTTCTTTATCTATTCATAATGCTCTAGCCAGTCAGTGATATGTCTCCGAGTCGAGATATATGAGCATGACCTTCGAGATATCCTTTTATTTTTATTTTTTTAAGGGGGCTTTGCTATAAAATGAAAATGAAAAGTATTAGTTATATGTATAAAAGCATTGGATCTCGGTTTATATTCAACTTTTCAACCAAGAAACGTGACACAGAGGATTAAAATGAACCTCAAATGAACGCAAAATACGCAGTTTATTTAACATTTATGCAAGCAGAAAATCGCAAACTCATGTTTCATGAAGTCTCTATTCTTTGTATTTTCAAAAGACTAATCCACAACCGATTAAAGATCGAAAGGAACTGTAAAACAAAAAAGCTATGCATTTTTGAAAACACTGTTATTGAAGAAAACGATACATGTTTTATTTGAACTATGTTAAGAAGCCACGATGTTATTTCAATCGATTGTGTATGATTGTTTGATTTGTTCAAAAGCATATATTTATCAATAAATTCATTTAAAAAAAAAAAAAAAAAAAAATGAACCTCAAATAGATGGTATATAATTAACAACTAAGTCTTTAATTGTCCCAACTTGAAACTTGACTGTAACTTGTATTTACCTAATAACATAAGCATCTATCATCAGGTTTTATGAAATCATACTCATCTTCCAAGATTTAAGTAAAGACTATAAACTAAATGGCACATCTTTCTTAACATGCCATTTTATAAAAGCAACCACACGACAACTGTTTGAAATAATTCCATATTGCATATTTTATATATGTAATTTATGATATAAATGCAGAATAGATTTTTTTCCGAAATATTTCCATAACCAGAATATTTTACATGAAAACATTTTAATACCCGAATTGGCGAGCATACACAGTGAGTCATCATTCTCTACGGGGAGCAGAATTCTATTCAATTATCGCGGAAATATTAATCAATTATTGGCAGTTATCACCAACGTGAAGCCGATGGATTACGAGTACATTAGCTATGCAATTTGCGAATATATACCCTGAAAACAAAAATGAAATTATCTTTTAAAAATATCGTAAGCGGAACTTAATTTGTTTGTGATGATAACAATGAAAAAATAACACGCCGCTATCATCACACGGAGGGGAACTTAGACCCAACTTTAATATAATTTACTAAGAAAATAAAATAACTGAAAAAATATTAATGAAATGCACCAAATGGACACTCTAATGTGTGACATGGCATAATTTAACATTCTGGGGGGGGGGGGGGGGGGGGCAACACGACGTATAGTATGATCGAAAGTGCTATATCAGAGCTTACAGACCGAACAGTAGTGGAACGAAAATAGTATCTGAAAATCCGAAAATAGTATATCAATAGGCTAGCACATACGCCAAATGTAATTATCATTGTGTTAATCAATGATATCCGAGGGACATGATAGTAGGGATTTGCTTCCAAGTTACCATTTGTAGCTAAAGCAGTGTTGTTGGGGTTTTTTAATTGAACGGAACTTTGTATTGCGTACTTAAGGTATGCCATTTTGGTTTACAAGGGGCATGGGTGTTTGCTTCGACCTGGCCCCAAATACGTCACTGTATATGCCTTATGCATTTCACACAAATCAAAAAGAAAGGAATTGCAGGCAGTGTCAGTCAATGATTTTGCGAAAAGTATAAAATATTGTTTATTCCGCGGTCAATGACAAACAATTTTCAAGAAAACTTTCTGCACATCTACAAAAAAAACATAAAACGAAAATCGAGAGAGACACAGAGAGACAGAAAGAGAAAGAGAGAGAGTGAGATAGAGCATGGACCTATTCTTAGTAGGTCCATGAATAGAGTGAGAGAGAGATGGAGAGGAGAGAGAGAGAGAGAGAGAGAGAGAGAAAGAGTGAGAGAGAGAGAGAGAGAGGATCCGAGTGTGATTATGTGAGCTTGTAACCTGTCATGAAAACGATGTGAAATAAAAACACCCTCAGTGGGCGGGTTGGACATTTTCTTCATTAGTATGAAAAAAAACTTTAAAGAAAGAAAATTGATGTAATTTGGTCAAGACGTCATATTCAATGATCCGCTCTATTTTAATTCGTGCTTATCCGATACCGGGAAGTATGAGCTCAATCACCTTAAATACAGGCTCAAATACGGCTATTCGGTGATAAATTGGTCACAAGTTATGATAATCATCTAAGTTTTAGGCACATACTAATCATCTTGATGTATTTAGTAAAATATAGTTAAAAGGGTGAATAGATTCACTACACATCCGTCACACTCACGGTGCTTGTACAATATTAAACCGACTTTAAAGGTACATGTCAAGGGCGTCAACCGGTTCTTAAAAGTGGGTAACCCTTTGCGAGGGTGTTGGATGGGGGCTTCTCCCTCCCATGGTAATGATTGGATACCTTTGGTTTGTCAAAAATACGCACTTAAATAGAATGTCTATTTTCTCCCCCCAAAGAAAAGTGTGGGGGGGGAGAGGGAAGGTGATCAAATGCTAAGATGTCCCCCCCCCCACCCCCACCACTCCTCTCCGTCCCTGGCCTCCAGGCGCCCTTGGTACTAGTAGTTAACATGGGCATTAAAGTTGTTTGATTATTATCAGTTTGAATATAAATGTAAGAAAAAATGTCCCTGCAAGTTATAAGAAAATAACTGATGTTTAAAAAGGCAACATTGAGATTTATTTTCAAAAAGAAAAATAAGAACTTTATTTATACTCCGCAGTAAAAATAATGCTTAAATCATAATTATCACTACTATCATAACTTCAAGAACATCCTAACCTAATTATCTTTTGATCTGATATTTCAAGAGTTAGTCATATACTTTTAAAAGTAATTCTGAATAACAATGGATAGCTCAGAAGGGGGCTTGGAACATGTTGGATCGGCTCCAAACATAATTTTTATAACAAAGTAGTCAAGGCTTAACCTAGTCTGCGATCACAAACTCTCATTCTCATTTGGAACTTAAACACCATTCATAAAGTCTTGAGCAGTGCCTAGCTTTGTCAGTCTCTAGCTGTGCCTTGTCCGGAGCAGGTCAAGTACAGCCTAATTATGCAGTATGATGTCAGCATAGTCTCAAAGTGCAGACACTGTTACGCACGACAGTCACTGACAAGGGTTTGTTAATGCAAACTAGGCTAAACTGATATTTCCTTCAAGGATAATCAATGATAATCTCAAGCGAGTTAAACAGCGTTATTCATGGATTGGATAATCCTATGGATATGACTTTAGGGGGCGCTGGGGGCGGATGGGGCAGACCTCAATGTCCTTGCTCTGATCTCATGAATCAACAAAAAAAAATAGGCCCCTGAGTTCCTGACTAGATTTCTAAATTCATTTTTGTTCATCGAGATGTCGCCAAAATACGATCCGCATGATTAAATATAATAATGAAATCTTAATCGGTCATGGTTTTACTAATCCTTCATGGAGGAGAGGGAGAAAAATATTAAAGTCAACTTGGGGACAATTTTTATCAGAACCTTAAATATCTGTCTTGACTCAATAAAGGTCTCAACGTCTGCTATTATTTCGCGATTATTCAATTTGTCAAGAAGGGGTTCCACGAGACAGTTGATCAAATAAGATTTATTTGATGATAAAGATAATCAAGATCGATCAAATCCCCCTTCCTAATTTGCTTTTCTTCTCCCGTTGTCTTTGATTATTACCCTATAGTCAATGGTAACATTTTTTTTTTTTTAATCTTTCCCTGACCACGCGCCACCGTCATCTCCCTCACTATACTGATCCAACTCTTTATGATATATAATCGTCATCATTATCATTATCATTCTATTTTGTCAAAATCGAAAAAATTGTTAAAAAGAATAAACGATTTAAAGAAAAAAATAGTAATGAGTTATATTGAAAGGTAGAAAAGAATAAACGTAGAGATGAATAAAACATGACCTTTCAGTATGCTCCCCAAGCTGGTTAGAGGGGTCGAAACAGGTCAGCTATACCCTTAATACCAGACTTCATGACGTAATCATTATTAACTGTACTGTATATCAAAACCAAATCACCAAATTGATACAAAAAATGGCACATATTATAGTCATAATTTGCATATGATTCGAATACGTATAGCAGATGAAAATAAGCAAACCTTATGTTGAAAATGACTAGTTGGCCTATACATTGAAATTCGCTATCATAATTATTAATTCATAATAATCATGTGGGATTCGTATGAGTTTATCGACAGGTGCACATTGTATGTTAAATAGTATTGAAACCTAAACGAGCAATTAGTCGGTGTCATTGTGGTCTGTTAGTCTGTTGTGTGTTATATAATGTGACATTTAATATCAAGAAACCACATTCATAGCATCTGCTCTATTCGAGGTAATTAAAACGGAAATGTCTAATTATATAATGTCTGTTGCTTATGTAATACAATAAAAATGATGATGATGATGAATATAATGATTATAATAATAATAATGATAATAATAGTAGTATCAATACAAATTCAAATTATAATGATAATAATGATAATGATGATAATAATAATAATGATAATAATAGTAGTATCAATACAAATTAAAATTATAATGATAGTAACGATGATTATGATAATAATAATAATTATTATTATTAGTAGTAGTAGTAGTAGTTGTAGTAATATTTTTTTTAAATTATTATCATTATTTAATTCATTTTTTCAATTCGCTTACAGACTTCTGCTAAAGTAAGTGTTAGGCGCTATATAAGCAAATATAATTATTATTATTACAGTTATATTCCACTTAAGCCTAATTTGACCATGTTGCATAAACAATTAATACAAGAGGTAGACAACAAGGGTGTCGATATGTATCCGTGGTTGGGGGGGGGGATGATAGGTGCCAAAATATTTTCGGCAATGGATCAAAGCAACCAAGAGGTAGAAGCGTGTGGCAGGTTACACCCCCTCCCCAACCGCATAGCCAGGATTTCATTTTAGGGGGCGGTAGTGAGCACGCAAAGCGTGCGAATCATTTACAGAGCGCGCGAAGCGCGGAAACTTTGGCGGTTCATTAAATTATTAAAGAATGAAGACGATTCGTTGGACCGTTCTCGACTCTTAATCCTTGTTTGAATTAAGTTCCCCTTCCTCTGCGCGTAGCGCGGAAGCTATGACGTTTCATTCGATTATTAAAGAATAAAGACGATTCGATGTACTATTTTCGACTCTTAATACTAAATGTTTGAATCAACTTCCCCTTCCTCCGCGCGTAGCGCGGAAGCTTTACCGTTTCATTAAATTATTAGAGAAGGAAGACGATTCGTTGTATCGTGTCCTTGTCTGAATTCAGTTTTGCCCCTTTAATTCCCCTTCAGCTTTGACCTTTAATTTGATTATTACTCTTAATCCACGTCTGAATTCATTTTCGCCCATCCCGCGCGTAGCGCGTAAGCTTTCACGTTTCATTACATTATTAGAAAAAGAAGACGATTCGTTGTATCGTGTATTTTGACGTTTCATTGAATTATAACTCTTAATCCTAGTCTGAATTCAGTTGCCGGAAGCTTTGCCGTTTCACTAAATTATTAGAGAAAGAAGACTATTCGTTGTACTGTTCTATATTTTAATCCTTGTCTGAATTTAGTTTCCCCACATGATGAATCTTTCTCCAAAAATGAAAAATGTTTTAAGAAATATCAGGAAATAAAATGCCGAGTGAAAAAAAAAAAAATAAAGATACAATTTTTAAGAATTTTAAGAAGGGTGAACGGAAACAACACAACAACTAGTGAACTATCTTATAAATCATACTTATGTCCGAAAATCTTCCTCCTTGTCTCCGATCTCATCACGAATTCGTCACAGAGTTCATCTATGTTTGCACTGTCCAGGATTGTCTGATGTGCATTGCAGATTGCTACTTTTGCGCTTCGCGCTTAACATTTAGCTCGTTGTTTTTTTAACGCTGCGTCTTTGCATTTGGCGCACTGCATTTCTATGATGCTGTTGATTGAACAAATTGAATAAATTCATCAATTCCTGATGAAGCCCTATGAGCGAGAATTCAATTAATTCTTGTCTCATATACGGTTGTCTCAGTTACTTCGTATATATGTATGTATTATGGAAATGAGATAGCAAAATGTGTATATTGATGGGCATCTTGCGAGTAATAACCATTAACTACTCTCATCGGGCTCTCATTAATGTTCTCTTTATTTTTTTAATTTTTTTTTAGGGTAAATTATTGGGGGGGGGGGTGATTGTACAGGCCAGCCCCCCCCCCCCACCTGAAATATTGGGGGGGGGGGATATATCCCCCACCCCCCCCCCCCCCCCCCGGATCGACACCCATGGTTGACAATGATAAACGCCGGCATAATGTCATATAATACAGTGCATACAGTTTCTTAGGTTTAGATTATTGAATAAATGAACAAAAATAGTTCAAAAAAGAAAGGTGTTATATTTGACATTTTCCTCCTTCTTTTTAGCAGTAACCGAATCACCAAACATTTATCATTTTCAGTTTTACTCGTGTATTTATAGATCTACTCAGGGTGGTAAGTGATGATGGTGATAGTTGTTATACAGCTGCCTTGTGAACCTCGATTTCTCGTGGGAAATGCCAGCCAGGAATTTCCTCCATGCTTCGGCTTATTATAGCCTGAACATATTATATTAAAGACTTCTTGAGACATTATCCATTCTGGTCAAAAGTGTTCTTCAAATATTTTAAAACTAAGGTCGTAATTATCGGTAAGATTATATGTATATCTGTTGTGGGAGCGGTGCCTGACTATTATCAAAGGTCTTTTAAATTTCTGACAGCCCCCCCCCCCCTGTTTTTTTTTTAAACCAACAATGAAAATGGTTTCATATTGTTGAAGCGTTATAAATCTCGGAAAAGAGAAGAAACAAAAGGAAAAATAATATTTTAAAAGGATTAATTTTCCCCAATTTGGGGATGGGGTGGGGGAACTTTTTTTGAAATCATCTCGATGTATAACTCGCATTGCTCTCCTGATTATTAGAGACTTTGGAAATCTTATGCAGACTTCGGAATAATAATAATTATTATTATCTTAATAGCAGTTATAGGCCTAATAGTAGTATTAAAAATAATAATAATAATAATAAAACTAATAATCTTTTGTAGTTCCTTTTGAGGTCACGTTTTCGTTAATTTGATTTCTCATTATTCCTAAGTATCATTAGAGGGGTCCACAATTGTACAATCATCGCTTTTTAGTGGCCCCCTCTTTTTCCAATATTTATTCCTAAATAATTTTGTTGTAAATTATTATAATTGATTTGATATATTTTGTTGGAAACAAAAATAAATGGAATTGAAAAAATGAATTGAATAATGATAATAATTGTTAAAAATATTACTACAACTACTACTTCTACTACTACTACTACTACTACTACTACTACTACTACTACTACTACTACTACTAATAATAATAATAATAATAATAATGATGGTGGTGATGATGATGATGATGATAGCTGATGATGATGATGATGTTGAAGAAGAAGAAGGAGATGATAATAATTTATATATGATTGGATTGACGGGATCCCATCCTGAAAATATTACATTGCGATCCTTCCTATGGCACTTCACCATGTTGGCTGGTAGACGAATCGTGCGGGTGATGACAAATATGAACACATATCATTTGTGTGATCAATACAGGCTAGTTAACAGGTGTTTCTTTCTAATTTTGGAACAATGGAAGGGAAATACAAGTTAAGTTCAAGATACTTCACTGTAAGAATGTACTGGACTATACTAATTTACAGTGACAGACGTATTACATAACATCTTACATAATGAAACATAACTGTTTTTAGTGTCTTATAAAACGCTTAAGCATAGGGAAACCCGGGTCTATCACGATTTTTTTTCTCAACATAATTTGATTTTAAAATTATATAAATACACATAGAGAGAGAGAAAGAGAGAGAGAGAGAGAGAGAGAGAGAGAGAGAGAGAAAGACACAGAGAGAAAGAGAGACAGTGAGAGTGAGAGAGGGGGAATAGAGAGAGGGGAGAGAGATAGAGTGGAAACTGGAAAGGGAGAGGGGAAAGAGGGAAGAGGGAGGGAAGAAAGTGGGAAGAGAGACTGTGGAAAGAGAGAGGGGAGGGAGAGAGAGAGAAAGAGAGAGAGAGAAAGAGAGAGAGAGAGAGAAAGAGAGAGAGAAACGAAAAAAGAGAAGAAAGAGGGGAAGAGGGGGCGTGGGTTCTAAATGTATATGACTGTATCAGGTGTATTGTTTATCTTATACAGGTGTATCCGTTTGTTACAGCATGATGTCACACTTGGCTGCATATCTTAAGATTAACATGATTCAAGGAGCCTAATAATTTTTAATCTTTGTGTCAATCACGTAAAACTTCCCAAAATAATTTCAACATGTCGTGTCCAAATATAATAACCTTTTTCCAAGTTTCAGTGTGCGCCGTCTAGCGCTGTGCAATATATAGCCTACTACCAGTTTGTATATTCAGAAAAACCAATGATTTCGTATGCTTTTTACAATGTAAAAGACAAATTGTGAAACAACTCTGTACCTCTAAAATACCTGGGCCCTGTCTTATTTTGTTCAATTTCAATTTCAATTTATTTATGTTTCCAACAAAAATTATTACAAATCAATTATAAACATTTACAACAAATGTAGAAATACATATTGGAAACAGAGGGGTTCACTAAATAGCAATGCTTGTACAAGTGTGAACACCTCAAAAATTAATGATACTTGGGAACAATGAGTAATTAAATTTGGAGTAATTTAAAAGGTGGGGGGATGGCCTGTACAATCATCCCCCCCCCCCCAATAATTTACCCTACAACAAGTCCGTAAAGAGTTGCGATTGATACAAATCAATCGCAGTTCCCTAAACCAATCCCAAGTTTGCACTTTCCTATCTCCTTTGTACATAGTTAAAATTGATATCAATCGCAAATAATCTGCGATGAGTCGCAACTGTTTATAAGTTTGGGGCCCTGATCTTAAATTCCCAGGAGGTTGGACCTTCATGTTCGTTTTCATGGACTACACTGAAGTCAAGTTGTGAAACTGAACCTTTGTTGTCTCATAATAATCCGACCGTCTTCCCGGGTCACTTGTAGGTAGGTCATTCGAAGCGTGCCTGGGGGACAGTAATTTGCCGTCATTATGAAACAACTGCCAACTGTGCAATTATCGACATCGTAAAATTAATTTGTTTTATTTTCCGCTCAGGATTAATGACAAATAATCGCTCATCTTCCGGACTGTTTCTTCCGCAAATAACGAATTACGTTAAAGACGATAAACAGTGGGAGGACTGTGGTAGGCCTATAGTGAGAGCAAGTTGTAAAGACTATTGACTATCGTAATGAGAGGTCCAGGGTTCGATCAATGCTCAGTATGTAGTAGTATACCATTATCAGAAAAAAAAACATAGATACAGGAAGGTATTTGAAGCATAAAACGTGTATAACAAGAAGCATAACTTTCAATTCATACACAAGAAAGATAGGTAGAGATATAATGAATTATTAAATTTATTTTTTTAATAATTCTTAATTCATTTTGTTTAAATAAATTAATTCAATTTTCTTTTTTTCTTCAATTCAATTCGTAAACAAAATATACTTTTGCATATAACATGTTATTATATATATATAAATGGATCTTGGAATACGAAAAAATGAAAAAGTCGATTCAGAATGTATATCATTTAGGACGGCATGTCCCAACAACATTAATGGTGTTATGTTATCTAGAAATATCGTGTCACAATGATAGATGCATGGGTGCACGAATTGAATTAGGGTGACTGTGGTGTCTAGGACTACATCACTCGTGACCTTTCGTGAGGAAATCATGCAACAAACGCATGCAAAAACAAGGGAAGACATATATACAAAGTATACAGAGGATCAAGCAAGTTCACCATTACACACACAGATTATTATAATCATGGAGTCTGAACTTCGCAAGGCATTAATGAAGCCAAAATGGTAACTTACCACTCCTCCCGTCTCCGAGTGCGCCATGTTGTTGTCAATGTCACCGGCAGGGGTTGCGTAGATATCCATATCCATACCACTCGTTATATTGTTCTCTCATACATACAATATTACGGCTCCAAGAGTCAGGGAGGGAAACAGGGGTAAATCGTTGCCCCCCTCGACCGAATTCACCTGTTTGATTGGGGGTCGCACTTCCGAAAAAGTGTTGTCCATTAATCTCAAGGGATTTTGATGAATAATCGATGCTGTCATTCAAGTAGTATACCTTCCAAGTTCAATGCAGGCCTCACAAGAATAAATAGGCCTACATTTAGATTCCTTGGAAGTGTCTCTTGATTTTAGTATAGGACTGGACTTACTTTGCTCATCCTCTCAGCGTTTTCGATTTATTTTTTCTAAGTTGAGATGGGTAATGTTTAACTGTGATCTTATTCTGATGAACGGTAATAGTTGCTTCATACAGGATGGCATCTCAATTAAAATGTGGTCAGATGGCTATCCGATTGTTACGTAATCCTGTCTCCCTCTGGGTTCTCCTTCTAAAAGAAGACACTGTCTTCCGTCTATATCCTTGATGTCATCCTTGACGTCAATCGTTAAAAATCATGAACGAGGTAGCTCATACTGTCACTCAGGTTGTGAAGGAGGTTTTTTTTCACTTTTATGTCATTTTGCAATGATGACGATCGTCACTCATTTTCTCTCAAGATTAACAACTGCAGGTTCAAAGCGATACGCGGAGAGCCTGCTTGCTTGACAGATGCGAAACAACATCAACAACAACAGTCAGCTCGATCAAGACACAGTTTTAGATTCACCCTGGTTATGAATAACCCCGTCAATGTCGACCGCGGAAACTCAAACTCCTTAGAAACAGGAAGGGGTACATCCACGTCAGACCTAAGGCAACCCTGGCTCACAGACAAGACCCCTTCTATTTGGGATTTTTAAAGGCGAGTCAAAGCGAATGGTTATTAAAGTGCTCCTTTTGGAAAGAAACGGATCATACATGTATCAATAAGCCATTAAACCCGGTACCTCAATATTAAAGCACGTGTTTAATTGATTAGCTAGAATAAGACAGAGATTAACCAGCATGTCATCGGGTGCTTGACCAGTCACTATTTGGCAAACATCCCGTCTATCTGAAAGAGATTGGTCAAGTTGGACGAGAGCCTACTTCGGATATGAAAAATATTGAGCAACACACATAACTGTATTGCGGGAAGAAGAAGGCATTCATTGCTCATGAAAGAGGCCCTGGATACTGAAGCATGTTATATTCCACTAATTTAACCCAAAGTTTACTATATTGCATAAATACAAGCGCTATATATTAATGTTGTCAATGATAATCACCGGCATCAGTACAGTGTATACAGTTTCTTAGGTTTAGATTATTGAATAAATGAACAAAAAATAGTGAAATAAAAAAGGTGTTATATTTGACATTTTCCTCCTTTTAGCAGTAACCGAATTCCCAAACATTATTTTAGTTTTACTCATGTATTTATAGATCTATTCAGGGTGGTTAAGTGAAGTGATGCTGGTGATAGTCGTTATACAGCTGCGTTGTGAACCTCGATTTCTCAGGGGAAATGCCAGCCAGGAATTTCCTCCATGCTCTGGCTTATTTTAGCCTGAACATATTATATTAAAGGCTTCTTGAGACATTATCCTGGTCAAAAGGGTTCTTCAAATATTTTGAAACCAGTGTAGAAATTATCATTCATTTCGGTTAGATTATATGTACAGTATATCTGTTGTGGGGCGGTGCCTGACTGTCATCAAAGGTCTTTTAAATTTATGACAGCCCCCCCCCCCCCTTTTTTTTTTAAACCCAAAAGGAAAATGCTATCACATTGTTAAGAAGCGTTATAAATCGAAAAGAGAAATACAAAAGGGAAAATAATATCGAAAAGGATTAATCCCCCCTCCCCCCAATTTGGGGTGGGGGGGGGGGGCATATTTGAAATCATCTCGATGTAACTCGCAATGCTCTCAAGATTATTAGAGACTTCGGAGCGTCTTCATCAGTACACCGGTACGTTTTTTTTGTAGGGATGGGCAGCTCAGTGCTCAATCAGAGAGGAGAGCTTTTAAAAACGCGGATAAGATCGAATAAACTTAAATATCTGCGTCGATTTCTCGTCGGAAATGAAGGACCCGAGTATGATTAGTGTGTACCACCCAAGTTTTTAAGCAACCCCGTTCAGCTTACCTCCATAAGCATGACTCATCATATCTCATACTTCCTGCCAAGTTGCTATCCTACAGGCTCAAGAACAAACCTTGGTTGCATGGACATAGTCAAGGAAAAATGGAAACAGAGAATGGGGTGTGTAGGAGAAAGAGAGAAAGCCAGAGAGACAGAGATCGAGAGAGGTAGAGAAAGGAGATGTTGAGGCCGTGGGGAAAAGCGACAGAGAGAGATAGAGGGGTGGTGAGAGAAAAAGAGAGGGGGAGAGGAGATGGCGACGTGGAGTGGGGGGGGGGGGGGGGGGGGGCAGATGAAAGAGGCGAAAGTTTATCTCAATGCATGTCAATTTGCCCACTTCATTATTTTGTAAATTATGTTAGAAAGAGGGAGTGTGAGAGAGAGAGAGAGAGAGAGGGGGGGGGGGCTGACCCCCTATTGATACACCCACCCTAGAGTAATCTATGCGGTGACAATTAAAAAACAACGGGTTTTTCAATGTTTTTTGAATTACTCCTGGTCATATTATTAATATTTAATCTCATTTGGTATCATGCATAAAAGTTACTTAACCAGTTAATGATTTTGTGCTCGTGTATTTTTTTTTTTCTTTTGTTGCTAGTGTTTTGTAAAACAAAACAAAATATTAATGTACCACGTGAATAACGTTTTTTAAAGGTACTATGTCCCATTTGCAGGCCCAAAAATGAAAATGTTAAATTCCAAAAAAATAATGACTATTAGTTGTCAAATCGACTTAAGAACTTTAGAGCCAGTAAGTAATAGTCTTATTTTCAGACTAATGTACCGAATAGTCGTACGTTTTATGCTGCGCAAAGATTCAATCAGTTTAATTTTGGCCATTACAAGAAGTGGGTTATTGATGTAGACAAATGCTCATTTACCCTTTACAGCTCATTTTATGTATGTTATTACCAAAGAAGAAGAAAAGGCCAGCCAGTCACTCAATAGTGTCTGACAGTGAAGTCTAGCAAGTAAAAGGGTTTCCTTGCATAATTTTAATATTAGGACACTGCTAACGTTTAAATTTCACAGATACATGACATAATCATAATTCCTGCAAAGTTCTACAGAATTTGATATTGGCTGCAAAAGGGACATAGTATCTTTAACAAATTTATACAAAATACATAACTGATGTTAGATATTATCGCAGACTAAACAAAAATGGAGTAAAAGACACCCTATGGAATTTATTCGTTTAAATCATTAATTAATGAAGTCTGCATTATGCCAGAGAAAGGGGTTGGGTTGGGGAGTGAGTTTCTCATCTCCGTTGCGATTTCGCCTTTTAATGAAACACGTATAGCGCCATCTCGTGAAGCATGAAGGTACAGTCACCATCCTCTATTATTGTCTGCAACAGTACTGTTCAATAAGGTCGAACCAGGGCTATATCTCCCTAATCGAACTATATATCCATCGAAGAACAACTTTCACCGACAAATAGATACATGTCCTTCTATTAATTCGTTTGAAGATTAAATTTTCTTTGGATTGAATGGATATATATATTTCCTCTTCCTGTTATTAAAAGTATAAAATATAATAATAATATTTAATAGGGTCATATTTTGTTTCCTGTATAACAAACCATATCACTATGACGTCCAGGAAGGGAATGGTGGAGGAGGGGGGGGGGGTGGGTGGGAGGGATGGAAGGAGGCCGGGAGAGAGAGAGAGAGAGAGAGAGAGAGAGAGAGAGAGAGGAGAGAGAGTCGAGATGGGGGAGAGAGAGCTAGAGAAAGAGAGGAAGATATATACATATGGATCTCCACATATATATATATATAGAGAGAGAGAGAGAGAGAGAGAGAGAGAAGGGGGAATAGTAGCCTAGATGAAGTTGTCATTGAACGAATAAAAAGAGAATAGTAGACCTTCATGATTGTGTAGTTATCATGTCGTAAATCCAAACTTGGTATTTTCAACACTTCCAAGAAGCGCTCTCTGTCATTGGTAAACTTGAATTTCATGATCTTAATTTCATGCCTATACAATGTCTCTTTTTTTGTTGCTAAAGTCACATCAAGCATTATGATAATTGCAATTTTTGTAGGCTAAATCAGTCACAGAGTGGATATTAAATCAGCTGATTTTATTGAATCCGTATCATGGGCGTTTCCAGAAGTTCATTCACCTTTTATTTATTTTCCCCCAGCGATCGACTCATCAGAAAAGATTTTAACCGGTTTCGTCAAATATGCAAACTGCGCATGCGTTTACTGTCTGGTCATCATGGCGGCCACCATGTACAGGGGAAGAAGTCTGAGACGTTCGAAAGGTAAGTTAAATTCATCCTTATACGAGACTTTGCCATCTTGAATGTTGGATAAAGGACTAATGAATGTGTCTACCTTTGTTCTTTTTCATTTCAGGCCGCCATGATAGTGGAGATACGGATGTACCATTGGATTTAAGCAAAGGTAAGTCTCTGAAAACTGATTTGGTTCGCGAGCTACCGGTGTCGACTCGGTGTGTATCGCAATGATATCTGAGCTCGCTACATAATAGTACACTGCTGCTACATAGTACATGATCATGTAATGTAGCGGTTGCATGAATGGATTGTTGTTGGTAAATGGTAATGGTAACACAACTGACCAACTCACCAAGCATTCACAATCAGTTTTTTGCCGACCATCATGACCATGTTTTCTTACCTCTGTTATTGAGTGTTCCACGCTTTTCAGATATTTGTGCCAACATCAAATTTGTCAATTTTACATGTTATATATAATTCTGCTGTTATTTTTGTATATTAATTTTACTTTTAACAATAATTGTTAGCATTTGTATTGGGGGGGGGGGGGTGCACCAGTCTTTGTTGTAGATAATGGGGTTAGAGCCTGATTATTGCACAATTGCACTTATTGTAATACTGATCTTCTATTGTCTGCAATCATATTTCATGGTGATAATCATTACAATCTAACTTAGATCCTAGACTACATCTAAAAAAGAAACGAATGGCAATTATATAATGAAGAGAAAGTGCTCCAGTGAGAACAGTGCAATGGGCCATTTTTCGTAATATGTAACTAAGTTTAATGCGTATGCACATATATGTGACTCATCTTTGTGAAGTGCCTCAAACTCAAATTATTTCATTCAGCTGTTCAGAATAATTGTATTTTAATAGTCAGAATGCAAACTGTATATATTTTGTGTTGTTATAAATGTTAGGTAGGGCAAGGCATAATTTTTGTCCTACATGTACATGGTTTAGACAGGGGTGTGCTGCTCAAGTCTCATAACCCCTACCCATTTTTAAGGGTCGTTTGGGATTTTAACGGATTTCGCTCGAAGTAAAGCCCATTTTACTCATGTTTAGGGATATTTTGGTTAAAAATGGGACCCTTGTTTAGGATTTTTTTTGTGAACAAGCGACCCATAAGAGAGCGGCACAACCCTGTACATGTATGTCTTAATGTGTGAGTACCCCCCCCCCCCCCCTCCGATTGTACCTACAGCAACAAATACTGGATGCTATACGTATTAACATACACTGGAGATCTTTACGCACTGAGCGCTGTACAGTGAGTTAGCGCGTACTGTAGGTCTGTGATCAAGTACAAAAGAAAATTGTGTTGAAATGGTATTGTAGTTGTGAAGAAAATTTTCTTTGAAATTTTTAATTGTTGTACTTGTTTGAAATGTTGTACTGCAATAAATACAGTAGATGGATATTGTTGGGGCCAAAATATAAGTTTTCAAAAAAATGGCGATGGCAACTCGATAGTCTCTGACACATGAAAATATTTTTTTTCTATTTCTTTATCTTTTTGCTATTATTAAGCATTTCCTACCAATATATTTTTTCTTGAACATGTAGTGGAAGATTTATGAGATTGTGTAAAATCAATAAATTTTCTTTTATTCTAGTCTAAGGCAATCCAACCTTAATATAAATGAGTTAAATTTCGCAAGAGTAGAAAAATCAGAGAAAAAGGGTTGTTGATAGTTTGTTAGAAATTTGATAAAATATTAGAAAGTTATGAGTGCTTGAAGCTTTGAAAGGTACAGATGTACATTGTACGTGGTGTGCACATCTCAAATTTATGAATTGTCATGTGTTTGTAAAGTGATTGAGAACAACTCTCCCATTCAATGTACATGTACATGTACCCTAAAATTAATCCTGTAAGTTGGGGCTCTGATCGGATCGGAAGATCGGAGCGACACCCTCGCACCTTTGATCGGTATCGAATCGGAAGATCTACCAAACAAATTGGCCGATTTTATGATGAAAATTTTCAAGTTTTTGGCTATCAAATGCTACAAAAAATTCATGGCTGGGATTATTTTGTCATTTGTAGTTGTTGTAGACCATGTTTTTTTATATTTAGTGCCTTTTCATGACTTTGAAATTAATAATATTGGTCTAAGAGAAGAGGCAAAACATGCAGGCCGCCATCTTGGATTATAATGTAGGCATGCATTATAATCCAAGATCCATGGTCTTCAACAACTCCACAAGATAAAATAATTCCAGCTATGAATTTTTTTAAAGCATTTGATAGCCCAAAACTTGAAAATTTTCGGCATTAAAAAAAAAAAAATTCTGCCGATTTTTTTCGATCGGAAATTATTATCCCATCACCCCTGATCCGATCATCTGTTACAGGCCTAACTAAAATAGGCCTAACTAAAATATCATTTTACATGTACATGACTAAAAGTGTTAAAGGTAATACAAAGTTTTGGGAAATTTTGAAAATTGGGTGGATAGTGATTCTTTACAATTTTTATATATCTGGATGCACCTGTGGATGTATTATAAGCACTTGAAAATTTAGCCCCTAAAACACTTCTGCTTTCGAGAAAAATTGATTATAAAAATTTACCGGTGCTCCCGGTAAATTTTGATAAATTTCAAATAGCACCTGCGGCCGTACAATGGTAGCTGCGACCATGAAACTCTCAGAATATGTAGTTGTGATATATTATTTCCAAACGGGAATAGCTAATCGGTCGATTTTACTCAAGAAACATTGTTTTATAGCTTAATTACTACCTTGATCTTGAGAGGGAGCTATACAACATAAAGACTTTATTATTTACAATTTCATCACTTTAGACTCGATTTCAACCGCGACAACGATAACTGAATATTGTAGGATCGCATATGCCTCCAATATGTTTATTTAAACCAAATTTATGAACCCATACCAAAACTTTGTATTACCTTTAAAAGAAATTCTATTCATAATGTATTTTGAGTACCGGTATTGCCTTAAAAGAGAAAACTAGAAATGAATGGGATCACTGTAAAGATATACATGTAGTCAAGTTCTGGTCATAATAATAATAATAATACTCAGTTTTTATATAGCGCTTATTAGAATCACTAAGCGCTTCCAAACTTGGAGATTATTACCCTGATTGCATTGTGAAAGAAACTTTGTGGCATCGATCAAAAAAGGTTGATCAAGTATTGTTGTGTACTGCAAGGTTCTGGAATCATCAAAATACGGTAAGAAGAAATTTGGCCCAGTCTTGGTAAAGTTACAGGCACTGTACAAAGAAAGATGTGGGACTACACGAAGATGTGGCATAAAAATCTGTCCCAAGTTTTATGATGTTACATGCCATGTTCAGAATATTAAGTTATGTGAAGAGTCATGCTTTTCAGGGAACATTTTTTATCTGATGTTCTTCCATACTTGCATATTAATACAATGATAAAGCTCACAAATTATTTTTCATCTCTTCCCAGAACTCAACCTTCTTGTGAATATGTGAATACACTGAATGTCATAATCAACTGACTAAATTGCCTACCGGTATTTGAAGTTTGCATAGATTTAGTGATCTCATGATTCTTTTATCATATATTCTTGTCGACTGTATATGTTTGACTTTTTTTATATTGCCTTGCTCTTGCTTTTGGACGAACAACATGTTCTGCCCTGTAATGGCTATTTCACTTGTCATTAACCTACATGTACATGTACGTGTACCTGTACACTGTATTATAGTCCTTTTTAGGCATTGTAAATGACCATGAAAGCTCCATGATGCGGCCTTGTTGTTAGAAAGGATATGTAAGGTCAAGCAGGCTAGCTGTGTTATGAATACAGTGTACCGTAATTCCTTTCATCATGCTCGAGCATGGGTCAGTAATTATTTCTGTATGGCAAAGTTAATTTGGAACATAAACAGGAAATACTACATAACTCACAGTCAGACAAGGCTACACTCGACACAGTGCAATAAAGTCTTAAGAGGGTAAAGCTGGTTTAGAAATTATACAACTTGATAATTATGAACGAAAGCAGAATTATCAGACAAAAAGACAAATCCTTTGTACTACAGTAAGAAGCGAGTAAAATTATTTCGGATTATTCATGAGACATTGATTTCTTTAATAAGGAAAACATTGTTCTCTTAGGAGTCTGTTCTGAGTTTTATTATTTTAGATGGATATAAGTCAGATCCGTTGCCAAAGAAAAGGGATATTTTGAGTCTTGCATTTCATGAAAAACAATGGAAAACGATTTTGTTATAAATATAAAATGTTTTTTCAGAACTTTATGTTACAGGGGATTGGGTTCATTGGTTGGTTAGTTTGTTACTGCTAAGAAAGCATGAGTATGCTTATAAGAAAGCAACCAGGGGACCAACAGCTTTAAGTTCTCTCTGAGAGACTGAGGGACTTGGTAATGAGGAATAATGTCTTAATAGCACATGGCCCTAGCGAGACCACTGCTCTACCAGTGAGCCATCGCGCCTCACTCATAATTTCTGTAGCTTAATACATGTAGATATATCTGTGTTTGTTGTTCAACTCTGAGCACCCGCCCAAGATCAGCTTATAAAACCTGCCCTATTTATTTGCTAACCAGGTGAATCCGTGGCCATGTGACATCTATTTACGGTGCCTATAAAATATTATGGAGGAAACATCATCTGTGCTAAAGAGTACAGTCACTTTATGACACACGTACACCTCTTTAATAAGAAATCTTTGCAATATTGCTTCCTTAATAAAGGCTGCATTGTACCTCTCTTTTATAAGCCCCTTACCCGTACTTATTATTAGTGACCCAGATGTCTTTTGGAGTTGAGGACAATACGTAGAAAATATAATTTGTATGAACATTGGATGACTTGCGAAGAGTCCTTTGGTAAACACTACCTTGATGAAGTCTTGTATAATCATGAATCCATGTATCTTATTTTAGATTGAATCATAGTCATTGATCCTTTTAGGTAAATTTGCAGGTATTTTTTAATCAACAAAGTTCACATGTAAGCCTACTTTGCAAGTTTATTACCATATTATTACCTTTTTTTAACATAAGAATCGACTCTGAAATATGTAAAGAAATTACAGTTACTGTACAGCCAGAAAAAGTCTATGATCAGCATAGGGACCTTTAATATATATGTACATGTACACCCTGTATGTACATGCATTTGGTATATTTTACACTTTATGACAGGCACTGTGTTTAATTGTATGACTGTCCATAATCAAGGAGTTATACATTAACTCCTTTAATACCATAACTAACCAGTAACTATTAGAGGGGCTACCCCACCTCTTGTAATACATGTACACTATGTAAGTTTATTTGTATGAAAGCAGAAAAATAAGAGAAATAAAATGGCGAAAATGTGAAATCCATCGGGCCAATAATATTATAAGAAAGTTATGAATGTTTTAAATATGAGTACAAGTCTGGCGGAACTCAAACTGGCAGTTTGGTCAGTGTTGTACAGCATAGTGGATCGGGATGTAGTCACATCTCTACCATTTTTCCATATTATAAAATATCATTAAATTCTGTTTTACTCCTAAGTGCCTTCTTCCTTGGGGGCACTACTCAAAATATATTATGAATACATACACCTCCTCTATAGAGAGAAAAGACCCTCCTGAGTCATACAGTGTACATTGTGTTTTTAATTGAAATTTTAGTCATTTTGTGTGTTTGAACAAATGGGAAAGTTGTCTGCCACTACATGTACATCACACAGACATTACCATTTCAGCCAATTTGAAGAGCCCATACAAGTAGTGATTGCAACTTTTAAAAGTTCATATCTTTCTCATTTTTTGTCTGACTTTCAGCAGTATGCTTCTCTGATTTTTCTGCTTTCCTGTAGAGTAGGTTGTTATCAAGGTTGGATTTCCCTTTCAACTACATGTAGAACAGTTTTCAATTCCTAGTTAAATACTACATTAACTGTATGTAATGCTGAGCATGAATGTTGATGAGACAAAAAGGCCATTAAAAAAAAACATGTTTAGCTTCCTTCCTTTTTGAAAAATAGGAAGGAGGAGGCCGTTTTTTTCTTCCAAAATGGCAGCTCGGTTTATTTTCCCTGACAGTCGTGCTATTTTTCAATATGGCCGCCAGCATTTTTTATTTAAAATTTTTTTTTAAAAATCAGAAATTAGATCATTTTAGAAGTTTGTTTTTCATGTTTTTATTCATTTAAAAAAAATTTTTTTTTAAAGGAGGCGGGCCCAAAAAGGAAACAGGCGCTAAAAGAAACAGGCAAGGACGCTAAACATGAATTTTTGTTTAAACGGCCTAAATATCACAAATGATTGCATTTTAGTGCTTTTCTATTCCAATCTGTTTTTATTTTAAAAGACGTTTATTAGTTATGTCAGTTTTATCGCACCAAGTGTAGAAGTGATAATGGATGTACAGTGTGCATTTAAGAATGTATGAAATTGCCAGTGCACTTACTGTATCATACACTGTACAGTTTTCTTGATGAAGAAGAAGAAGATCTGTTCCGATATCTCACTCATACATACGTAATACAGCTCAACAATAATGTGTTTAGAGTCCCTGCATCGTTGTTTATGTTTGGCAGGAGTGAGTAGAAGAAGGAAGAAGCACTCCAAGCTATTATTTCAAGGTGGATTATATATTCTACGTCAGACTTATTTTAGCTTGCAGGGTCAAGTTTGTGTGTGGGTTGCATCAAGTGCATGACAGAGCCAATGACTTCATAATGACTTCAATGGCTATTTATATGAAGCGTTAAGCTGAAACTTGTCGCAAGTCCTGAGTTGATATTTGCATTCAAAACCTACATGTACGTCAACATGTACATGTATGTCCAAAGCAATTTGTTCCATGAAAACTAAAAGAATGCGCCTTTGAACTTTGTGTTTCGCAAATCATTGTAATTAATTTACACTGGACATTCTGTACATTGTAAATGATAAAAAGTCAGAGCTTTAATACATGTACATATACATGTACAGTATGTGTGTTTATGTGATTGCTTTGGTAACGGAATTTGTGAGAAAGAAAGTGTACATGAAGGAAATAGTTGTTATTTTATATATTATGTCTTTAGAGTTCTAACCTCATATTCATATAACATGATGAGAAAATAATGAAGATTTTGTTTGGTCTTGTAAGTGTTGCACCTTTTCCCCCATTTTGTTTCCTTCCGTATTTTGTTTGTGTCTAGAAAATGTCAAAATCGGGGGTGCGGCCTAACGCCGGCAAATATGGTAGTCCTAGTTGTTTCTGTAAAGTTCTACATACATGTTACTACAGTGTACTACTAAAGCCTGTGCGCTATGTATATTCAGTTAACCTGTTGGCTATTGAATTCTCATATTCCAAGAGGCTTCACACTGGGATCACCCAGTTCCTATAGGCAATAGGTTAACAATTGGCTTTCTAGATGAATATGGGCCCATACATGTACATGTACATTTTTACCTACTTTATAGTTAGAAAACCTACTCTAATTTGTTATTTATTTCATACATTTATTGATACTTTTGTGAATCTGTTTTCTTATTTCAGCTAGCATTTCCCAGTTATCATAGCTTTTGCAATGCTCTTGCAATGCTGTTGTATAACATACTGAAATACTGAATGATTGATGTTGTTTTTCTTACCAGCTCCAAAGGATAATATCCAGGAGATACTTACAAGTCTGACCAGGAGAAGTAGCGTGACAAAAGGAAAGAAACTTGGACATCTCAATAATTTTGTAAAGGTATGTTTGATCATAATGTTTTTAGTCACTAAAAGATATCTCCTTCTATATATTTGTCTCTGTATGCCCCCTCCCCATCTTTCTTATTTCTCTTTCAATACCTTTGAAAATCACCCCCCCCCCCTTTCTTTCTCTCTCTCTCTCTCTCTCTCTATACTCTCTCTCTCTACTCTCTCTACTCCCTCCATTTTCTCCTGTCTGCCTCTCTGTCTCCATCTCTTTTTCCTCTTCTCTTCCCACTTTCTCCTCTTCCCACTTTCTCCTCTTCTCTTCCCACTCACTCTTCCATATCTCTTTTTCTCTCATCTCTCTTTCTCTGTACTCTCTCTCCCTCTTCCTCTCCCTCCATTTGCTCATGTCTGTCTGTCTGTCTGACTGTCTGTCCACCTCTCCCCCCCCCCTTCTCTTCCAATTTACTCTTCCAATTTACTCTTCCTCATCTCTCTCTCTCTCACTTCCTCACTTCCTCTCCCATTCATTCTCCCCCATCTGCATTTCTGTCTCTCTCTCTGTCTCTCTCTCTGTCTCTCTCACTCTCTCTCTGTCTCTCTCACTCTATCTCTTTCCCTCTCCTTCTCCCACTCATTCCCCCCTGTCTCTCTCATCCCCTCTCATCCCGGAGCATGCATCCTTGCAGACCAGGCAAATGTCACATCACTGAAACGAACCTTGAGCAAGCAGAGGAACCAAGTAGGAATTGGGCTAAGCCTTTCTATAAGGATGCCACCCTTGTAGAATTGATTGAAATCCTCCTGTTTCACTCTGCCATTATCAAACGCTTGTTGAATGAGCAATTGTGAAGTGGCCTCAATCAGGATGGTTTTTAATTTGGAGTGTGATTTCTCAATCTCATGTTTCTTTTCCTTTCACATGAACACAGCTTCATACATGTATGTTGTTGTGTGGTGTCAATATTTCCTATTTTTCACAATTTAATGTTCTACATGTAATTGTATCTTTTTTGTTGTTGATTTTTGTCCTTTTCAATTTGTTGCACATGTTTACATTCTATCCATATTGTAGTTACAGAATTGACTGTAGACATTTATATCCCTGCACATGTACTGTACATGTACATGACACCTTGGCTTTCTTAAGAAAGAACAAAACATTATCATTGTTTGCAGTCAAATGTTTGCTATTTGGCTTAGTATTTTTTTTAATCAACATCCTACATATCTTGTCATCATATTTATATAATAAATTTGAAATTTATACAAACTAAAAATTCAAAATAAACCAATAAACTTGCAGAAGAATTCAAGAACAATTATTTGCATGTTGTTGCAAGTCACATGATGTGTCACATGATATCAAACAAGGAAATCACTCCACCACATTCTCTGCATTCCAAGGATCTGTTTTCCCTTTAAAGGCACACTGTCCTACTTGTAGCTACTTGCTCCCTCTATATAGAAAACTTCCCAAATCGGTGCCTGTTGGTCCCCCATGATCCTCTTTTTCTTATGTTAAATGAGAGCTGAGTTAATGAGATAGCCACCTGTCACAGTGACCTCGATGGCTCGCTGTGTGGTCTAATCCCTTCTAGCTGCAGTAGTAACGCCTACCTTTAAAGCTTATCTGCCATAGTTTACAGGAGGGATTAGACCGCTCTGCAAGGTCACTGGACAGGTGGTTATCTCATCAACTCAGCTCTCAATTAACATAAGAAAAAGAGGATCATGGGGAACCAATGGTCACCGATTAGGCATTGTATGTTATATAGAGGGCGCAAGTACCTACAAGTAGTGCAGTGGGCCTTTAAGGTAGATTTAATGAAAGGGGACATTATGAATAGAGAAGGCTAAACCATGTACCCACTACAGTACAAAGTTTTAACAATTCAAGACTTGTTTGTTTGGTCAATGAATTTCTGGGATTTGTATTTTATTCTTTCACCTTGACTTTTCTGCTCTAAACTGGTACCCACTACCCCATATTTTGCAATGATACAGTGAACATTCATCATTTTTACGATGTAGAGCACAATTTAGTGTAAAGAAATGTCAGAAATTGAAACAAAAATTGTGAAACGTGTATTACACTGTACCTTGTTGCAAAACAGTTTTTCGCATGCTACATGTATGACAGTCACAAAATAGACCAGTTTACTTCCTTTATTTAAATTTCATGCATACTTTTTAAACAAAGGTTGTTCTTGACAACCTGAAATCTTGCTGACAGCGCATGAAGTATTGAATGTATGCAGAGTGAATTCTAAGTATTGTAGTTTACTCAGGTTTATCCATCAATTTGAATAGTAAACCAGTTAATTACATGTACGGGGATTTGACCCATATACATGTACATGTAAGTAACCCATGAAACATTGCCTGAACAATTTACTCACAAGACTTATTTCATTTGTATTCTTGCACAACACCGATAATTTATTATAATGATACTAGAACTTACAATTTATGAAACATATAATTGTAGTTTCCCTAGTCTAAATGGGGAGCAAATTATTTGTGCGTGTACGAGTCTAGGAGATAAGGGGGAGAGGAATACAGAAATGGGGGAAAGGAATACAGAAATGGGGGAAAGAGCAAAACTAGACATTATGTTCATAGCTAAAGCAAAGTTCTAAATCTAAGTTTGATTGCATGAATTGGGAAACAAGTAAAAAGGGACAATCCTGATAAACATTTTCAAGTACAGTACACCACATTAGGCCATATAAATATACATGTTTAGCGTCCCCGCCCGCTTCCTTTTTGGGGACCGCCTCCTATTTTTTTTTTTTTTTTTGAATTTTTTTTTGAATTTCTTTTTTGAAAGAAAAAAAACATGAAAAACACTGCTAAAATGGATCTATTTTTGATTTAAAAAAAAAAAAAAAAAATGTCGGCGGCCATCTTGAAAAAAAAATCGACTGACAGGGAAAATGTACCGAGCCGCCATTTTGAGCCGCCATTTTGGAAGAAAAAAAAGGGCCTCCTCCTTCCTATTTTTCGAAAAACAGGACGCTAAACATGTTCGTTTTTTAATTTGGCCTTATAACATCTAGTACAGATAACACCCTGATTCATTTGTTCATATTGATTTAATTGCAGATTTTTTTTTCCTTTTTCATGGATTGAATAAATTACTGGACTTAATCTACTCATATTGTCTAGTGTTGAACCCTAGACTAAAATGAGTTTGTTTTTAAAATGAATACTGGCCAGTGAGATGGTGTTTAATTTTATATTTAGTACATTTAAAGAGTATAATCGCTTGCGTGTAAAAATACCTTTTGTATGGATGTAGCACTCCCTGTTACTCCTCCGCAGTGCATTAAAATTAATTTCTCATTTCCATCCCAATATATAGTACAAAGAAATCCTTCAAATGTCAAATGAGAAAATTAGGATACATGTGTAGACCTGTAGTCTGTGTTTCTCAGACCTAGCAGATTATTCTCTGCGTGTTGCAGAATATAAGGAAGCATATGGCCGCTTACTTCGGCCACACCGCCAAACCGACCCCACCGCCAAACCGACCCCAAACCAACTTATTTTGTTGTACATGTAGGTCGGTCTGTTGTGGGTCTGGCATTGGTTTGACTCGGGTATCTAACTTATTTAAAAAATTGTAGAAAAAAATTAAGATGTTCATGTACACTGTATCAGTGAAAAAAATACACGGGGGCTCAGGGCGAAATAGCCCCCGAAATGCCCAAAAGAGCCCCCGAAAATCAGAAAAGAGCCCCTGTAAATTTGCATAGAGTTCAATGCAAAACAAATTTTAGAGTGTTAATTTCATGCAGGCAAGTTTGAAAAGTAGCCCCCGAAAAGTAAATATTATTTTTTTCCCTGCACTGTATGTGGTTTTCTGTCAGAATGCTTTACAGTCAATCAAATGATTGCATGCATTTCAGGATGATGTTTTCAGACCAAACACAACAAGAATGGTGTCTGTCTTTAATGTGTGTGTGTTAGAGGTTAGAGTGAAGCCCAATCGTTTAGATTCATCTAATTGCACACTCATGTGCATGTGATTACCACAGTCTGTCTGTCTGTCTGTGTTTATGAAGGACGGCATGTACAATAATACATGTAAGTTGCTACAGGCAATTAAAGCCAGTGAACCCCTTTCAGATTACATTACAGAAGGGAAGAAAAAAAATCAAATTGTTAATGTACTGTACATGTAGAGTGTACATGTACATGTACATGCATGGTTGTGTGTACATACATGTACAGTACATGGCAAATTAATTGTCTTTTCTATAGTACTAATATGATAAATTAGTAGTTATCAATTTTTTATAATTAATGTTTATGGGGATGTTTATGACTTTTGAATGGATAAATTGTTCTAAATATATTTTCTGATATTTTTACGAGGAAATTGAATTTTAGAAAAATGCCTTATCATGATTTAAAGGCAATAATATGCCCAGAGGAAATCATAGTGCAAGAATAAACATTGTTTTTGCTATTGGAAGCAAGCCTACAATATATACATGTACATGTTGGTTTGTGATTTGAAAGAATACAATGCATAAACTGCAGTCTAGCTCCTCATTCTAATTGAACCAGATTTAAAAGGAAGTTGCTTTGGTATCTCCCTTCCCTTGTCCCTATTTTTAAACCTCTGCCACCGAAGACGGTGCTAGAGGCATTTTATTTTAGGCCGTCTTTACGTCATACAATCATAAAGTTATTCACGTATTTCAAGAAGCCTTTGGGACATGAGCTTCATAAAGAATTACTGCATCACCATAGAAAATAGAAATGAATATACATGTATTTTGTAATGTCAAAGGTCACAGAGATAAGAAACACTGATAGGTTTTTACTCTACCATCTGATGATTCTTGGCATACTAAAGATCAAATTCATCTCCTAATAGTCTCTCGGGTATGAACATGCCTTTCAAGTTTCTGGCTCTCAAAAGAAAAAAAAAGCAAGGATGGGAAGTGATGACTAAAAGGGCATACACTGCACAGTGCTTTGGTTCAGTGTTATTTCAAAATTAATTTGTAATGCAACAGTTTTTATCAGTATTCATGTGGTAATTGATGTATCATCATCCTACATGTTTATATTTATAGAAAATGTAGGAAGAGGATTTACATGTTACATGTTGATGTAGGGATGAAGAAAAAAAAGTTTGAATGGAGTCGTGACCAGTTGGCACTTTTGACCATTTGATTTGTGGTCATCAGAGTTCTTTTTAACCCTGTACATTCGCATCATCTGTGGAAACTATGGGTTCTACATGATTCCAAGCGAAGTAGATTCAATTGTCATCCATCCTGTATTATAAAGGGAAAGCACTGCACATAGCCTACTGCATGCTTGTGAAGCCAGGTTTACTTTGCTTTTCAAAAACATCTGAACTTTCTGTCTACTGTTGTTGTGTAGAGAAAGAGAGAGAGAGAGAGAGACAAACATGTAAGGTCAAATACTTGAAATAGCTGTAGAATGTAAGTTGGATGTTTGTGATTGTAGATGGCTAATATCCAAGAGGCATCGGTGATGACACACACATGAGAAATAGCCCTGCTTGTCTCCCGTCCATCCACTTCATTCATCATGCTCGACCTGTGTTCCCATTATTCCAGTCAAAATATGGTACAAGCTGTAACATAGGCAGAGCTTGACAGTAACGGGTGCACTGGACACATAGCCAGGGTGCCCAAAATGTTAAGTCCACCCCCCCCCCCCCCCAAAAAAAAAAAAATATATATATATATTTTTTTTTTTACATAGGGCCCATGCATACAGACTGTCAAGATCTAGACCCTCTTCAAAAAAGATTAAAGTAGAGCCCTGTTTTAAGGTTGTTGAACATCATGTGAAAAATAGCTGGCCATACCTGTGTGAACATACTGTACATGTACATGTATTGAAAGTAACCTGTTTTGATTATCGAAAAACAACTTGTGAAAATGTCTGTGTCCCTACATCATTTGTGTTTAATAGGTCCATGCTTACAAGCATATTCACAAAAAGTCAACAAAATATCTGTATGAAAATATTGTCTCATCAAGACAAAAATACAGGGAGCCTAAGGGAAGTTTTGTATTAGTCTTAGTGCTGGAAAGCTCAAAAAAATGTCTGGACATCCATATCAATCTCTGGACCCCTGAACCTTTATACACACTTCACTACTTGATATTATTAATGAATCTATTTATTCACACTTAACTACACGTAGACTATGTTTCTGTAAGGCTAGTGAGAACAGAGCTACACAATGTATATGTATTGGTGTGCAGCTGATTCTGAATATGCTAGACCTTGACTTTGACAGTTGTTAGGAAATTGTTTTGTTTTTGAGGAAGTGTTGGTTGTAATATAGAACCCTCCCATTCTTGGCAAGAGATTGTTTTATGAATTGGGTGAGGCGTTTTGCAAAGTTGATTGTTCTTGATGGGAATGCTTTCATGATGTTCATCCAGCAGCATCCATATAAGTGGAGACAATAGATAGAAAAATAAAATGATGAAAGGTGATAGAAAATATACGAGAGAGAGAAGAGAGAAGAGGGAGAGAGATGGGGTAGAAAATGAGAGAGAGAGAGAGAGGGAGAGGGAACTGATAGAGAACTGATAGAACATGAAAGAATCCCCCCCCCCCCTTATACCAGATCCTGAATAATATCATCTGCTGATAGTCATGAGGGCACATATATATAGCACACTTCAGTTTTAACACTTTTCCGGCTCTTAGCAGACACTATTTAGATCATTATTTCCCCGTTTTCCTTGCCACAGTATGTGTTAAACTTAATTTAAATCTGTCACCTTACATTTTCTCTCTCAATTTTAGCATTTTAGGGGGCCTCACATTAATTTTTCACATTAGGGATACAGAGTGCACCAGAAACCAGTTATTGTTGAACATTTACTGCAGGTGTATGTACATGTATGTACCTATTAGTAATTATGAATGCAAAGAAGTGTTCCAGTTTCAGTTGTCATCGGCTGATTGAGCTACAAACCGAGATACATATATATTTGAACTCATGATTTGTTAATCTGAAACCTTTGCTCTTTTGATCTGTAATCTGTAATCTTGATACACATCTGCAGCAGTGTCGTCAACCAATTTTATATTCTAGATGTACCTGAAACAATGAGAGTTTGCCCAATACCAACTTTCTGATAATGTGATAATTCAAAATGATACTCCTAAGCACCACAATACATGTACATTGTATGTATTCGTAATTGAAAATATATACAATCTTCTAGATGAAATCTAATATACAATGTTTTTCTGTTTTTGTTTCCCTTTGCTTTTAGCTTATCAATCATGTATCAAGCTTTGACAAGCTGGGCTATTCAGTGGCTGAGATCGTATGCTGGTAAGTACTACTCAATATTGACTTCTTGATTAGTGTTTCTGTTACCTCCAATGCACTCAACTAGAAACCCTATTACTCGTAAATTGTTTACAAATTCTGTGAGTGGTCCACATTTTTTTCCTCTTGTTGCCAAATGATTGAATTATGACATTGAATTCTTGCCAAATGTGACAGTTTCTCAGTTTCAGAACGAGCTGTTGTTAACTCTGTGTTTTTTTTTTGCACTAAATGCTTGTTTGAAAACAATCATTGAAGCCTAGTTCACATTTGGTGCTGTAAACTGTCTCCCCCCCCCCCCAAAAAAAAAAAAAAATCCCTGTTGTGACAGATACATACTATTTTACATGTATATGAATGGCAATTAGGGTGAACATTAATGTATCTGTCCCTAAGTATTACCCCTAAGTGTATCTGTATTTCATCATCAACTTCATCAACTACAGACAAAAAGTGAGAATAAAAAAATTATTTATTTAATCCCAGGATTTCAAGCGTGCATACATCGTTGAGATTCACGCATGCGCAGTCTCGGACGTTCTTGCCGTTGAGCGAGAATTCTCCCTGTGTGTGAATGGTTGCCCCCCCAAAAAAATTGATCTCTGCATCGCGATCCAAATCGCACTTATTGTTATGTATGAACGTGCCTTTATGTTAGAGGGTTAAGATTAGTAAGGCTGAAAGAATTTGAAATGTGGGGGCCTTTTGGAGGCAGTGTAAACAAGTTTGATGGTCAGTGAATTCATGTGTATGTGAAGCATGGAGCCTGATGGACCAGCCTACCCACATGTCAGTCTAAATATAGATATGAGGCAGACTCATTTAATATAGGTCATTCATACCCCTTTCAACCTTCCCATGTGACCTACATTCAAACAAAATCAATGGAAAGAAAAACATGAGATTTTTGCTACTTTTTCCTTGGCATTGACAGTGATAAAACATGGAAACGTCTGTAATGTTTGTCTCGATACCATTATATACTAATTAATGCAGCATGAACATAATTTTAATTCAGCCGCACCAAAGATGTACCTCATCTCAAAGCATGTAGAAGTCTAACCTACTGTACGCAGACTGTACAATGTATGTACATGCACTGTATGGAGAATGATGCATACTGTATGATGTGAGTAGAGACAGGATGAAGACACAGATTTGAGTTGAAGACTGTGATCCTGTAAATATCTTCTTCTGATATGGAAACAGTATGTTGATTCTCCATGCATGACTGGCATGGTAAATGGATTAGAGGGATACATACATGTATACATTCATGCTTGATGTGCGAAGCTCCAGGGATTAATGGGAATATGTGAACATTACGTGCATGCTATGCTGTAGTACATAGAAGTACTCTACATGATGAATCTGTATTCTAGAGTTCTCGTAGACACTAATAGTGTATTCAGGTGGAAGACTGTTCATGGAAATACCCTTTGGAGGGTTGATAACAAAAGTGCTTTTTCTTCCAAAGAGTACTTTTTAGAGGTGAAGGTTGGCAGCTTTGCACAAGCATGTGCAGTGGTCTTGTTGTCCAACAAAAATCACAGAATTATCTACTAGTTCACATATCTGTACATATTTGTACTTGTATTATGTGTGATGATATGTAAATGTTGTACGTAAAGACAATGGTAAACGCATACGGGAGAGTGGAGAGTCATTCTGATCAATTAATTTTCTTGTACACCAATCAGAATTAATGTGAATATTTTCCTAACCGAAATGGTATGAATTGCTGTCAAAGAACCTAACTGTTAGTGAGTATTTTTAAAGCATGATGAAATGGCCTTTGTTCTTGACATAGCTTCTCTTATCTCTGTACTGCTGTCATCCTGGTCCTAAGGCTCTACAGTGCTAACAGAGGCAGCCATAAAGTGTGAGCCTAGCTGAAACTGGTTTACCACAGCATGTGTACATACATGTATATGAAGTTTGAATTTAAAGCTCTGGGATAAAAATAGAAGATTTTAGAGATTGGGCTTGCTTGTCTGTCATTGAAAAGCTCAAGTTCATGAATTGAAGACATGAGGTCGTAAGCCTTTGATACTCCTACAGTGCACGTGTATGTGTATGTGGGCTAATTATGTGCTCTACCAGTCGCGTGTAGATAGCAAATATTGCATGTGATTAGTTCGGTTGTAGGACACATTCTCTTGCCACAATTGCTTCACAGTCAATTAGCTACACTGACATGTACCGAATTCCTTCAACCTTGCATTAAAAACTACCTACTGTACATGTACATGTACATGTAAACCCTAAATCTTAACTAGTTTTCAACCCCATTGCAACTCTAACCTTTACCCTACGGTATATTTTTGACGATCTTTGACGAAAGAAAGTGTGTAGAAATAGTTCGATCCGAGATCACTGTGATTTAATAATAACGATAATAATAGCTAGTTCTACATGTATATAGCGCTTTTGCTGTGGTGAAATTTTCTACCATGAAATTCTTAGGTAGCCTCCACTATATAATAGCAGATACATGTACATGTATGGATTACTACAAAGTAAGATTGATATTTAGAAGTAATGTAATTCAATCCAGTCTGATGTTATTTGGTAAAGCACCATTTCCTTGAGCTGTTTCAAAATGCTTCACAAAATCAGTAAAAATCAGTAAAATGATGTACACTTGATAACATCAGTTTGAGCCAATGAAGATTATAGATACATGTATAGTTATTATTATTATTATTATTTGTTTGATCAATCAGAAAACATACAGTGAGTATAACAATCAGATATTTAGAGATTTCATAATACATGTAAACTACAGTTTTAGGAAAGTGGAGAAGAGAGAGAGAAGGATACAATCTGCTGGTCAGGGGTGACAAAAGCAATTGAAATTGCTATTACTCGAAAGCATGTCTAGGCAGATACTTATTGTTATTAAAGTAGACTGAGATTAAAAATTTAAAAAAACATGCAGGAAGGATGTCACATCACTTGAAACAAAATCAGGCTACACACGTTGTATGTGCATGTACTGTTCATGCTATTATACACTAAGTTACTATCTTGAGTAGATAACGGGCGCTAGTTGACCTGGAAGCCAGTGACTCATAGAATAGATTGTGAAGACATTAATCATCATCTCATCATTCATGTACATGTATGTGAAACCAAGGTTCCAGTCTTCTCACATTCAGAGATCCAGAGAGTGGACATCATGTTATTAAGCCTTATTCCTTTACATTATTGATTGATCCCCACATTTTGAAAATAATAATTTAAGACTACAATTTCTCAACTTTCATAGTTGGCCTACATGTTACCACTTGTATTTTGCCTTGACCATGCCCTACACATATTCTTTCCTGAATACTGCTTTTAAATCTTTTTTTTTTGGGGGGGGGGGGGGTTATACTGCACATGTAAATGATGCAGTTCTGCAAGGTGAAACAGTTGCGCAATCACATATATTATCAGTTGCTTCTGAACAAAACATGTACATACTTTACAATATCTCTTAATTTATTCAAGAAGTTCCAGCCTGTATGACAGGAGTTAATACATTTATGTGTGTCATAACATCGATCGTTTCCTAACCTTGGCCTAAATTGAGCCCACTCCCAGAGCCTGTATGAAGTTTAATCCGGACTATTAGCTTCTTACTCATGTGTATCATCCTACCCACACACTCTCTCTATTTAGAAATCCTTTAGCCTGGGTTTATACTGTTTACTGTATGAAACAATATGTTGACCCTGACCTTGGCATTCGACGAGCCACACCATGTGAACACTCTTTAAAATAACTAAAAATAGATTCTACCTTACCATGATAATTGGAATTATAAATACTGTGCACTGGTCATGTCCAAATTACTATACCAAGTAAACAGAAATATGAAGTATTTATTGTGTAGGAACTACATCCAAAATGTCAAACCACATAAAAAGAAAGTATGAAATAGTTGTATGAATTATTTCCAAATACCATACCACGTAAATAAACACCTCAAAAAAGTTCTGTAATTCATGTTTGAGCGTTTATATCTCTCCTGTTTAACTGTATTATACCAGTCAAAAGTGAAATGTTGCAAAATGCATTGTTATGTTGTCAAAAGGGAAATCTTATTTTTATGGAGGATGTATTGTGTTTTGAAGGCCTCATATTCAGGATATTCCATGATTAAATAATCATTACAAATGGGTCATCATTGTAAAGGGGAATAAGCAGGCTTTACATTGATACCAACATAAAAAATGATAGTAACAAGAGAGATATCAACACTCTAACTTGAATTGCTGAACTTTCTTTGAGTACCGGTAGTTTATAAATATGAATACATTGTACATGTCGTTTGTATGAGTTGCATCTGAAATAAAGATGAATACTGTGTAGGAATTAATTTCAAAAGACTATACTAAATCATGCATGTACAATGTACCTCACATGAACACCAAAGTGTAAAACCTGTGTCGTCTACAGTTTGGATAGCTCAGACCCTGTACTACTACATTATCTCTAAGTTGGACTTTGAAAATATTTTTTTAAAGTTTTTTTTAAAGGCATAACATGTTGATTCAAATCATTCATATTTTCTTTTATCAAGGAGATTTCATGTTCTTGATGTGGAATTTATAAAAAATCTAAATTACTTGAATATTTGCTTTTGAATATTTGATTTTAGGGCTACAAATGGCTCTCCATAATGTTTAGGTCCAACTTAGAGTTAAGTTTGACTTAGGATCTTTGTGAAACATCCCCCATGATGTGATTGATTGACAGGTGTTCATGTGCAGACCTCTAGAATCCCTGCTCGTCATGCCCCATGTATCGGTTCAGAGAAGAATTAATTGCACTTTTGTTCAAGGGAATTGTTTCCCAGAGGAAGTGGAAGTCAACAATAGAATGGATCGACACAAAATAATCTCGACCGATAATTACTTTCAGACCCCATTCTCTCTATGGGTTGCTAGACAGTTTAGTCTACATTGCAGAGTCTGCAGACCTTGATTATAAACTGCTTTTGTAACCCAACAATCAGATTAGATTGACTGTTGAGAGCCATTAGAGCATTACTCTTATTTATTTCTCACAGAGTTACAGTAGTTACATGTACCTCCTTACTCTCAAAAGAGGAACATTTTAAAACAGTTAAATTGTTTACTTGGCTAAAACCTCTTTTTATTTTCAGATCCCTTAAAGGCACACTGCCATACTTGTAGCTACTTGCTCCCTCTATATAGAAAACTTCCCCAATCGGTGCCTGTTGGTCCCCCATGATCCTCTTTTTCTTATGTTAAATGAGAGCTGAGTTAATGAGATAGCCACCTGTCACAGTGACCTCGATGGCTCTCTGTGTGGTCTAATCCCTTCTGGCCCAGTAGTGGTGACGGTCTTTAAGTTTAAGTAAAATGATTAATACTTATAGATATTGTATTAAGAGGAGTAATAGCGTCTTATTATATACCATTGGGAGAGAATGAAAGAGAGAGAGAGAGAGAGAGAGAGAAACACTAGTATTTTTCCGTACAATTCCAATTTATTATTTGTAGTCAATGTTCTGTACATGTAGGCCTACATGTATTACCCCAAAAGACCCACATACCTACACGCTGTATAATAGAGTAGCTATTTGACAATTAGCTTAGCAATTAGTATTAATGAATATTGGGTCAGGACTTCATATCCTTGCAAATCTTCTTTCCTCAAAGATAAACAGATTTACAGATAAAGCAGTATTGACAGGCAAATTAGAAATTGTTCATCTTGTCTACTATTCATAGGGTGCGTTTATTGACCAATTTTTTGCCTAGAATCGGGTTTCTCAAACGTCTTTCAAGCAAATTTTTAAGGGGATAAACGCAAAGCCTTTTTCAAACATCTTTAGATATGGGCGTATTGTAACGCAGAAAAAAGGTGCGTTTTGAATGAGACATACAGCCAGAATCACGATTCTGAGACATGATAAACGCAAAGCTGTTTTGAACCCCACATACAAATCGGACCTTCCCAGGCTAATTTCTGGTTCAGCGAAATAGTGCGCACCATGTGCCGTGCCCTAGTTGACCCCCGAGCAACTCCCTGCTTCCCGGGTCAAACGGCGCAAAGCAGCTGCGCAGAGACAAGGCCTTTATTTTGAATCGTGAAGAGAGACGATACGCGACATCCAGAAAATCACGTTTGTATAGTGTGGTTGGATATGTACATATCTAGTGGCAAGACCCGATAAACGCACCCATAAATGAATATGTGTACATGTATGTATGATAGTGGTACAAACATGTCTTTTACGATATGGTGAGTGGGATGAATCGCTCGCCTAAAAATCCTGAATATTCCATGATGAATTGAATGTTTAATGAAGATGAACGAGTAGCTCCTTGAATGCATGTTTGCTCAGAAATACACTTCATCTACAGAGTTGCATTTGGCTAGATTCCCCATTTACACAAGCACATACAGTACATGCAGGGAAAAAAATACTTCAAAAATTTGGGGGCTACTTTTTAAGCTTGCTTGCATGAAAATAACACTCTTTAATTTGTTTTACATTGAACTCTATGCAAATTTGTTGGGGCTCTTTTGGGCATTTCGGGGGCTAATTCGCCCCGAGCCCCCATGTATTTTTTTCACTGCATACATGTTCTATTTTCCATTGCAAGTAGAACAAGACTTTTTGATAGTTTGATTATTGATACAATACAAATCAAATTAACATGTTTTATTTTCAAAGTCTTGATTTTAGCACTTTTATTTTCAAGTCTCGATATGTCATCTCTCATGTCAAAAACACATAAACTGCCTGAAAATGAATCTTAATTGTAGCATTTTTGTCCTTCATCACAGCGAATTAAAATACATGTAGTAGCTGCGCTATATAAATTGATATAACTATATTTGTTATTCATGTTTACTTTGCAGTGTCAAAATTACATCACTATGTAAAAAAAAATTGTACATGTACAGTGTAAATGTAGGTCTAATAGATTTAATGAGATTATGCCACACATTTTCACTACACTGTATTTAAGACATGTTTGATCATGAAAAGGAAAAAAAAAAAGTTGTTGTATAATTCAAATCTTGAACTTTATGGTTGCTAAGAAGCATAGGGCACCCCGTCTTATAATTTGATTCCGTTGCAGTTTGTTTTTCATCTTGCGCAGCATTTATTAGCAAACATTCTGCTGTTGTTAATCATTGAGTTCATTTACAAGGCACGAAGCATTAAAATTAATTCAAAGTGCAACACAAATTATATGTACCGGTACATAAAAACCTCCTGTTCAAATATAATCACATTAAATACAAACAACCAACAATGTCACACGAATTGGTAATGAGAAGTCTTGGCCCTGTACAATTGTTGCCAATTTGATGTAGGAAAGCTGATCAATTTGTCCACGAAAGTTCGCATATTCAATGAATTTAGATATAAACAGTCTTTAAAGGTAGGCGTTACTACTGCAGCTAGAAGGGATTAGACCACACAGCGAGCCAGCGAGGTCATTGTGACAGGTGGCTATCTCATTAACTCAGCTCTCATTTAACATAAGAAAAAGAGGATCATGGGGGACCAACAGGCACCGATTCGGGAAGTTTTCTATATAGAGGGAGCAAGTAGCTACAAGTAGGACAGTGTGCCTTTAATAGATGTTCTCTTGCTAGATCAGTAACCAAAACTAGAAAGTAAAGTCTGAGATAAAGTTGAGTACTAGTCACATAATTTCACTGTAAAAGAAATTGCTTTGAGCTAAAAAAATATGAAAGGCTGATTACGTAGTACTGGTAGATATGATAGTTGTATACTGTGAGATTTTAGAATTATCACCAAAAAAAAGAATTAAAAAAAATCTTTGTATGGGCTATATATTTGACACAGTTTTGGAAAAATATTTAATCCAAGCTTTTCAGCTATTTTTGTATACTTTTTTAAAGGTGTATGAAAGGCAGTCCTTTACAGGGGAGATTTCTGTAATGGTATTGTTCCAAACTGACTTACCGTATAAAGTATGAGAAAGCTCACAAATTATTTTTCATCTCCACCAAAACTCAACCATCTCTTTCAATGCCTTGATTCTCGTTTCAGTTTACGCCTTGCCGTGGTTCATCCAGCCAAGGAGATACGTGGAGCTGGTGTGAGGGCTCTTCGTCACCTTGTACAGGATGAGACTACTGTACAGGCCATGCTGGCTCTCCATGTTGATCGTCTTCTCATGAGATCGCTGGACATCTATCAGCGCAATGATGTGGAGAGGGTTCAAGCTCTTAGGTTTATCAGGAGGGTAGGTTGTTGACTTTTAGGAGTGAAATGAATTCTTTATTTGTCTGCTGAGTGCCAGAAAGTGTTAAGTAAGGTAGCTCAGCAAAATATATAGCTGCATGAAAAGATGCGTACATGTATTTGTTGAAAACAATGATTTATGGCATTGTGCTGGAACCATATTTTTAGGACTTGGGACTGATAAATATCTCTACTACCTGGATTAGACTAACAATAAAGTTATTTAGATAATGTCATATCATTCCAACTATATTTGGACCAATATGTTACTGTTATGCCTGTTGCATTCCGAACAAGTCTTTTTAGGCCGATACATTTTGCTAAGCTACCTAACATCAAAAGTTAATGACCTTGTCGCTCTCAACAGACGAATCATTACATTCTAGTGTAGATGGACTGAAGAATGTTGAGACATGTATAATGTATGCACATTTATTCTCGGTAAAAAAAAAACTTTGTCTATGGAAGGACATGGAAACCAGGCAGAGATTTGAAACCTAAAGTTCTTGGTTGAAAGTAAAATAACCCACTAAACATCTTATGTATTTGAGCAATAAATACAGTAGTATACAATCTCCTTGGTTCTATAAAGGGCCAACATTTTTTGGATGCTATTTGTCAAAATTGCTGCAGATTAAGCATGCTCCAGTTCTCAAAGGAATGCCTCAATATTTCTGTTAATTTACAATGTCATGTTCATCCACCCATCTCAGATTCTCGCTGTCGCCCCAGCCTTCTGCCCCATTTCGTTGGTTCATGTCTTGGTTGCTATTAGCAACAGCGATGACAAGGAACGGGATCGGATGAGGAATGCATGCGTGGCGACGCTTTGTGAACTTGGTGAGTACTGTAGGAACCAATTCTTTACTAGCCATGGTCAACTATTTAAAAGGAACATAAACTGGATTGCCATACTAGCCTTTTATCGCACGTACATGTACAATGTCCATGTATGATGATATAAAATGTGGCAGTGCAGGGTTTTGAACTTGGTGAGTACCGTAGGAACCGACTCTTTACTAGCCGTGGTCAACTATTTGAAAGGAACATATACTGGTTTGCCATACTAGCCTTTTATCACACATACAATGTCCATCTATAATATACAATGTGGCAGTGCAGGGTTTTGAACTTGGTGAGTACTGTAGGAAGTGACTCTTTACTAGCCGTGGTCAACTATTTGAAAGGAACATAAACTGGTTTGCCATACTAGCCTTTTATCACACATACAATGTCCATCTATAATATACAATGTGGCAGTGCAGGGTTTTGAACTTGGTGAGTACCGTAGGAACCGACTCTTTACTAGCCGTGGTCAACTATTTGAAAGGAACATATACTGGTTTGCCATACTAGCCTTTTATCACACATACAATGTCCATCTATAATATACAATGTGGCAGTGCAGGGTTTTGAACTTGGTGAGTACCGTAGGAACCGACTCTTTACTAGCCGTGGTCAACTATTTGAAAGGAACATAAACTGGTTTGCCATACTTGCCTTTTATCACACATACAATGTCCATCTATAATATACAATGTGGCAGTGCAGGGTTTTGAACTTGGTGAGTACCGTAGGAACCGACTCTTTACTAGCCGTGGTCAACTATTTGAAAGGAACATATACTGGTTTGCCATACTTGCCTTTTATCACACATACAATGTCCATCTATAATATACAATGTGGCAGTGAAGGGTTTTGATCCATGGTGTGTATAGGATTAAATGTAACCTTGTTCTGCTATTAAATGTCAAAAGATATATCCTACTCGATTAAGGGAAACCTACTCTGAATGTTTGATCATGCAAATAAATACTATGTGCCAAGTGATTGTGCTTGAAAATATATGATACATTTAGCTGATGAATGAACAAATTGGGATTCATTAGGAAAGTAGTCCTGACCCTATTATCAAATGAGAATTGTGTATTTGGTTGGGTGTCACTTCCAGGAAGCTTTCCTTTGTTTAGTTCTTTACATCTGGGGGGCGTTTCACAAAGCTTGTCATTCGTGACAAATGACAGTTTTTGTTATAAGCTAGTGAAATCCTTGGTTCTGATTGGTTATCAACAGATTTGTCACTGATTTTTGTAATTTGTCATTGAAAAAAGGTTTTGTGAAACAGGTCCCTGCTGGTTCATGCAACACATTTATTGCATAATAAAACAATTTCAGAATCAATTTAAATCAGGTGCAATCAAATGCAAAATGTCCATTACTAGAACCAAAGATAAGTGGAATTAGTATCAAACAGATGTAATAGTAAATGGGCTTTGTTTACCGGATATTTTTAGTGGGCAAAGTGTATTATAATAGGTTCATAGAACCTTGCATTCTTTGTTTCTTAATTTATTTGTCTATGTATTATGTTTCTAGATAGGTATAATACAGTACTATGTAATGATAGATTTCTTCCTAATTTTGAAGTACTTTGGCAATTTAAAAGGGCTGATATTATACCACAGTGTGAATTAGCTAGAATTTGAACTGTAAACTTTCCAGCACAATTACTGATGCAGCATCAATGTACTGGTGGTGTTTTATAAGCAAAAATAGTGGTGGGCATATGATACGAAGAAAAGGATTAAAGAAATGTCAGTGAGTAGGTGTTTATGTCATCAGCATTCTATATCATGTGTTTGTGGGGTAGCATAGTGGTTACCGTGAAAGGTCATTATGCTTATTGTTATGCCTGGAAAAGATATTGCATAAAAAGTGAATGATACTTCTTTTTTTTTCTTTTTTTTGGTTACTTTGGTACATTTTTAATGTGTTTTCATTCTTGGACAAATATGTTATTTCCTTGTTCATTCATGTGCCATCATTATCTTCACGAAGAAACAGTGTTGACTGAATTCTCTTTAACAGCTACTTCACCCACAATTATGTTTTGTGGTTGTGATTATTTTACTACAGTTAATCAACACCTAGTATGATAAGTATAATCCTGCAGTATGTTTGGTTATTACCTTCTTTTATGATAACAAATTATTCATAAATATAGTCATACATACATGTACAAGTATGAATTGCTTTGTGTTCCCTTTATTGCCAAAGAGAGGTCACAAATGAAACCCAGTTTAGATTGAAGAAAGAGGCACTGCACTACATATTCCCCTTCATTTGGGGTGACAATCGAATCGCAGACGAACGGTCACCCACTCAAAGTTTCCTGGTTTAGGAGACCCAGAGGAGGCGGTGGGTTGGGGAGACATCTAAATTTATCCTCACCGGTTTATTTTTAAGAGACTTCCTCAGATCAGGGCTAGCTAGCTGGCCAAATGAAAATACTTCCCTGAATCACTCTTTCTGATATGCTAAGATGTTCTTGTCCTTATTGGTCAGGCCAAGTCTTAAAAGGTGGTGAAAAACTTTAGATTAGATACAATTGAACGTGTTATGAAAACAAATATTGGGCAGTGCAAAGTATCATCAGTTTTATCATGAAGTATGCTTAGATCTTCCAGTAACCTAAGTATTACATAATCTTTAAAAAAAAAATATTTAGATTTTTAAGTTCACAAATTAAACCAAGTTTAGATTGAAGAAAGAGGCATTGCAATTCATATTCCTCTACATTTGGGGTGACAGTGACAGTTGTATTCCAGACGACTGGTCACCCACTCAAAGTTTCCTAATTTAGCCAACCTAGAGAAGGTTGTTGGGGGTGAGGGGGGGGGGGGGGGCTGAGGAGACCTCTAAATTTATCCTCATTTGGCTTTTTTTAAGAGACTTCCTCAGATCAGGGCTGGCTGGGTAAAGGAAAAGACTTCCTGTCATATGCGTCAGTCAGGCTTAGTCTTATAATTTTAAAAAAGATGATGAGAAAATCAGTTTTCAATAAATACAGTATGGTTTGAATGTACTAACAATGAAAGAAAAGCCTATCATGGTACAGACATCTTACTTCTTTATAATATTTAATTTGCATATTTGTTATCTTCTTTCTTGAGAGGCAGAAAAAAGTGGTATTGCCTTTCTGGCTCCTAACAAGTGATCTCTAGGATGCTTCATCTTTTCAAGAAGGAATAATAATCATTTTGTCTTAAAACTGATATTTGTTATTTTGCAGGTCCTTCAATGTACATGTACTATCTAATACAAGAGTATGTCAAATGTTGAAAAAATACTTTCAAACAGAGTACTAATGAAAAGGAAAACAATTCATAATGTTCTAGTAACCCTTGATATTCTATAGATAGCAAGGGAAATGTTCTTACATATATATATAGAATGTTTTGTGTTTCGAAGACCTGAAAACTTCTCTATAAAATGAACTTTGGGGTATGTTTTGAAGGTTGATTGCAACTGTTGCAGTGTAGAGCTATCAGTATGTGGTGCAATTAGTTTAAGTGCCCTTCCTGCTCCTGAATTGCACATGCCTACTGTCTCTGAATTATGGCTGTGTGCCTGTGTTTGATTAGCGTGTACCAATTAGGATCAATTAAACTCCAAAGTGTATCAGTCTTTACCTACTACATGTAGGTTGTTTCAATGTGATCAAAGGGGATGCATGCATGTGCTGATTGTGCTCATGTCTTTCATGTATTTTCATGATGTGAAAAAAGTTGATTAGAATCGAGGACAATTAATTGTAACATGTATGCTTAATATAGAATGTCGCTGGGATCCCATCAAATTGTACTCTGCGTGAAGTTTTATTAAAAGGAGAAGTAGAGATAGAAATAGAAAGCAAGAAAAGGAAAGAGATCAATCGATAGGGAGAATGAGAGAGGGGAAGTGAGAGAGAGAGAGAGAGAGAATGAGAAATGAAGATATGGCAGGAGGGAGAAATATAAAGAGACAGAAATATATAAAAGAGAACATATAAAGAGACAGAGAGAGGAATGTAGAGCGAAAAAGATAAAAAATTTATTATTAATCATCTTACTTTTCTTGTAGCTGTGTTGAATCCTGCTGCCTTTGCCCATGCCAGAGGACTTGGTGCCCTAGTGCGTAACATCTTAGACATGCAGCTACTGAGGATGAATGAAGCCGTCATGTTGACTGTTCTTCATCTACTCAACCACCCAGCAAGCAGAAGATTCATCAGATTCAAAGTCGATCTTGAGGTACATGTAGCTCTTTCACATTGGTTTTTAAGACACATGCTCTAGCATCAATTGCTCTTTGGTTAATATCCAACACTCCAATCCTTGACGAAATACAAACCCTGACCTAAAACCCTAATCTTAAATGTAATGTATAAACCTTTTGCAAACCTATCCCTAACCATTACCCTGTATCTTTGGCAAATTGTTGAACAGAAAATGTCTGACTGCGTTCACATCTTATCAATATTGGTTAATACTGTAAGAAATAGATACATTTCTTTAATATAAAGCTTTACAGAAGCATGATAATTGCTTGAGTTTTGACAATCATTTATTTATTCATTGGAGAGCTCAAATTATCTATAGAAAATGAATATTACTAAATACTGTAGACTCACCAAAATGGTATCTGTCTCTCTTTCTTTCTGACATGAAGTAAATCATTTCTGTCTGGAGAATAATGATTAAATCATTCTTTTCTCTCACTTCTATTTCCTGGTAACTTATAGCAAGTGATAGCTCCATTCACAGACTTCAACTACAGGCATACAGGTGACTCCTCAGAATCACAAGCCAGGTAAGATAACAATCTTTCATGAAAGAAATCAAACTTAGTGTAGGGCCTTAAAAAAAAGATGTTGTATTGCCCTTTGCAATCATCCCCCCCCCCAAAAAAAAAAATAAAAATAAAAAAAATGGTATAATGGGAGAACAAAAATTGGCTGGGCACTAAAGGGCAATACAACATCTTTTTTAAAGGCCTAGTTCATCTGCAGTTTGAGGTAATAGAAAAGGAGTTCAAGTAAAATTGGCTTTAATTCTTCCGCCATGGAACAATAAGATTATGAAGGTTGGTCTTGAGTTTCGGTAATAGAATAAGATTTCAATAGAAATATATATGAATACATATGAATAGTTATAAGGAATCGGTTCATCTTCGCTCCTAAGATTAATGATTTCATGATATTGCTGGTGTGAGGCAGTATACACTATTGTTAGTATTTGAATACCAAGTATCAGAGGATGCATTGTAACCCATCTCCGTGTAAGGAAGCATTGCACCTGATCCTAGCCAGTACAGCTAACCCCCCTGTTCACACCACCAGAATTTATTGTATAACTATACGATATTTGATTACTTTTTTTTCCTAGTCTGAATGTTGTATAAAAAAATGTTCTGTAACGAAAAACATGTTTGAGCATCTTTTTAACAAAAATTCTGTAACAAAATAAGGGGTCCCATTCTAGTCTAAAAGTTATGTCATACAAAATTTGCATAGCTGGGCGGGGCTTATTTTGAGAACGTACTGATGATTGGTCAGCTGTCATTTCATTTGACCTCTTTAGAATTGTTTTTCTTTTCTACACACACTTGTTACTACATGATGATTCTTTATGATGACGTATCTTTTTGTACAAGTTTTGTATAAATTTGCTGTGGTCTGAACAGACCATAAAGATGGCGACACGGACGACAGACGACGACGTTCCTCTCCAAACTTGTCAAGTAATCCCCATCTAAACACCTTGAATAATTGATGAGAGTTTGTGAGGGCTGCCAAGCCTGTGGGGGATGTCAACCACATTGTCTCTGTCTGGGCCTGTTTTCATCAGCTCAAGTTTGCCAAATAATCCGCTATTTTAAATATCCCGATCGCAAGTTATGTAGCTAATTTGCGACTTCATCAGCCTGCAGTTGCAATTTACGAGATATTTTGGTCTTGTTTCCAAAATATCCGCTATTTGGGAAATAGCGGGCTAATTTGCGCTCGTCAGAGCTAGTTTTTGATGGACGTAACAGTCTGGTGGAGACACAAATTTTGAGCTTCGGGATAATATCCCGAAGCTCAAAATAGCAGGTTATTTGGCAAACTTGAGCTGATGGCGACAGGCCTTCTGTCTGGGTAGAGCTATGAAAGAGTGATGAGATCTGAAGGATAACAAGCAGTTCTTAGCCAACGTACACACCTATCTCAGATTTGGTGACCAAAGAAAAAATATAACATGGAGTGGTTTGGTTGCTTAGAAGAGAGAAATATCATGTCTGCTCTTTCCATTTACAAGGCTGTGTTTTTTTCACCACGAGTCTGCACAATCCTATTTATCATAGAAAGTTGTAAAAATTGTCACCCACTCAATCTCTCTCATTCCCTCTCTCTCTCTCTCCCCACCCCTTCTATCTCTCTTTCTCTTTCTCTTTCTCTTCTCTCTTTTTCTTCCCCTCTAACTCAGTTCATCTCTCCCTCCCTCCCTCATTCTCTTTTTCTCTCTGTCTCTGTCTGTTTGTTTTTTATATATACCTGAACATATCTCTCTGTATGACTTTCTGTGTCTTCTGTTTACATTTTGATACCTGTGATCTGACTGCCGTGTAGTTATTCCTGTAGTCATTAAAGGGATCCGGTAACTTTGTCTTAGATCCTTTAAAATAATCCTTGATTTAGCTCATGCTGCAATGATAATTATAAACCTTTAGGTCAGTCAGGAACTCCATGACTTTTACAAGCCGATCGCCTGTCTGATTATCAAGATTATGATTGGAATTACAAATTTTGAAAACCGTTCGCCGGACGGTTTTCATAACACTACAGTCTATTGTAAAGCGCTATATAAGAACTAGCTATTATTTTATTATTATTATTGGGGAAAACGAGTATGAAAAAACCGGTCACTCAAAGATTTTTACTTTTTTGAGGCACTTCTTGATCATTTTGAAGCGCGATTTTTTTAGGGCTTCAATATTACACCATATCACAGACACTGGTAACATGTAGCACCGTGTATCTCAGATTTAACATTGTTAAACGATCCCTTTAATAGTTGCTATAAATTTTGATTACACAAAAAAATGTTGTACATATCCCTTCTTTGTATATCAGATATCTTTATAAATATTTTGTTATTTCTATCTTTTTGCCTTTGTAGTGAGAAAGAGGGTTTATATCAAGCCAGCAGGATGGCTATAGTGACTCTGCTAAGATCATGGCCTGGTAAGTACTCTCACTCAATTCTCCATCTTATTAACCCTTTCACTTCCGCAGAAGGTTATAATCACTCAAATCGGCAACTCTTATTACAAATCAAATCAGGTACATGAACATAATTTGATGTCAAATTGTAGAGTTTTACATTAAGAAACACTGTCTATTTCAAGATAAATAACCATGAAAAGGTTAATGGACCTGATCTGTGATACAAGTATAAAACCTTGGTGATAACGAAAGGGTGAAAGGATGGTAATTACTTGGGAATGAATTGGTCAGCTCTTCCTTTTCTAGTTGACTTTAATTTTTCCACTCACTGATAAGAATTTCATAATGCAGGAGACTACTGCATGAACAATGCATGTAGAATTTAGCAAGCATATTAAGTAGACAGGGACTTCTAAAAGATCCATAAATACAAACAATTAGATATTGTATTTTCATTATTACCTCATGCACAAAGGCTGACTAATGGTAACAAAGTTTGGAAAGGGGGAATGGGGCAAATGATATGGTGGATTAATACTTATAGAGGAAGAAAGCTGAATGTTTTCATTCACGGATTTGAATGTTATGAAGTTTAGCACTTGCCTATCTAGTGTGCTATCCCTAGCTAGGATTAGATTTAATCTGAACCCAATACAAGTAGCTGCATATAATTATGGGCAAGGTCAAATAGTCATAGGGAATCTCATTAGTAACAGCACACATGATTAGTAATCATCGCTATGAATGGATTAAATCTTTGCAGAGAGAGAATGAGAGAGAGAGAGGGGGGGGGGGGAGAGAGAGAGAGAGAATGAGAGAGAGAGAGAAGGGGGTATTTTACATAAATGATGTATGTGGAGACAAAATAAAGAAAGACATGCACAAAGCTAAAGTAAAACTTCTCTAGTACAGTATCTTATTATGCCATAAGAAAAAAGATGAGGCTAATAGTGACTGGAATAGTCTTTATTTTATTTTCTTCATCTGTTTGAAGCCATAAGGACTTATAGCCCTGTTTTAAATGGGAAGAGTTAATGTCTTTATTGCTCTGAGCATAAGACTGTGTGGTCTTCTATTCATATCCCACGTCTTGTCTTGTGATACACGTGCGTCTTGTGATGAGGCTTGGTGACGCAACCTGGGCACGTTTCCTTTCCACCGCTCCGACAAAGCTCCGGCAAAGCTTAGTGGAGACGGTTGCTATGCACAATGATGTTGTCAATAAAGCATGGTTGCAGTCTCGTGACCGTACTTCCTCATGTTGCATGTGACTGATTAGGAATGGATTTAAAAGTATCCTTCCTGTAATGTTATGTTTGTCTATGATTTTGAAAAGAAAAGACCAACAAAAATAAGTAGATAGCATGTACTTGTAGGTTGCTTAGATTGCATGGAGCTAAAAATCGAGCAATCTTTCTTTTGTACATCAAAGAAAAAAGTAATTGACATGCAGGATGAACGAAACAATTCTTATATCTAGGAATCCTTGTCATGGATAGGGGGGGGGGGGGGGCATAGGTAATCTTTTTTTTAAATCCCTAGCAAGCGACAAGAAAAAACATTCTTGTACTTACCCAAGATATTATTATGTGTCAAAAACCTAAACAAGCACAAAAGGGGATTCTCAAGTATCTCATGTATGGTTGATAACGAGGGGGGGGGGGTCAGCTTTTGTTATTGTTGAGGATGATTTCTCTATAAAAAAAAGGGCCCCCTTGATTGAGAGACATTCAAAGGTTTGCCTTGATGTGTACTCTTTATTAAAGGCCTTTCTGCTGGTAAATTATGGTAGAACATGATGGAAAAGGGACATTGATTAAAGGAATCAAGTTTGTACCTGTACGCCTTGTTGAGTGCAGTTCTTTAAAGAGGGATATCCCTTTAATTTGTTTGTTTGTTTTTGGTGTGAGTCAGTGTCATTGGGTTGTTTTCAAATGGCCAGGCAGATTGATAGTTTCCTGAGCATTTAAGGAAATGATTAATCTAGGGCGCCATCCTTGGCCAGAGAGCCCCCTCCCGTCTCTCAGTCAACCCCCCCCCCCCCCCCTCCTCCTGTTCACTCTGTCCACGCACTATGGCACAATAATGTCTGTAGGGTTCTTCTTTTTCTGTTAGTCTTCAAAGGGCTATGCAGCCTATCATAAAGATCTGTACATGATGGAATATTAGGCACACTAAACACCTTGTTTATACCCTACTCTCTCGCGAGAAATGAAGAGTATTAACGTGTACATACATTGTAGGATGTAATTGTCCTACACACATTGCCTCCAGTTAAAGTTCTGTTCCAGAAACAGAGTTTTCCCCTGAACCCAATCCTGGATTGAGATTAGAAGGGAGGGGTGTGCTTACAGTTTAATTTACACACAATGCAGCAACAATCATTTTTGTAATTTTGTCTGCTCAGCATGGGACTCACACCCATGTTCATGACGAAAGTCATGAGCGCTAGACGATGGTCCTATCGCGCCACACTGCCTCCTTCTATTGTGTTACATGTATGTAATAAGCTGTTTTTTCTGTCTCTGTGTAATATTGACAGTCACCCCATCAATGATTGTTTTTGTTTGGAAGGGTGAAGTGCTCACAGCATTCAAGGAATATCTTCCTACGGGTACACATTTCTCGCCTGGGTGGAGAATAGAATATGTAGATTAATGTCGTAAATTGGCTGGATGGAAACACAGTATATCATGTTAAAGATCTACATGTACATGTATTAGCTCGCAGATACACTAAGAACATTATAAGTACTTTAGGAGTCAAAACATGAATTATCTCTACCAAAGTCAAGTGAAGTAGTTGAAGAGAAATTCATTTTTAGAAAACAACATTGACTAATGATAAAAATATGTTGTAAAGTGGCAAGCCAAATATAGGTTGTCTCCAAGGGCTGACAGAATATCAATGATCAAAGATAAATGTACAAGAAGTAGATCACATGCATCAAAGCCATGTTCATGTGATGTAATGCATGAGTAATAAGAGTCATTCTAAAACAGACCCTGCGTTCGGCCAAGAATAGAACAGCTCTCGACAACGTTTCTAAAATAAGCTGGTCATATAATGTGTCATTCATTCACTGTTGGCCAGTGTCAGTAACAGCTGTTCTAAGAAAAGACACGGCACATGCCGCAAGAAACGGGTTGGATTTCATCTCTCATGGTTCAATACTTGTATGAATACACACAGGTCTCACTCAAATTAAAGTTTCTATTTCACTTTTTAATGTGATTATGAAAGCATTGTAATACCAGAATCTTTGTTTGACCTTTTCTCATAGCAGACTGCAGGGCCATGTTTCAATAAAACTTGTTATCAATAACAAGTAACAATAGCTGTTACAAGCTACCAGAATTGTGATATTTGATTGGCTGAGTGCAATTTTGTCATAGAAGTTAACATATATGTTATTCAAAACAAGTTTTATGAAACAGGGCCTAGGTTTTTGAAAGTAAACGTTCTATTTAACTTTCAGACTTCATATGAATGCAGTAGGTTAATAGAAAATGTAGTACTGATATAAAGCGACTGTCTTAGACTGTAAAAGGAAATTGAAAATCTCTAGATTTTGATACAAATGAACAATATTTAGGAAGGAAAAATTTAATTTTCATTTTCAATATGAACAATAGGATTTTTGTCATACATCAATACAAATATTAACCTATAAAACTGTATGAGTGACAAGAGGATATATTTGTTTTAAATATATGTATTAAAAATACTGTTTCATACTGGTGATCCATTAACTATTTGGACTGATATTGTTTTAAACTTACATGTATGTTTAAAAAAACATTAAAGAGTCCCTATAGAAGAAGTTTCAGATTTTAATAGGCCACTGATATGTTGCATGCATTTATATACGGTACCGGTATGTACTTTGCACGAAGTATAGTGCAAACACTGCAATAGAATCTGAGCATAACTTTAAAACAAAACACACTGTAATCACTGAATAATTCATAACATTCACCTTCTAAGGCACTGGGGCAATTAAAACATGGACATCAACCTTGTTGTTTGTTAAATCTCATGTGTACGTGCATTCTATATTTAGTTCTCAGTGTCTGTATCCTCTTTCATATCTCCTGACTTGTTTGATATATAATTATATCGGTATGTCTATTTATATCTACAGTGTATACGTGTGTATTCTTATCAGTTTATTTTATCTCTCTACCACTTCTTTATTGAAAACATTTTGTTTGCTTCTTTATCCTGTTCAGCCTTTTCAGCCTTTTCAGAAAGATTACATTGTACAAGGTTCCAAATCAAATATTAGCTGGGAGTGCTGATAATAATAATAATAATAATTTGAATATTTATATAGCACCGGTATGTGCCAGGCTCTGACGCTCATGGTGCTGTACATTACAATCACAAACATATCACTTTCTTAACTAAAATAAGTAAATTAAGACAACACAAATTATTACGCTACATTGAAATAATTAAATAGCACTGTTTAGAAAGAGATGGGTTTTTAGAGCAACTTTGAAGTCATGGAGGGCAGTTAAGTTACGAATATTAGTGGCAGCTTATTCCAAAGGGAAGGACCAGAATGAGAAAAACCTCTATCCCCCCAAGAACTGCGTGTCTTAGGGACAACTAATAAGGAGGATTGAGGTGAACGAAGATGTCTTGTAGGCTTCTCCTTAACAATCAACTTGATATTGTAGGAAGGAGCGGAGTCATACAAGGAATGGAAAACTAGCAACAACAACTTAAAAATGATTAGGTCACATACCGGGAGCCAGTGAAGAGTTTTGAGAATGGGGGTGATGTGAGTTCTACGAGAAGAAAGTGTGACAATGCGTGCAGCAGTATTTTGTAGTTTGTGTGTTAGGGAGCAGATAGAGAATAGAATTACAGAAATCTAAGCGTGATGAAATAAGAGCATGTACAAGTTAGGGCTGGGACGTGTAGTCGAATGCTCGAGTACCCGCACGGTTGACAACTACTCGGGTACGATTTCTCGTACTCGAATATTCGGCCGCAAAAAAAAAAAAAAAAAATAAAATGTCCAGGCCGACGCTTACCCGTGCCTGGGTGAGCGGCGGCCGCTGGCATGGTGCCGTCGGTAAATATGTTTCCCAACTCAAGCACTGTCAAACTCACCACTCAGAAACTGGGACCAAATGTCTGGATTTCTGTTTGGACTTGTAGGAAAATGGATTATTCTGCCATCTTTGGTTTTTGAAACAGCATTGTTTACTGTTATTGTTATTATTAAATCGGCGCCTTCAACTGCAACTCGAAGTAAAATTGCATGCGTTTTCGGCGACAGAACTGGGATACTGCTCCAAAGGTATGGTGGTGGCAAAAAAAATTAAAAAAATTGAGTATTCGCTTGTAAGCCTGGGAGTGTACTCGGGTACCTCATTACACTGTTGTGCACAGCCTTAGTACAAGTGTGCATTTATTACTTACATGTATAAGAAAATTTTGGGCTTGTGCTAGATTTATTCATGAATGAGCTTATTTAGGCCTATATGGTGCTAAGAGTCAGCAATGGAATTTGGAGGCAAATTGCCAAGAGTATTCTTAATGTAGAAGACACTTGTCTTTCTTTAAGATAGAATTAGCCTATATCTCTGAATAGTGTAAACAAACCCATGTAGAGTGATGGCCATGAAGTAGCATAACACTGCAATGCCCATGATCACTCTAAATTATGCATTAGCCTATATCCCTATACCTCTGAATAGTGTGAACATGCTTGTATAGCATGATGACCATGTAATAGTATTATGCCCTTGATCATGCCAAGTTAAACATAAAAGTCTATTACCTTTGAAGAGTGTGAACAGACCCTTATAGTGTGATGACCATGCAGTAGCATTACACTACAATGCCCTTGATTACTCTAAATTATAAAGTAGCCTGTACCTCTGAATAGTGTGAACACATCCATGTAGCATAATGACCATGCAGAAGCATTACGCCGCACTGCCCTTGATCACGCTAAGTTAAAAACATCCTCTGTATGATATGATTCACTATGACAACAAGGCCAGTCTGCTTCACATGTTGGCATCCATCACAATCATAGCAGTTAGTATTGGTCAGCTTGGGTATTCAGTTAACAGTAGTAGTAGTAGTGCTAGTAGTAGTGTAACAATACCATGATCTATAAAGAGGTCAGAGCGGAAAAATATGTTAATTGAGAGTGATGTAAGGTAGAAAGCTGAGAAAAGAAGTGTTGGGGAAATTACAGGAAGAATAAACTTTAAATTGCCCCATTGGCCCATCACCCCCTCCTCCCTCTCCTCCCACAAAGAGAGAGAGAGAGAGAGAAACATAGAAACAGCAATAGAGAGAGAGAGAGAGAGATAATTTATAGTGAAACTCACAAAAACCTTAAAAAGCTCCTGTAAACAATTAAAGGAGTCATGCATGTATTTGACAGTGTTGGCATATTTGGCAGGCCACTCTGATGAAAATGTACAGTAAATAGAACAGAAACCAGTTTACTGGGGACATGCCAAGCTTGTGGTTACCTATTATACTGGTATGATATAAATACTTGTATACATTTATGACTCGTTACACATGTTAAAGGGTACTTTTAAATGAATTCTAATAGAATTTGAATCAGTAGGATGTATTTTGTTGACACTTGTACCTTTCTGATGAAGTCAATTTCAATTTCAATTTCATTTATTTCCACAGATTCATAAAAGACAGTATAAATTACAATCAAATATAAAAGCATTACAACAAAAGATGAACCTGCAGAGGGGGTGATCAAAAACCACAGAGGTTTATCGGGGATCATCCCCTGCTTAAAATTACAATATCAAAATACAATCATTTTTTTTTTAATTAAACAATAACACATACAAAGACATTATATAGATATTACATGCAAATCTATGTGTGGGGTGAGTAGTAGTGGGTTGGTGGTACCAAGAAAAACAATATAATTATAGAGGAAAAGAATGATATACAGGAAAGAAAATATTGAGAACAATAGAAAGAAACACCGTACAAACTAAATCTTAAGAGTTGGATACGAGATCAAATATTGTTTCAACTTTGACTTGAAAGAATAAAGTGATGAGCAGCTGACAATATCATGTTTTGAAAAGATGATACATGTACATTTTAAACTTATATACTATAGGAATAATGGTAGGACATATAAATTGTTGATACACAGAATATATCCTTGTTGTTTTTATCTTGATGTGGAAATAAAAATATATGAAATGAAATGAAATGAAATGAAATCAGTATTAGACTATTACTTTGTTTTGCAGTAATGATCGTCATGGTAAAGAGACATTCCCAAAACAGTCAAACCTGTATGTTTAGACCATGCAATAGTGAAGACAAGCAAATTGGTCTTTATACATTTACAACAAGAAACACAAAGGAAAACAAAAATGTATTCCCTTTAGGCAACTGGTCCCTCCAATACAAATAGGTGCTAAAGCGTGATTTACTTCATAATTTCTTTCTTTTGGAACAAATTACAAACTAATTGTTGCTGTTATTGTTTTTGTTCTAGGTATGATACGTCTGTGTCGCTCTGATGCCACTGGGTTACAATCACTGCTTGCTATCCTGTGTGTACACAATGATGAAAACAGAGTAAGTGCATTACATCAAGGGTTCAGTGGCACAAAGACGTAACACCATATTTTGCCAAAATGAGTACCGTAATTAACGGTGTATAAACCGCACCTTTTTGCCGCCGAAAAAAATTCAAAGTCGTGGGTGCGGTTTATACACGGTACACCAAAAAAAGAGTTTTTTTTTTTTTTTTTTTTTTTTTTTTTTAAAAGTTTCTATTTATGGCGCTATGCCTGGCAATGTCTCCCAGCTCAGTAATCGGTGTGTTGACTCACCACTCGGAAACTAAAACAATACTCAAATTTGTCTGTCATCTTGGTTTGGAATTAATCCTTCTGATAGATCTCAATATGTAGATTATAATAATAATTCCTCCAATTTTTCTTCTATTACATGGTGTACCACAAGGTCCTATCCTAGGTCCTCTACTGTTTTTTTAATTTACATTAATGATCTTACACATCCAGCTGCACCTCGCAGTTAAATGAAAGGCCTTCCCGCGTGGGTTTTTTTAACACGGACCTAGCAAAAAAAGTCGGCCAAAAAAAAAAAAAAAAAGTTTTTTTTTTTTTTTTTTTTTTTTTTTTAAAGGGCGAAAAAGAGGGGTGCGGTTAATACACGAGGGCGGTTTATACAACGTTAATTACGGTATTTGAAATAAAAATATTCTGAAAAATGTGGGCTCACCAGGAAACACAAAGACTTAACTCCACCCAACACCCCATTGAAGTCAATGGCTAGTGAAACATGGACTTAACTCCTTAAGGCCCAATTGCTCAGTGACACATAAACCACCTTTTCTCAAAATGGCCAAAATGGAGTTACGTCTTTGTGTCACTGACCCCTCGATATGTATCAGTGAAGAAGGGAAATAAGTTAATAGATTAAACTTTGATATTAGGCTCTATTCATGACATTGCATTTCAAGAGGAACTCCCTCAAAGCAATTTGTTTGTTTGTTATACCTGGCTGCTAAGAAAACATGTGTATGCTTGTAAGTATTAAGCACATAGAGACTGATGGCATTAAGTCCTCTCAGAGGGACTTGCTAATAAGAATGAATGCCTTACCAAAGGGCACTAGCGCATCGACTTGGTTTCGAACCCAGGAACTCTCAACTGCGAGACCACTGCTTTTCCACTGAGCCATCGCGCCTCCTTTAAATTGTTTATCTCACAGAATTTTTTTCTTCTTTCTTTCAAACCCAGATGTAAATTAGCATTAAAATAAACTCACACAAATATTATTTTTGTTTTGTTTGTTTGTTAAACAAGACATGATTATGACAGCACAACCTTCATGCTTTATTACAGCAAGTTATATATCATGAAAGATATAATTTTATGCAAATTTGCTTTGAACAGTATCTCCCCATACATATACGAGCATGAACATATCACTTTCAATGCAGCTGCATGTTTGTAACCATGGTACTGTATTATTTTGTTTTTAGCGATACCTCTTGGAAGTGTTGTATGATATCTTCTACCTACCGATCGCAGAATGGACTGACAATTTCTCCACTGCACTACAGAGTATAGGTAACACCTCTTTCTTTTATATATGGACTCTAAAATTTTCTTCTATTTGGATATTGTGGCTTGGTAAAGAGTAACAAGCATGTTTGGTAAATTCCGTATTTGTATTTTGTTGTATTTTTGTCAAGTTGTTTTCTAAATAAATAAAGTAGTGCCTTTTGAAAATGGTATTCTAGGGAGATAAAGTCTGTAAGATTTATAAACCTTTTGACTTAAGTTTTAGACTAAGAAAAAATATATGAATAAAAAGTGGATATAAGAATTGAATATTATTATTTTTTTTGGATGGTTTGCCATTCAGTACGAACACTACTGGCAACCAAACCGGCAAATGGGATAATCCAAACTTGTTAGTTGTCAATGTTTTGTAATAAAATTGTTCCTCCAAACAGGTTACACCGATCATACTAATCAAGATACCTGTAGAAGTCTTAATATTTTGTTTTCTTATTTCACTGTTCTTTTAATTTGTTGCACCGTGTCAGAAATTTAAAATCAGTTTAGACAACAGCTGTAATTGGAGGTGCACACCATCTTATTCCTTGTTTGATTGTTCCTATGTTTGACCTAATGTTTGATCTCATTTTTATTTTTATTATTATAAATGCATGATTTATTGAATAAAGAACAGATTTATAATTTGTGTGTTTATTATAAGATTTGGTTAGTAATTTTCAGTCAGACAATGGTGCGCTTAGAAACACCTGTATTAAGGGTCTTATAAATGCTGTGTATTATTTATTATTATTATTAATTGAAACGAAATCTTGCCGACAGATTCTTGCCAAATGAAGACTTCTTGGAACCTGACGGAAGGCTTTGTTGTTGCTGAAGCATTGGACCTGCTTCCTAACAGGGCCATCACCAGACCAAACCTGACAGAAAACCACTTAGCCCTGCTTCTCCTTGCCTTTATCAATGCTGGTCTCTTAGAGGTAAGACAATGATTTACTACCTTGATATTGATTGTTTTGATTTTAATCATATACAGTCAAACCTGCTTTAGTGACCACCTGTCTACAAAGAACACCTGTCTACAAAGACCACACTTTGGGTTTCCCTTGAAAATGGTTTCTCATTGAAACATGTACTAAAGGAACCTGTCTACAAAGACCAATTTTTGTGTTTCCCTTGGGCGGTCGCCATAGACAGGTTTGACTGTAACACATATTTTGTATTGCATTATTTGCGCTTGTATCATGTTTTCATTGCAACAAATATGATTGCATCAGTTTCAGTATATTTCATCACATCAATTTTGATTACTTCAGTTACAACTGCATTGATTTGATTGCATCAATTTTTATCCTACTGGAAATGATGATTGATTAAGTGCATAAGACAGTTTGATTTGGTATGGTAGTCTTTATTCATTTTTATATTTTTTTTGTTGAAGTGTTGTATATCATTGTTATTTATTTCAGTTGATTACATAATCTTCACAAATGGCAGCTCGAGAGAACCTCTGTTTATTTGAATGTTGTCTTGGTTTGAATATTTTGTTTCAATTAAATTTATATCTTCTTTGTTGTAGAGTCTTGTAGAGGTGGTGACATCTGACAATGCCAATTTATCCATACAAGCAACCATCCTACTTGGTGAATTATTATATATGGTAAGTAAGATCATTTTTGTTTCAATAAAAGTAATGAATGAATCCTTTTACTTGATGCATTATTGTGAAAGCCTTGAGTAGACAGTTTTGTATGTGCTTCTTTGTTCCTTTTCAAATTTTCTTAATCAACAATCTGTATGAAATTTCCAACCTCTTCCAGAATGCTTTTTGTTTCTGCACCATGAGCTAAACATGTAATCAATTACTGACTGTATCACAATGTACATGTATTGTAAAAAGATTTTGTATAAAAGAAATCCATTCAATGTTAATGTTAACAAAATCTCTTTATATTTCCTGTACAGGCGGACAAGATACTACCTCCCGACTGTGAGCAACATCATCACTGCCTACCTACGCTCATGACACTAGCTGCATCCTTTGATGTACCACTGCTACAGAGAAAGTAAGATATCTTTCACTTTACATCCTTTGTTACTACCTGAGAGAAAATAAGCTCTCTTTTAAATTACTTCCTTTGTTACTCCAAGGAAATCTTCTATAAGATTACCTCTTGTGTTGCTATGATTTATACAAAGAAAACAAACAACATAGATACTCACCTGATACCTTAATTTCACCATTTGGGTATTAAGTGAACTACATCTTATCGGATGATAATAAGCTAGTCTTCATATTGCCTTGAATTGTACAAAATATCTATTTTCTATATGTACAGCACGTTTGTTTTTAACAGGATTAATATGTCAGACTAGAAGAAAAAAATGTGCCTGTTGTTAAATCTGTGCTACCATTGCTGGGTTAGACTGTATTCATGAGATATATATTTTTGTATTTTTCTTATGTTTACTAATATATTCGTTATTTTCTTTAATGTTTTCAGTCGTGCAAGTGCGGCCGTGACGAACCTAGAGCGCCATCACGAGATGAAGAAGCGAGGAGTGATACCATGCAGCCTGTATCTAGACCACATTCTTAGCAACTCAGACATGTTTGTCAGCAGCCAGAGAGTGGTTGCTGATAAGAGCAAGGATTTGGCAGTGGTATCAAGGGTAAGCCTAGCCACGCCCAGTGTGGTATCTAGTTAGGTTATTAGGGAGGGATACAGGATAAAAAGGCAGTATGGGGGGGGGGGGGGAGCCACACCCTACAGTGTTTGGGTTAAGAGAGGGGGTGTAATGTACCATATTCGACTAAAATTTAAAACCAACGCTTTATTTAGGCTTTGTTCAAAATGCAGTTTAACAAAAGAAATTAGTGCGAGGTCTCTCTGTCTCCTTTCAATAAACGGGTTACATCTACCTGAATTATTAGAAGACAGACCTTATGAGTTAAGGTTATGAGGGAGGGTGCAATTTTTCTAGAGCAAGTGGTATCTTGGATAAGCCACACCCAAAATGGTATCTATTGCAGTTTAAGTTTTGAGGGAGGTGAAAAATATTTAAAGCAAGGATGTACGAGTGGTATAGGGGGTAAGCACTCCTCAAGTTTCTTATCTCATTTTGTGAGGAGCACCTTTTTATGATAGAAATTAAGGGAAATCCCCTGCTGTCTAAAACTGGCCCAATACATCTAATATGAAACAATAGTCTGTTTGTTGGAAAGCCTTTGCTGTTCATGCATTTGGATGTTTTTCTTTCAAGCATTTTGGACTTAATTAACTAATTTTCTTTGAAATGATGTACTCTTTTAGAGCCAAACCTATGCCAATTGTATAGTTTGCTAAATATGTCTCTGCCATCTCGTTTGGTATGATAGCTTGATAATCGCATAGTTAATGTTTGATGTTGGCTATGCAAGATCATTGTTTCACAAACCATGTTGGGAAGATGAATATTTTGAAATGTGATGTCATTATTTGTTACCATGGCACCAGACTACTAACTTGCATGGCTTTCAATGTACATTGCATGAAATTGACCACATTCTTGTCATGTCTATTAACACATCAATTACTAACAAACCGATTTTACATCTTTTTCTTCATGCCATTTTGTATATTCCCCAATTTTCATATATACATCTATTCATCCCCTTATGAATATGTGATGAAAAGATACAATATGTCCACGTAATTATTCAAAATAGAAAACAGACAGACATGTACTTGTTATCTTTATTGAAAAATTGCCCCTGTTATGTGTACTCTAGTGAGTTGAAAACAGCAAAATAATTGTTTAATTTGGAATTGTAAGATACTAAGATTACAGCAATGACATTCATACATGATATTATTTCTATGATAGTATGATGTCTCTGGATACTTTTCTTTTATCAAATTCGGATGCTATCTAGTTGCTGTGTAATATTTCAGTATAAACAGTCTTTTTTTTTTATTCAGAAGAGAACTTTTTGAAAATAATTTTTCAAATTGAAATGGGATTTTCTCCCTCTAATATTTGTTTTATTTCTATTTATTCGTAGAGCTCATTTTTTTAAATCTTTTTTCTGAGCTCTTAACAAAAATTTTTTTCCAGAGCTCTATTGAATATTTTCATAATTAAATCATTCTCTGTCTTATTTTTTTTTAACTTGAGGATGATATTGATTGCATGCAATGGGTGTTGGATGATTAATGGCACTAATTTTGTCTTTCCTGAACCTGACTCAAAAGTCGAGAAGCAGATCGTTCTCCTCGGCTTTGGGAATGCCTTCCTCATGGGACAAGATATCCAATCGGTCAACGCAGGTCTGTCGCAAATAAAACTCTTCTTCTTCATAACTATTGTCTTTTTCTCCTTCTCTAGCACTAAAGGTGTCTTAGACAAGTGTGAATCATGCAGAATCAAATGCAAAGTTATGAAAATGTATCTAGATTAATTTTGTAGAAATATTAGCAAACCTATCAGTAAAAATACTAAGTTTGCAAGTGTGTCGACCTGAGTTAGAATTATATTTATCAAGAAAATGAAACATGCAGAATAATTTGCAAATTCTTTCATTAAGCTGAAGTGTGCAGTATTAGTTGCAAACCTTTTGCAGTGAGCTGAAATATGCAGGATTATTTGCTAACCTAACTAAAGAAATAAATTTGCTATACTGCAAACCTATCCGTGTATTGATTTTCCCTTGTATGAAGTGAATTATGCCAAAATTATTTGCCATATATTTGTCAAAAAGAACAACATGCCTATGCTTTTAAACCTTGGTCACACCCCTAAACCGACCAATTCTTGGCCATTAGGGGTAATGTAATGCCTTGTTCGGTCTCTAGCGGTCTGGTGTCCGTCTTCTTGGTATGACTGAGGTATTACAAACCTATCTATCAACTGATTTGCACCCTTCGGGTGTAGTTTAACAGTCTTCTTTGCTTTAATTCCTTATTCTTTTCCTATTTTCAATTTAAAAAAAACATACTTTTTAAAGATTTATTTTTATTAAGTGCAGAAACATCTGAAGCCAATTGTAGTTCAACCGCATGTTCGATTTGAGTCCAAAAGAGGATGAAAGTTATTTCTTTGACCATGTTTGTAGCAATTGGGGTTTCAACTTTGGATTTAACTAAAATGATATATGAGTTGTACAATTTTCTGCTCTTTATTATTTTGATTTGGATATCCCTTCCATTAGTTTAATGTTTTATTAATTATTTATAGTCAAAAGATTTGTGAATACTTCAAGGAACTAATGGTAACCTTTGTATGAAACACATCTTTTAGATTTAGAGCTCTACTTTTATTTTACCACAATCAAACAAATGCAAATATTTTTTATGAAATTCTATAGTATTCTGAAGTTTGTGAAACCCAGATAAAAAAAAGAAAATATCATACTAGGGAAAATCACAAATGTGGAATTTATAAGGTGACAATTTGAGGGCTGCTGTGTGGAAGGGCATCTTAAAAAGTAGTAGAATAATGCTAGCTACACATTCAAGACATTGTCATATGTAAGGATAAGATCTTGTAAAATTTAATGGATGAATATTGCGTGCAAGACCTTAATTTTCTGTGTTTTTCATTTTCTTTTCCCTTTTCTTTTATCAGAATTTAGTTTGGGATTTGACAAATTTGAATTACTTTTTATATATTGCACCAACTTTCATAGCATCACTTGCATGCCTCACATTCTTTTGTTTGTTTGTTTGCATTATTACACCTGCATGCTTGCATTCTCATTTGCATAATTTGCATTATTACACCTGCATGCTTGCATTCTCATTTGCATAATTTGCATTATTTCAATTAATTTGCATCATCCTGACTGGAATCGATAATAAAACATGTTGATTTAGAATTATTTCATTTTATTTTTCATAGTAGAATGAAATATATTTATTGTCAAAAGATGATATAGATTGCAATGCAGGCAGTTGCCTCCAACATTGAATATCATACTTGAAATATGAATATTTGAAATTATCAAGGTATGATTATTTTAATTTACATTTCCAATGAAGGAAAGTACTATTCATTACAGAGTTGCATTCATGTAGTAAACATGTACAGATAACAGGTCATTTTTGTATGAATGATCATTGAAACAATACTCCTATTCTTTTGCAAAGCGAACTTTTACTCGACCATATGATCACAAAGCTTCAATCATGGAATATTTTAATCAAGACAGAAAAAATTATCAGAAGTCATGCAAAATTGTTTTAAGAAAATCCACCTATCAACTTTTTTAGACCAATTTGAAACCTTTTTGAAGCTGTATCTAGAGAAAGGTGTATGTGTATTAAATAGGTAAAAATTTGCTTAGTTTGAAATTGTATTTCAGCAGTGTTTCAATGTCATGGAGAGCACATGCCTATGTGATAAATGATTGCTTGACTTTGTTTAGATGCAGTAGAGCATTGTTGTTGTTACAAGTTGATGAAAGAGTTTAGGCTTGTAAGTTGTATGAAAAGTAAATGCTAGACTTGTTCAAGTCAATATCAGTATTGTTGATACTACAGTTTTATAAACATGTAGAGCGAGCTGATGTGAAAAAAATGATTGTTTGGTGATTATAGTATTGACATTCGTGCATAGAGAAAAGGCATGTTTGATAATGATGGTTAGGCTTGATTAGTAATGTTCTTGTTTAATACATGTACCATGTATGTGAAAGTTATAGCTTAGAGCCATTTTGATAAGTTGAGGTTTTGTTGAGGCATTATTAAGAGTTTAAGTAATTGTGAAAGATTCAATGACTGTTTTATTAAAATCAGTGGCCATCGTGATGTAAGAGATATATATGTCTTTGATATTGAACAGGAGAACGAGGATTCTGCAGTACAGACCATGATCAAAGAAACCTTGGTACTCACAACTAAAGACCACACCGTCTGGAACTGGGAACTTATAGGAGGAGCAATCAAGGTAATGAATTAACTCTGTATGTTGGTTGGTTGGTTAGTGTGCTTGTCTGTCCATCTGTATGTCTGTTTGTTTTGCTGTATCTCAGTTTCTTTATTCTGTTTGTATGTACATTTCTGCCTCATTTTTGTATGTTTTTAAATGATTCTGTGTCTTTCTTAACTTGACCAACTATGTTTATTTTTTCTGTAAGTGTGTTATGATGGTATAACTCTATTATCAAAAAAACATTTACTTTACTTGTATAAAAGAGAACTGTTGCTGAGCTAGCGCCATGAGCGTCTCCCGACGGTGTGTGCACTCTATAAGTTTACACTATTATTATTATTATTATTATTCATGTTTTTTCGGTTGACTGGAAAACTGGTTAATGAAGTTAAAAAAATAATTTTGAACTACAGGAGTATGCTTTTTATGTACTGGTAGTGAATTTTCTGTATCAACTATCAATGTTCAAATGCATTTGAGAATAACATTAACAGTAACAATATTGAGGAGGTAGTTTAGAGTTGCATTACTGGATGTACATTTACAAGTCGTTATATCATCTATTGCCAATAATAGGTTCATTATATCAGGTGTTTCTTACAGGTGCGATGCTGTTATCTCTTATCACTGTTTATTTTCTGTCATTGAATATGACAGGTGGGTTGGTACAACGATTAGATTAGAGATATAGAGCGAGGGATACAGGCTGGTACACATTTCATAAGGAAAGGTCGTGACATTTAGTTAACCTGCATTTGAACTTTTGTGTTTAATATGTTCTGTTTGTGCAAGAAAGAGACATATTAAACATTTGGTGTGCAAGTTCATGTGAAAGGTCATTTGAAAGGTCATGACCTTAATTGACCTGTGTTATCTCATGCTTTGTTCTGCTTTATAGAAAGGAGGAGTAACACTGAAGAAGTTTGAGGATGCTAATGTTAACAGGTAAGAACATTCCTTCTCTACAGTCAAACCCCTTAAAGTGAACACCTGTATAGAAAGACCAACTGTCTGTAAAGACCACATTTTTGGTTCCCCGTGAGCAGAGTACCGGTATCTCATTTAAACCTGTGTAAAATTACCTGCTCCTAAAGACTGATTTTTTGTCTCCCTTGAGTGGTCTTTATATACAGTATATTCTGTATTTTGTTTTCACATTAAAGGGGAAGTCCACCATGCCATCAAGTTTTCTTTAATAAAAGCCAAGGAATGAGAGAAACAGAGAAGTGAAACTTCTGAGGAAAATCTGATAAAGGATAAGAAGTTATTAAAATTTTAGTTGTGATTGCACCAAACACAAATGTGGAATTGTGTGATTTCCCTTGCAGGCAGCTCTTCATTGTTTTACACTTAAACTTATTTAACAAAAGCTTTTCCAATGATCAAGATTGTTATGATACCTATCTTCATTTTGCTCAGGTTTTTTCGTCGGTTGGTTGAGTTCTACAAGCCGATGAGTAAGCAGTACTCTGTGATCAGTCTCGGGCGGGAACTGGGCCGATCTAGTGAGATCCAAAGCTACACCATCATTGGGTGTCAACTTCTCAACTTTCTTCTTAATTGCGATGAAGTAAGTCCTTGTAGTTTTTACATGCATATGATGAAGATGGTGATGATGACTGTCATGATTATGATGGGGAAGGAGGGGGGGGGGGGGGGGGAGGAGAAGAAAGGAGAAGGGGAAAAGGAAACCTATTATGGTGATAATGGTCAGACCTGATAAAAACCTGATTTAAACCAGTTTCCCAAGTTTTTCCTGATATTTTCTTTTTGTCCCGTTTTACCCTTTATGTTCTTTATTGTTCCCTATTTTTCCCTATTATATCCCAATTTTTCTTACTCAAAGGGGGGAGGGGAATGTTGTTAGATGCCTCCCCCCCCCCCCCCCCCCCCCGAATCCTCTTCTTTTTTTGTAGTGCTCACTATCACCCCTGTAATGGTGTTAATGGTTATGATGATGATAATGGTGATTGTGACTGAAGCTGAAAGTGATAATGGTTGGTGTTGATGATAATGATGATGATTATGATGATAAATTTAACATCTAGTGAACTACTGATTACTGTAGTGTAGGCCTGAGTCAATCCGTTTAACCGACGGTTATCCGACCGCATTCATCAAAACCGTTTGGCATTTCTTGCTCCGTTTAACCGTTATTTGTATACATTTTGGAATGTGCTAATAGCCAGTGATAAAGATAATCAAAGAAACGGCAGTGTAATGTTACACCCTGGCCGCTGTGCGCCAGCTTTCTGGCAGCAGTAATCTCCATGAATGAATTTGTAAACAATAAAACAACCAACCCCCTTATCTCTTTTTTCACCCTCTTGTCTCTCTGCAATGTATTCATCGCTCATGTACCTTTTCTTATTACTGTACTCTCTCATGTCCCTGCATGCCTGGTCCATGCAGGGACATGCTAGACCATACATGCTCTCTCAGTCACACACACATGTACACACAAACCTCCGGCGCTCAAATACACTGTACATACACACAGATAGAGAGCTCATGCTTATCACATGCACACATGTGGGCGTGGCTTCTTGACCTCCCACTGAACTGGGTACGGTGAAAGCACGCACGGTCACCAACCTGTAATTTATGCTGGTATCAAACTCCACCCACATAGCTAGAGAACCTTCCTGATTGGTCACTAACTTGGATCAGCTCATTGCAGGGTGTGTCTTAGGTGTGTGTGATACACACTTCCACATAATTTCATATGGCAATGATACATGAAGGGAGCTCTCTCCATGACCACGTGCAAACATTGCATTGCAAAGGCATACACGTCACAGATCAAGCTATCTTCACAGAGTAACTTTGCAAGGTTAATCATGATATCAGATTCAGATGAGGAATAATAAGACATGTTTTATGTTGTTTATTACTGGTCTCTGTTTATCAGGATGACCCAATTTGTACCATAATCCGGCTCGGAATGCTCAGCCTGACAGTCTGAAGACCAGCAGGGTTCCGAGCTACAGCACTATTACAAATACTGTATTTTCACTTTTTCAGATTATTATTAAACGGTTAAACAAAACCGCCCGTATACTTTTAACGGTTATCCGTTTAGCACAAAAACCGTAATGACTCAGGCTTACTGTAGTGTTATTCATGATTATAACTGGGAAAGACAAAAAAGTAGTGACTAATTGTAAGCAATCTGAAATAGGTATGTCTTTGAGTTCTGAAAGTGGATAACTGGTGACAAGAACAAAGGATTTGGGGAAGACCATTCCACAATCTCGATGCACAGGCAGTAAATGATTGATCCCCTAGAGGAGAACATGTTCGAGGACTCTCAAGCAGGTATTTACCTGCAGATCGCAAATTAGTTTGAGGCTTATAGCTAATTATTATTATTGTCCAACAGACTGATGCTGAGAAGCTCCTGATGGAGTTAACGGTAGACATTGGAGATTGTCTCCTTGAGATCAGCATGGCTCCACGTAACGAGCTCCCTCCACAGGCCGTCTTCAGCCCATCAAGCATTCAGAACACACTCAGTCAAGATTACTTTCTACTGGTTGGAAAGCTATCAAAGACACATGAAGGAGAGAAGATACTCGAGAAAGCTGGCGTCTTTCAATAGTAAGTGGAATTACTTTTGTTTTTACCAATGATGAAGCTGAGGAAAGAAGATACTTGTCTTGGAAAAAATAAAATAAAGAAAAGGAAGCATCTTTTAACAAGGAACAATTAGTCTGTAATGTAAATGTGTTTGAGGAAGTGTTTAAAAGTAGAAAGATTTAGAGGATATGTTCATTGCTTTTGATTGTGCAGTGTATTTGACCTTTTTCTTGTTCCATCGAATAGAACTTGCCTACAGATTCACTAAAACGTTGTCAGAAACATGGAAATATGAGAGCTTTTCGGTCTAATCATAGAACGATTTGTTTGTTTAGTAAAATGCATTTTTCTTTTTAAAGATATGGGCCATTTCATTCTTCCATAATCTAGTCGTATATGTGTAGACTAATCTCTGTGTTTTTGTGCATTTACCCATACTCGCGATCAATTATAAGGGATATCAATCATACAACATTTTGTTATTTGATCCCACAACCATGTTCCTGGTCTGTCTGCACTGTAATAAATATCAAATTTGACTTTTTCAATGACTAATGTTACGTTTGTTTTTGTGCACAGTCTACTGGATGTGTGCTCGATGCCTCACCATGAGACGTTACAGAAGCTGGTCGTGACCTGTCTGGACTACAAGAGAGATGGACTAGCCAGGACGGTCCTGGGCAAGATGCTAGCAGGATCTTCAGAGGTACGTATTAATAGGACTATATTAGAGAGCAATAGAATGGTCCTGTTCCTGGTCCTGGTCCTGGTCCAGGTCCTGTCTGGACTACAAGAGAGATGGACTAGCCAGGACAGTCCTGGGCAAGATGTTAGCAGGATCTTCAGAGGTACGTATGAATAGTACTATATTAGAGAGCAATAGAATGCTTCTGGTCCTGGTCCAGGTCCTGTCTTGACTTCAAAAGAGTTGGTCTAATGAGGAGCACCCTTGCCAAGATGTTAGCAGGACTTTTAGAGGGGTATCAATTCTTTTAGACTGAAACAGAATCCTGACAACTCCTGGGGGTGTTTCACAAAGAGTCTCTCTTAGTGTAAATCATGGAAAGTCTCTCATAAGCTACAAGAGACTCCTGTGAAAATTTATGTTCCGTTTCAAGAAGTCTCTATTAGCTTAAGAGCGACATTTATGTGTAGACTTTGCTTTGTGAAACAGACTCGTCTCTTTGGGGTTTATGTCTAGACAAAACCCTTCTGTATAAGCACACATTTCCAATAATTTGTATAAATGGCACTTGCCTGATCTAAATCATCCAGATACATTAAGAAGTTATTACATTGTAATTTAGCTCAAACTGGGGCTTTGATCTATCTTTCGCTTGATACATGAAGCTTACATTTACATTGACTGTATATTGTTCTTTACAGTCTATGAGGATATATGCAACCAATCACCTGCGTGTGTTGCTACGAGCCCAGACACCATTCTTCCATACGTGGGGTGTAGAGCTTCTCATCACTCAGCTCCATGATAAGGCTCGTACTATCAGCGGCCTGGCTCTAGACATCCTGGATGAAGCGTGTGAAGATGATGCTAATCTACATAGTCTGGTTCATATGAGACCTCCCCTACTACATATGGGAGATAAGGGTGCTCTACTACTCACTAGGTTTGTGATCTCTTTCAATCCCTTCCTCCTTCCTCTCTTCTCTACCCTTGCTTCCTCCTTTTACCCATCTCTCCTTTGATCAATCCCTCTTTCCCATTGTCTTATCTCTTTCCCTCCCTCTATATAAATATCTTGTTCCATTCTGAATATTTTTTATTTCATCTACCCTATCAAAATGTTCAATGTAATTCTCTCAATGCCTTAGGCAGTTTGATTTGCCCAAATTGTGATTGTGTGATGTATCTTTCTCGTCAAAATGACTTATGTGACTTCATTAATTCTACAGTTAGATATCATGAAGATATGTTTGTATCAGTGAAGACTATAAACATACAAATATGATGAAAAAATTAACTGTGAGACGTAACTTTTTTCATGAAATGACATTTGTAATTTTGGTAGCATTGTAGGGGTTCAAATGTTCAATTTGCTGTTTTAGAGGCAGCATTTCTTGACAGGTTTCATGAAACCCGCTCTCTTGATAAAATCCTACTTACACTAAATCATTGTGTTCTTACTTTCAGGTTCATCTCAACGACCAAAGGCTTCAAATACCTCCACGATGTGAACTACGTCTCCCACGAGCTAGAGCGATGGTTCACCTACTTCAACCGCAAGTACGTGACCCTGATAGAGACAGAGATCAACGAGGCCTTCACCTGCTACCATCGTCCGCACGTCTCCGGTGGTTTCATAAGACGGTCTAAGGATGAACGTAGGCAGAGGAAAGATGTCTATGTACCGGTGCATCTCTACGGTCAGCTGGCCAAACATAGAGGAGGCTGTGAGCTTATTGAGAAACAGGTCAGCATACAAATTATAGAGCACCTATACTTGTAAATGTACATGGGAATTTAGATGGAGCAAAGGGATCATTATTAAGCATTTCCAAGACGTTTTCTTATTCTGGTGTTATTCTGTTTTTCTTAATGTAGCATCTGTGGCCAAAAAAAATTGAATCATGTGCAGATTTTAATGTATTTTTTTTCTTCATTTTCATTTTTGTCCATAAGACAATGGATTGATTTAAGCCATGTTGGATATGTTTTTACCCACTCTGATTTATTCACAGATTTTGATATACTATATGATTTTGATGTAGGTTATTTATTTACCTTTATACTACTTTGTGCTATTTCAGAATCATATTGCAGAGATGTGTGAGGTGTTACGATATGGAGATGTAGAGACGATGGACACTATACTCAATCTTAAGGCTGCATTGTGGGCACTGGTAAGTGAGATGGTCCTGAGAGTATGTGATGATGTGAAACCTCATGAGAGTCTGAGCCAGAGATCAGTTGATGTGTCTCTTTTGAATTTTAGTGATACATTTTCACTCAGTCACTTTGTTTTAAACTATATGTGTATGTAATGCTTTTTAAAAGTCTCCAGAAACATTTGCTGTGCTATTGTAAACTTTCATCACGGTTTGAAACTGTATTGTAGGTTTCTCCTTTTTTCTCTCTCTCTCTCTTCATCTCCTTCTCCATCTGCATCTGTCTGTTTTTTATTTTATTCATCTTTTAAAACTCTCTTTCAATATGCCTTTTCCCTGTCTACAATGTACAACTCTCTTTCATATCTCTATCTCTCTCTCTCTCTCTCCCTCCCTCCCTCTCTTTCACCCTCCCTCCCTCCCTCCCTCTCTCCATCTCTCTGTAACTCTCTTGACCTTACTCCCTCCAGGGTCACACCGGTAGTACTACCTGGGGTCTGAAGCTGCTTCAGCAAGAAGGTATCATCCCTGATATCATCAGACTCGCTGAGGAGTGTGAGGTCTTCTCTATACGAGGGTATGTATGACAACAACTTTCTTTCATACCCAGGAAGTCCACTACTGGGTCCTGTCTTACAAAGACTTACGATTGATCAATCGCAATTCCTCCAATCAATCACAAGTTTGCAGTGTCCTATCTCTTATGTATATAGTTGTGATTGATATCAACTCTTTGTAAGACGGGGCCCAGATCTTATAACTGCAATACAACTATATTTTTAACATATTTTCAAAAGAATTAGATTTTTGTCCCCTATGCAATCACAAGTTACAGAGATGCCAACCGTTACGGTTTCGCCGTATTTGTTACGGTTTTAATGCTCTTGTTACGCAATACGGTAAACAATCAAAAGGTTACGGAAACGATAAATAAAAGTACATTATAGCAAATGCCGCCTTATCACATAGCCTCCGTACACAACGCTGCATGTCGCACGCATTTACTCATAAGTTCACTGAATTTGACTACACTGGATAGCCACTTTCGCGCACATGGTCTGTCGGCCGCCATCTTGTTTAATTCCGAAACAACACGGCCGCCGTTATTACTGTTTTGATACTGGTATGCTACATCTATGTGTGTTTTGGGGGGAGCATGGTGGTAGATGATCGTGCGCACGGCGCCCCAATACCCATTCAAAGTATAGTAGCGAAGACTTCAGTGATTCAGCGGGCGCATTGCAAGTGCAGTATACGGTGTGTTGTTGTTCATGAACGCCGGGCCTAGCGGCCTGGGCTGGTGTGCTGTGGTACTGGTGAGTGTACGTGTGCGTGTGTAGGATACGAGTTCCGCCATTTGACTGTGGATTCGAATTTGCCTTTCGACGTTTTAACGAGGTGTTTTCTTCGTGAATATTATCATGGATTCACTCAAAAGAGCAAGTTTTCGAGGAGGAGATCCTTTGACTGGAAACAGATTTTTAAAAACGTTTTTATGCACATCTTTATTTTGGACTTAAAAATGGTAGGTTCGAAATACAGTAAGAGTGATTGGGTGTTTGTGTACGTTTTGCGCGAAAATTATGCTGCGGTGTCTTGCGTTCCGGAAAGACCCCCATTTGTTACGGACAAATATGGTTAATGTTACTGACAGCCGTCCTATAGGGTTGGCATCTCTAAAGTTATACAACTTTCATCCACTATGCTTTGAGAAGCATCATGGAATACTTGAACATAGCGTGACATTAAAAGATCATAACTTTTCTTGACATTTTGGAAGATGTACACTGAATATTTGCCTTGCTCTATTATGGACTGATCTTGTATTTTGTTGATCTGTTTTCAAGCAGTAGCAATGTTCACAGATGTTATGATTTTTCAAATGTGCATGTAGTATTCAAGATACAGTCAAACCTGCTTTAGTGACCACCTGTCTACAAAGACCACATTTCTTGTTTCTCTTGAACATGGTTTCTCATTGAAACTTGTACTAAAGGAACCTGTCTACAAAGACCACTTTTTGTGTTTCCCTTGGGCGGTTGCTACAGACAGGTTTGACTATAGTACACATACATGCTCAGTGGCAGTTTGTCCTTATCTGGTGTCTTCTTGTTTCTCTCTTGTTGGTACCTCAGGACCTGCTTCTATGTGCTAGGTTTGATCAGTAAAACAAGACAAGGAGCAGACAGCTTGAGCTGTCTAGGCTGGGAGAGCATCCGCCATAGCCGGGGCGAGTACTTCCCTGTGGTGGAGGACAGAGAGAACAATCTACCCACCGTCCTCCCCATCCCGTTAGAGGAGTACAACCACAACCATCGAGATCTCTCATCTCCCGTCAGCTTACCCAGCTTCAGTACCTACAGCATGGACAGCCCCAAGACTCCAGGAGAAAGCAGCACTCCAAAGGTTGACCCCAACGTGAAGTTCTTTGCAGGAGAACCTAGTCCAGTACAGAGTCCTCTGACGCCGGGAGGACCACCAAATTTCTTTTTGGAGGTGACTGGGGATACAAACTCTGGAGGGGATGCAAAGGTGCTTCCGTCCACCGAGGAGCGATCAATGTCACCCAGCCCTCTTGTAAGACTCGGTAAGAGAGATCGAGTGAATTCAGCCACAGAGCAGCTACCAGGTATCAATGAGGTATCCGACGGAGGAAGAACGATCGTAGTTGATAGGGCCTCAAGGACACCGTTATTGCGTAGAGCGCAGACGATGCCTACGATAGAAGGGCAAGATGATGACGAGCCTCCACCCTTTGATTCGTTGATTACCAAATTACGCAGCAATAGCGATGCCAGCTCCAGAATGTGTAAGGACAGGAGCTCAGAAGGTGTGCGATTCAACCAAGATGTGAATGAGAGATCGCGGGCGCAGTCACGGGACAGAAGCCACAGTCTGAAGCGCCGCTGCGACAGCAATGAAAGCGGGAACAGCAGCATGGGGACCAAAAGTCGGAGCGAGAGCTTCGCGACGGACACATCTCAGACCAGCGGTGTGGGTTCGATGCATTCCAACCCCTCAAGTCCCCCCGTAGAATCGTCCATGTCTAGCGTAAGCACCGTTTCCAGCTCTATGACTGTAAAGAGCATCCATTCCTCAGATACACTCCGTAAGAGGCACAATCTCAAAAGGACTCCAAGCTTTGTCAGGAGGATATCCAAGACTCTGTCACCAAACCTCAGCTCCTATTCCAATCTCTTTGAGACTAGTGCGGCTTTCACCTCTGTACGGGATGCTCATGGTTATGCTACTTTGAAAGCATTGAAGCTACAACACAGACAGCTGAGCAGCGGAGAGGATGATAGTTTGATTAAGAGAGCATCATCATTTGGGAATCCAAGCGAGATGAAGTTGCGCAGAGGATTGTCAGGAATGGTGGAGTAAGTCTAATTAATATTTGTTTTTATTATCACATGGCATATGATACCGGCAGGTATTTGATGAAAAAGAGTTCTCTGAAAATCAGAATAGACCCCAGACTTTAACTCCTGTGTTATTGAGATAGGGCATTACTACCTCGTTTTCGGAAAAGATCCATTTAGCATGGGTCCTGATTTCAAGTCCATTAAAGAAGTAATTCTGAAAGGCTCAAGTCAAACATTATTTGATACTGCATGCATAAAGTCTATTATGACATTTATTAGTATAATTTTTGACCAGTCTTTCTTTTTTAGATACATTTTATAAATAAATTGGTTATATTGTGATGTATTAAACAAGATGAATCCCATTTCTGCTGTATGATATGAATCATAAATTGATTAATTGATTTATTATGACTATTGCAGGAGTATCAGCATGAGTTGTCTAGAGAGGGGGTCAGTCATATCCAAAGCACCTTCTATGAAGTCTCTTCATCATACAAGTTCATCATCTACCACCAAGAATGAATACGTCGGTCTATGTTTACCTGTCGATGTTACACTTATATTCCATGTAAGTCGCTATGAAGTATACTTTTCTCACGATCAAGATATAAAATCATTCACCAGATTTAGGTAAAACTGAGATTATCAGCTAAATGGTAACGTGGCTGATAAGAACGTTTTTTCCGACTTTTGCTCCAGACTTAATTTTTGACATAGGTATGAGGTACAGGTTTAAGGTTGGGTTTGAGTTTTATGCCCACTTCATGCTAGGTTCAGGTACATGTTTAGTGTTACGGTAAGGGTATTGAGTCCAGAGTTGAAGAAGGATTTTTAAGTTATAAATTGAAGATGATCTTATTGATTTATGAGTCAAATAATCATAGAAAGGTAAAGGTTTTCAGAAGGGTAGAAAAGGTTATGCTTCTTTGGTCTTCACAGTTTAATGGGATGGTGCCCCTGTGAATATTATTTCTGGATCGATTGAAACATGTTATGACTCTGGTTGAAGTAACTTTGTATGAAAACTGCAGATCACTTTCAGCCAGGTTTCATATCTGATATGGCCCTCTTTAAAAGCACAAGTGGCCAGATCTATGACGATTCTGCTCACAGTCAATCAAATGTAAGGATTTCAGTAGCTTATAATAACAATTATCTTATCTTGCTATTGGTAACAAGTTTTATGAAACAGGGCCATGGCGAGACCTGAGGGTTACAGTGATTAAGTTCGCTTTTCGCCTCCCAGGCACAGGTGACGCCAAATACTTCATAATAATAATGATAATTAATGGACAAATAACTCTGAGATTGATAATTTGACTCGTTTTGTTTCTACCAGTCTGATGAGAGTCAATACAAGGATGGTCGCAGCGCCCCCACGAGTCACGCCGTATCACCTGCCATGACAGACATCCACATACCTCAGGTTCAGGTCTACAGCCCAGACTCTGGATCCACAGCCAACAGCAATGCCCCTACTCACACCCTGGAATCACCAACCAGCCACCCCTCGGACCAACATGATATAGCCCAACAGCACACACTGAGCATGAGGGAGGCGGACTATTCCAATCTGAGAATAGGGGAGGAGGATGGATCAGGTGTGAGGGAAAGGGAAGAGGAGGAAGAGGTGCATATGGATAACAATCTGCATCAGATTGAGCATTGTCTTGCATGTACGAAGGTCAGGACAAGGTCGTTGGAGAGTCAAGATGGTAAGTGACTTTTGCAGTGAAAAAAATACACGGAGGCTCGGAGCGAAATAGCCCTCAAAATGCCCAAAAGAGCCCCTGTAAGTTTGCGTAGAGTTCAACAATTTCATGCAGGCAAGTTTGAAAAATAAATATTAATTTTTTCCCTGACTTTTGATTCAATATTTTCTTATTTCAAAACATTCAAGTTATTAGAACTCAAGTGATTTACTTCAGAGTATTCAGATCTTTTTCCTTGATGCATCAGATGGTTCAAGATGAAAAGAAAAAAATTGATACATGTACTTCTCTTATATAGACAACAAATTGTTTTCAAAGCAACTGGAAATTCATGAGAGTGTTTGCATTTGTAATTGGGTTTTATAGACGTGTATCAATCAGATATGATTATTTACATCTGGGGACCGACCTTTAACGTCACGACCCGAAAGACGCGACTCAGTTTCGAACCTGCGTTCTCGGCTGAATCAGTTTGTAACTTCCATTGTAAGCTGGATTACAGGCGCACGCAACACAACGCCCCGTCATAAGAGGATTGGAAAAAGTCATTTTATATGTCCACACAATCCTGTTTTACACTCTTCAGTGTTGGCTCAGTCAGTAGAGCATCCGCCTCACAACCGGGAGGTCATGGGTTTGGACCCCGGCTGTGTCATACCAAAAGACGTTAAAAGACGGGAGTTGCTGCTACCTTGTTGGCGTTCAACAATAAGGGATAGAGCAACGTCGATCTGGCGCTGCTCAGTGGCTGCCGTGTTCACGATCAATTGGGCAAAAAGAATTTCCATTTTCGGTTTAACTTAATAAAATTTGGAGTGGACTTTAAAAGATTATTATTATTATTATTATTATTTTCATGATAGATTTCTACAATGTTATTTCACACCAGTACCCAGGGTTCTTGTTAATAGCCGGCAACCGGCTATTTTTTCCGGCTGTAACGGCAATCGTAGCCGGCTGTCGGCACCATAAAAAAAAAAAAAAAAAAAAAAAAAAAAAAAATCGTAGCCGACAGAGACTGATGGACTAGAAGTTGAAACCCACAGTGCTGCAGCTCAGAATGATGACAAGCCGACGACAGTCACCAGGCAAAGTGAAGAAGGTGCCAGTGGGCAAGATGAAGCTGAAGACCAGGAGGTGAAGTCCACCCTTGACATCCTAGGTCTGGATGAGGATCTTCTTAGCCAGTCCTCAGATTCAGAAATGGAATGATCATTCACTATGTAATTATTGCAAAAAGTTTCAGCCTCAGGTACATGAATATTAAACATGTGTCACATTACATTTCAATATGCGAGAAAAGTTTAATACATTCTGATTGAATTGACAAGATTTTTCCTTCTAAGGTCTCTAGAATCTGAATGGGAGATCTTGAAATGCTAGGGGCTTGCCTTCAGGGGAGACTCCCCTCCAGACTGAGGCACTGCACCTGGACCCTGCTGGGGGCGTAACACCCCCAGACCCCTGTGACAGCTGTCACATACCTGCAAACCATTTACCAATCCAATTTTGTCATATTTTTTTTATGTGTGTTCCAATTTTTTTAATTTTTTATCGCAAACGATTTTCTTCACTGACAAGGTCCTGTAAACGTCAGTTAACCGTTTTTGCCCAGGACTACCTTGTATCATTATCATGTAATTCAAAATTGTAGATTCATCACAAATATGATTGATTTATCAGAAACAATAATGGAGCATTTTCATTTTCATATATATCATATGAAAAGTAAGTTATTCAGCCAAAATATTCATGATCTTTATCATTAAACTATGGCTCATACAGTGTGGTCATATCTTCAAAAATAAGGCTAAGATAGCACCAGAGAGCATCTAAAACCCTAAAGCTTCCAGGGCCCTTGGGCGGGCCCTGGACCCCGGCCACAAGGGATTTCGCGCTTTGCGCTCGTGATGTGCGCTTCGCGCACAAAGATTTTTCTTTCGCAATTTTAGTAGCCTCCTGTAAATCATAAATAGCCTGCTATCAGAAAAATTAACAAGAACCCTGAGTACCTAAAGGGTGATGCCTAAAATAATTCCCCTTTTTTTCCTCTCCATCAGGTGATTCTATCCCTAACCCTGATGACCCAGCGTCCCTGGTCATCTTCCAACCGGTCAACCCACCTCAACCTCTCCTCATCCGTTCCCGTGGCAGCAGCTCGGCCAGCGCCAGTAACCCGTTCGGTAGTAACAGTGTAGACAACAACACCCCTACCAGCGTGGGTAGTTCAGGGACCAGCGTCTCACAGTCCAGTCAAGGAGCAAGCAGGATGAGGGATGATACACCCAAAGGAAGAGAGATGATCAGGAGAGAGGTCATCAGATTGGTGATTAAGATGAGCAGCTCAGTGGGCATGAAGGCACATGAAGAAGGATTGCTGGGGTAGGTGGAAATCGCTCTCTTTAAAGATTAAGTTGAGTTCTGGCCATGCGATTGCATTGTGAAGGTTCTGGAATCATCAAAATGATAAGAATTTTGGCCCAGTCTTGGTAAAGTTACAAGCACTGAACACAGAAAGATGTATATGGGACTACATGAATATGTGGCATACAAATCTGCTCGATTTGAATGATGTTACATGCCCTTTTTAGAATATTAAGGCACTTAGGGACATGTTTTAATACTATGTGTTATGCACTATAAAAAAAATAAAAAGTTGGTTCAAGTAAGAACATTACATGGTAAGAACTCATACATTTTAGAATAATTAATATTTTTAGTAGTGGCATAAGCTGGTCTGATGGAGTTATATTTCCACTTTTGTGAGAATTTATTTCAATGCTCTGTTGTTATCTTTTGAAAATTCCCTATCCTAATATTACTACCGTAACTTAGTTTCGTTTTGAATTTAAGAAGAGAGAAAGAAGATTTATTATTCTGATGCAAGTTTAGAAGAGTACTCAAAGAAATATGCCATGGGTGTACCATTTATTGTATTTTAACAATTATTTTATAATATTCATCCCTGTTCCCATTTCAGATTACGTGAGAAATTTCCTAAAGCCTTTGAGAGGACTTGTTTATTCTCTGATGTAATGAATCTAATAGCTACCAGTAGCTACAGACTCTCATCTAGAAGATTCATACAAGAACTCTTCCAAGAAGTTCATTTTCATGAGGTACGTAGGATGTCCTCTCCTTTCTAGCATTTTACTTTTCTTGCTCTGATCTTTTTCTGAACATTGTTGAACTCATGATAATAATAATAATGATAATAATATGTCTTGTTTACCCAGGGTAGCCTCATCAGTATTTAACTGTTCTCCCTGAGGGCCCTGCAATCATATTATTACCCCTGTCATCGGATTCAGGCTTACCCGCACACAATGTATGCACATTCTCCACTCCCTGGGCAGCATTCCAATAGGATATAAAAAGAGAGTTTGTGGTTTGGCTCAATACCTTTTAATTCTGAGATTTAATATAGATACCGGGTATATCATAATCATGAGTGGAAAGAGGAAAACAAATTGCACAACATGTGCTCATTTACATGGCATTATGTGTGTACACTATGTCATTTTGAGCTTTTTAAGAGAATAATAGTTATGAACATCTTACAATTCCAAAATTTATTATTCACCTAAAGTCATAAAAGTGTCTGGTTTAGTATTTTCAGACCATTTTTTATGTTTGCAGTGAGCAGTTGCCTGTACATGTTCGATTGTAATAGTCCTTTTCTTCTTCTTTCCAGCTCCATCATGAAGCCGAGAGAATTCTTGGTTTAGAAGAGAGCAGCGATACACAATCCAACTCATCAGGATCCTGACCTCTGACCTTGGACCTCCGACCTTTGACCTTTGACCTCTCATTCTACTTGACCAATCAAGACAGAAACATTGTGCTGCTGCAATCAGTTCCTCAAGTTTCTAGTCATCGAGTAACAAATCATGTGCAATAATTTTAAGTGAACTTTCTGCAAATGTATCCTTCAGAATGGTTTGAGAATTTTATTGATGCAGTAAACGTAGACTAGAATTTTATTTTACCTGAAAAAGCCACGTTTCAGTGAGCTTGTAATAATGGATATACTCAGTGTGTCATATCATGATGGTATTTATTCATATTTTCAGGTTTTATTCATTGTAAATTGCTGGTCAGCACAGATATATATGCTATGCTACATACAATGTAAAGGAACCTAGTTTATCTGGTAGGGTCTAACTAGACAAGACTAGCAAGTTGTGCTTGATAAGTAGCACCTAGGCTAGAGATTATGTAAGATTGATGAAAAGTTGACATTGTTCACAGATTGGACATGAAAAGTTTATTTTTCAGACCTCTGTAACCGCTATTTGTTTCATTGATTAGACGGTGCTTACAAGAGCAGCTAGTACTTTACATTCAATAAAGAAAACAAAGTTGATTGATTCCTAGAAATGTATGTATGTTGACTGCCCTGTACTTGTTTGCAGGTACACTGTACATGTACAAAAAAACTTGCTGCTGTCATAAGGCGGGTCTTGTGCTGTAGACTAACTCTATCTCTCTCCAATATGTAGGCCTTGTACTTGGAATGTCTAATTTATGCAGTTGTATGCAAGCTGATTTTTTTAATGCTGGGCATTAGCCGCAAAAAATTATGTTTAAATGTTAAAATAGGGTCTTTAATTTATATTATTTAATTATGTGATAAGGATAGGTACATGTACATTAAGTGGGTTTTTCTGGTATTAAGTTAGGTAAATTCATGACATTTATAAGATTTATGGGAATTATAAAAGAAAATAAAGTTAAAGGTTAACTAATACATAGTTTTTTATGGCGCCAAATCCCCTTGACAATCAAATGCTCAAGGCGCAGACTCTGTATTAATGATAACCCTCAAGAAAGAAAGTTAACCGACAGTCCTTTTCAGGACTCCCCAATCCTCCCCCTCTCTCACATGGTGCAACTGTAAGCCTACTGAGATGAAAGAAAAGAAGAAGAAGAGCGCATAATACTAGCATATCAAAATTCTTTATAGATATCATAACTCTGCCATTGCATTCATTTATTGATGCACACAATGTGTGCACCATCTCCACTCTCCGGAGAGTATTCTTACCACATGGTCACCTTGAGGACATACAGGCACGACACGTTCAATCACATTGTCTTTGGATCCACCCAGATCCTCATTTTATCACCCGGGTACAGAGTGGCAAATGTAGATTGATACCTTCAAGGAATGACATGTGTCATGACCGCACATCAAGAATGTAGCAATACTTAAAGTGTCACGATCACTAAAACATGTTTTGCCCTTGATGTAAGAGTAAGGGGTTCAATGGTGCTACACTGTAGTCAAACTATGAGCTTCAAGTATTTCTTCTACAAGGAGAAATGGAGGTTTAAATACAATCCCAGGGAACTGTACAATGCCTTGTTTAGTGGACTTGTTAACGCACACTCGCATAGAATAGGACGCCCAAGGTTAACCAATTTTCATACATACTGCGAATTTCACGGGTGGAACTTTGTGGACTTTGTTTGTTTTTTCTATATCCAAACATTGAGCATTATAACAATGCCTTATCATATAATTAGGAACCATACCATTGAAGGCAGCCTGTAAAGAATTATTCCACTTTTCCTTATACATGTTATTATATTCCATCTCATTTTAACTTCAGATACATTACACACACTTTTATTACGATTCTAATAATATTTAATAATATGAACTGCTGTTTGCCACATTGACAGTTTAGTATTTGATGAAAGGTTATATGTAAACAAGAAACTAATCATTGGATGGGGATAGAATTCTATTTCTAATTTTGATCACCTATAAGGTCTCAATCATGTTTATTGTGTAAGCTACATGTGTCTGTCTTTGACTATAACAAAATGGCAAAAACTTTCATTTGCAATATTATACCTGTTCTTCATCTTCATGTACCTGGGTCTCTCTCTCATTATATATATTTTATCTGAGGGTTATGATTATATATCAAGTGTTGTTTTCACATGACAAGTATTCTTAAGCATAGAGAAAGATTTAAAGTTTTATCGCAGTTTATATAAATGTTATTAAAAGCATAGGTGCGTCACAAAGAAACATGTATCCCAAGCTGTACTTGAAGCTGTTTATGCAAGTCAAGAGAATAAAATAGATTTATTGTAACCCACCTCAGCCGGCATTGAGAGCGATGGATTTGATTTACTTTATGTAGGAGTGAGGTACTAGATTGTACTTTATTCAGCACAAATAGTTAACAACTAAATTATTCATGCCCTTACCAATTTTTGTAATTGTTGAGTCTGCGAAAATTGATTTGTCCCAATTTATACTTTTTGAGAATGTGATACATTAAAGCTTACATCTAAAAGTATTCAGCAAAGGCTCTAATTCAACCAGTCCACTTTTCTTTCTTAATAAGGTATGAAGAACGCAAAAATCATCAAATTTACAAGGGATATGACTAATTTAGTTGTTAACTGTACATGTTTGAGAACTGAATGAGTTTATAATATATGTACAGATCATTGAGAAGTTCAGCATTGGACATTGGAGTGTAGCTAACCATGACACACATGTGCAGAAGATGTACATGTACATGTCTGGCAATCAAGACGATTTCCCAAATGCTTTCAATTATATACATTTTTGTAATGCCAGGCTAAAGTAGGATTGTTCAGCGAGGACATAAAAACAATGCTGTGTGTACAATTCCTTATGTTTTATGATTTTATTGTAATGTCTGTTTTGTAAATGTCATTAATATCATGTAATTATTGAAGAGAATTCTGTTTATCTGAAATACAATAAATAGGCTTTGCTTCGTACACAGAGAGATGCAAGATGTGTAGTGTTTTTATTTGTGAGGATAATAAAACGGAGGAGTTGAAAACTTTTATAAAACCGACTCAGTTAAGGATTCTTTACTTGTAAAGATCTATCAGCATCACTTCTACAGATTGCAAACACTGCCATTTTTCATTTCTTGCTTCTTTTTCCAAATATAAATACCTAAATCAGAAGAAAATTTACATGGCTGGAAAAACGGATATATACAAAAATAGCCAACGTGAATAGCAAAACATTAATATTTGTTACACTTTTCCACGTTTCATCCATTCAAGGATTACGTCCATCTTAATTTCACTAAAAATTCCTGGTGGCGTATGCCTTATGGTAACAATAAGTGTTCTTGTAATATCATGTAATTATTCAAGAAAATTCAGTTTATATCTGAAATATAATAAACAGGCAGAATCTCAAAGATGAAAGGAAAGAGTGAAAAGTGAGAGAAAGAGAAGAAGTAGGAGAGAAGATGAAGTGGGAGAAAGATATAAGAAGTGACATAAAGAGAGAAGTAAGAGAAAGAGAAAGTGAAAAGAAGTGAGAGAAACTTGTTTTTATTTAAGTTATTCATGTATATTCTGACTTATATGACAAAGTTATATGGAGAATATAAAAATAGACTTCAAAATTTGTTAACAGGTGAAATGAATCATTATTTAATGAAGGCATCCTAAAAACAAGTATAACATTATTCTAAAGACATAATTTGAACATTATTATTATTCACTTCTTTATTAAAAGTGTATCAAAAGATCTACTGGCATACTGGCATGTCAGTCATTACGAATTACAGATGAAAATTAGGGAACTACTCCAGAGTTCTTGCATAATAATACTAAAGGCACAGCATTTGTAACTACAAAAAATTGGGATACAGGATGCTTGCTTTGCTTAGTATTGCATAGACAAATATATTTGCGTTATATTATTTTACGGTATTCCAGGTTTTTTCTTGAAACGCTTCAAAGCCTAGTTTCTGGCGCCTTTCGATCGCAGGTAGCTGGCTTTCTTCTGGTAGAGTATCATTTCGCTTTGATAAATCTTGTATTTCTTTTGCAGTTCTGCCTCCCTCATTCTCAACTGTTCGCTTCGCGCATTCAGTATGTCCTCTTTTTCCTTCAATTTCCTCCTTTTCTCCTCTAGAATGTTTGAATTTGCTTTCTCTTTCTTCTTTGCGTAATATAGCTCTCGTCTCCTGGCATTTACTTCTTGCTTCCTCTCTTTTGTGTAGCCTGCTCTTTCCTGTGCTTTCTTCGCTGTTGCTTTTCCTTTACGTTTCTCTGTTTGCTTTCTTGTCTCCACTTTCTGATTTTTCTCAGGATTGGGATTTGCAGTTTTCTTGCTTTTTTTCTTGTCATTCATTTTCTTCATCCTTAATCTGGCTGCCTCATTGGATCTTTTCTTCCGTTCCAACCATATCTCAGCTTCTGCCTGTTCACTTGGAGCAAGGTTCCGCTTCAGAAGTGTGGCTTCAGCTGTAGCGCACTGTAGTCTGTAGTAGGTGCTATTTTTTTTTTCCCTTACCAAATTCTGTTGGTATTTGATCGGATTGTCTATTTTTAGCTTATCCCTCCAATTTTTCGACCTAGATTTTGATCGTATGTTGCTTGTACTTGTAGAAGATTCTGCGTTAAGATCACAGTGTTCACATCGGATTCTTAAAGAATAATTGGGGGGTTTTCTGTTTGTCTTCTCTTTTAATACTTTCAGCATCGTTGAAGTTGAAGAACTGAGTGGTTTGGACAAGGCCTAAAGGATGTTAAGTTTTTGGCTGGATGGGTGTAATTGTGTCAGCAAGTTGTTGGCTAAACGCTGGTTGGATGCAAGTTGATAATTGAATGATCGAAGATGATGACAAGTGCTGTAAAAAGTAAAGAATATAATAACTTTAGTAATTTGAAAAAAAGTAAAGAAAAACCAAATAAAAATTGACTAGGAGGGTCTAGGTCTAGATCTAAATCTAGATATAGATCTAGACCTAGTCTAGATTTTTTTTTCTAGACCTAGACTCTAACTTAGATCTAGTCTAACACTAATCTCTGTCATTAATTGGTGAATTATTGAAAGTTATGTTAAAATCACCACCCTTATAAATATTCCGTAAATGAATATACAAAACTTAGTATAGAATTGGTGCAGTCTCGTTCAAAAGTCAACTGATGAAATAAAGCCTCTTTCCCTGGACGATTAGTTTAGTTATTTTTTTTTTACTTCAAAACGCCAACACAAATTATCACATATGGGACCGGGGATCATGGTTAAACTTCCCAAAAATCGAATGTGAAATACTGCCTTCGTTTTTTATTCTAAGAGCTAAAATAATTAAAAGTGGTCACAAATCCGTACCTTATTATAATGATTCCTCCTTCTCATAACTTCTGAAATTCCGAAATAATAATAGACTAGTCCAAGTATTTTGTCAACAAACAAAATCATGATCGTGTCGCATTTTATTTTTACGATGTGACTTTGATTGTTCTAAAGTTGAGATTCAACGAGCATGGGGCAATACAAAATTATCATCTTTAAGAATTAGAAAGAAATCTAAGTTTACTTTTACAAAAATATTTTTTAAATCTAAAAAATCAGAAATCTAAGTTTACTTTTACAAAAAAAAAAATTTAATCTAAAAAATCCGTGTCAAACCACCGCAAAGCCTCTCATAGTAACATCGTAAAATAGACACGAAAAAGATCGGCGTCTTGTCGACATGTTTACGTCGTGATGACATAACATTCTTTGCAACGCTTATTAACAATATTTACGAGTCAATCGGTTATTAATATGGGCAGAATATGTGCCCCCCAAAAAATAACATGATTGTTATTTGCGAAAGCGTCTAAAACTAGCCATTTTCTTGATAAATGATCAGTCATTCACACCGTAAAAGGAGACTCGAAGAATTCTGCAGCGTCGCCCAGCCCAGGATCACGTTTTCGAGTCCCTTGCAGTGCCTTTACGATGTGAGGTTTTCAACACGACACTTCACAATTACACTAAACTCGCCGTTTTTTGTAACAAATATCGAGTCTATTCAGTAATAAAATGTATTTAGAACTAACTCTTTTTGCAATTCCCAAACTTCCACAATGACTGACATCTAACATCTAAAACACCACAACGTAAATTGGCGACATGATAAATTTCGAGTCCTTTTCCAATCTAACAGTTAGAGTAGACTCTAGGGTCGTTTTTTTTTTTTCCAAGAGAATGGCGAAGTGGTATCAACTAGATCTATTTGTATTTAGAATCTATATATCAGATACATTTAATACATCAAATTTCATTTAAAAGAGTACAGAAAACAGAAATTTGTGGTACCTTACCTTTGAATTCTCACAACGTAACATTCGTCCACGACGTAAACACGGGCGACACGAAACAATTTCGGTATTTATATCGAAGCAAGAAACGCACGCGCACATGTCTTCACATGGTAGCTTCATCCGGGCACTTTATCAGCTGATTTGCAAGTTCATTCAAGGCGGAGAACTTTTTTCACATCGTAAATATTTTACGAGACAACAATTTGTGAACTAAAACTTGGAGTAGCAGTAACATTTTGACTATTTTTATTGCGACATCCATGTGATTCATTTTTATTTCTAAGACCTTATTTGGCCCGATATTATAGGTATCATTTCTTTTGGTATATTGACATTTTATTTGAAATTTCTAAAGCTTTAAAAGGTCCGTTTCATATACGTAAAACTAGCGACACGAACATTTACGATGTGAACAAAATGTTGCTTGCACTGAATAAACATGTTGTCATTACGACCAAAACAAAGGAAACCACACGATATTTTACTTCAATATCGAAGAAAGATTTAATCACTTAGTTATTGCTTTCAACTGTTTTCCAAGATCTTTGTAGGATACTTTTTCATGTACCAAAAGTATCACAAAAAAGTTGGGGACACGTCACATGTTTTCATTATTTTTTCTTTATTTATCCATCTTTCTTTTTTTCTTTTTTCTTCCGTTGATATACTTTGACCATTACTTAAAAATATTATGATACAGAAAAATATCCACACCACTCTAATTATAAATAACCACACGGATGAATTCAAAACAAGAACCACCCGCGACACAGTTGGCCCCCAACTAAATGGAATGACCCATATACCTAAGTAGAAAATTTACATAGAAAGAGAACAGAATTACTTGACAAAAAGCTTTTAAAAAATAGCCAACGTGTATGGCAAAACTTGCAAAACTTGCCATGCGTCATTGATTCAAGGATTACTTCCCATCTTAATTTTACTAAAATTCCTGGTGGCGTATGCCTTATGGTAACAATAAAGTGTTCTTGTTATATCATGTAATTATTGAAGAACATTCAGTTTATATCTGAAATATAATAAACGGGCAAAATCTCAAAGATGAAAGGAAAGTTTTAACAGTGACAGAAAGAGTGAAAAGTGAGAGAGAAGAAGAAGTGAGAGAAAAGGGGGACAAGTGAGAGAAAGAGGGAACAAATGAGAGAAAGAAGAAGTGAAAGAAGAAGTAAGAGAAAGAGAAGAAGTAAGAGAAAGAGAGAAGTGAGAGAAGTGAGAAGAAGAGAAAGAGAGAAGAAGTGAGAGAAAGTGAAATTGAGTGGAAGAGAAGAAGTGAGAGAAAGAGTGAGAAGAAATGAGAGAAAGAGAGAAGAAGTGAGAGAAAGAGAAGAACTGAGAGGAAGTGAAAAGTGAGAGAAAGAGAAGAAGTGAGAGAAAGAAGAAGTGAGAGAGTGAAAAGTGAGAGAAAGAGAAGAAGTGAGAGAAAGTAAAAAGTGAGAGAAAGAGAAGAAGTGAGAGAAAGAGAAGAAGTGAGAGAAAGAGAAGAAGTGAGAGAAAGTGATAAGTGAGAGAAAGAGAAGAAGTGAGAGAAAGTAAAAAGTGAGAGAAAGAGAGAAGAAGTGAGAGAAAGTGAAATTGAGTGGAAGAGAAGAAGTGAGAGAAAGAGTGAGAAGAAATGAGAGAAAGAGAGAAGAAGTGAGAGAAAGAGAAGAAGTGAGAGGAAGTGAAAAGTGAGAGAAAGAGAAGAAGTGAGAGGAAGTGAAAAGTGAGAGAAAGAGAAGAAGTGAGAGAAAGTGAAAAGTGAGAGAAAGAGAAGAAGTGACAGAAAGTGAAAAGTGAGAGAAAGAGAAGAAGTGAGAGAAAGTGAAGAAGTGAGAGAAATTGAGAGAAAGAGAAGAAGTGAGAGAAATAGTGAGAAGAGTGAGAGAAAGATTGATAAGAAGTGAGAGAAAGTGAAAAGAAGTGAGAGTAAGTGAAAAGTGCGAGAAAGTGAAAAGAAGTGAGAGAAAGTGAAAAGAAGTGAAAGAAAGAGTGAGAAGAAGTGAGAGAAAGAGTGAGAAGAAGGGATAAAACACAAATTAGTGCAGAAGAAAACTAAATGACAAAATATGTGAAAGACAGAGGTTGTAATAAATATCACTTTATTGATACTAAGCATACAAAACATGATCCCATGTATTATAGGGAGTGGATGGTTTGATGAGACTGGCTTGAGTTCATAGGAATGATTTTTAATAAGCACCCTTTCCATTTCATATGGAACATGATGACATTTTATTATACACACTTAGATTGAGAGTGAGATAGATGTACCATTATATGATACACATACTGAAATCATGAAATACATGTCCATGATGTACACAATACATACACTTTATGCATTGTAAAACGTAAATTTCAAGTTTTCCAAATGCTGTTTACATTTGTATTAAACTGAAGCTACATGTACAGGTGAATTGCATATCTTATCTTAGTAGCAGCATTACACAAACATAACATAGAGCAACAACAAAAGTGAAGAGAAAACTACTATAGTACCATGAACGCAAAATAATCAGAAGCTAATTTGAATAGATACAGCAGTAGCACCAGTACCTGGAGTCATTTTATCCTAAAAACAGCATGGAACCAAAAAAGACAAAAGACATCTTAAATAAATACCTATGAGACAAGAGCAAAGACGTTCTATGTTACCTTTTAGAAAACACTATACAATATATTGACATTGACTATCTAATATGAAGTAGTCAACCTTGTGTAAATCAAACTTCAACTTGCACAATCAAATAAGTGTTTTGTGATATTTATACTGGTAATTCTCTCTCTTTCTAATGAAAGCTAATTTTTTGGGGAAAATTCAATTTATGGAAAGATATTAAGGAAATAACATGAAACATGGACTTTCTGAGAGCAACTACTTTTTGAGTTATGACCTTAATAATATACCATACTTATATAGCGCATATCACAATATGTCTCTATGTGCTGTAAGAAAGAGTACCGGTAAGAAGGAAAGGTGGATAGAGTAACATAAGAAGAGCGAGATATGCTCAACATACTTCCTCTCGTTAACATTGGAAATTATATTTGAAAAGATATGTTTTAAGACGCGCCTTAAAGTTGTACAAGATCTTCTTACACAAGGTTGACTGTAATTCATAACACACTAGGAACACAGCAAGGCCACTATTAAGACTTCACACATATCTACATGTAGAAGCTTACTGATCAACACTCATGACGATACTCAACATATATTAAAATATATTAGCAAAACACAAAAAACTACAGAACAAAAAGCTATAACATTCTATTATATTTTAAAGCATAAGTGTACAGGCATATTTTCGGCAGGGGCCGATATCTCTATCATCTGGAATTTGTGTGTAGAGAATGTAATTACAGTACATTCATTTAAGTCGTACATTACTGGTACAAAAATGATTAAGCCACATAGCTCATTAACAAATGTTAAGTACATCTTAACAAATATTAAGTACATCTTAAAAAATATTAAGTACATCTTTAAAAACTTATATCTACATGTATATTACAGGTGTATGTTAAAAAAAAATTGTCTGGCAGTGTTGATAAAAACATTAGCACGATTTTCACAAAAGTTATTTTACTTTTAATAGGACAGAACATACATGCATAGCACCAAAACTGTTTTTATAAAAGTTATTCAGGTATATCCTGATTTATATGACAAAGTTATATGGAGAATATAAAAATAGACTTCAAAATTTGTTAAGAAAGGTGAAATGAATCATGATTTAATTTAATTATCTAAGAACAAGTATAACATTATTTCAAAGACATAATTTGAACATTATTATTATTATTCATTTCTTTTATTAAAAGTGTATCAAAAGATCTACTGGCATACTAGCATGTCAGTCATGACAAATTACAGATGAAAAAATAGGGAACTACTCCAGAGTTCTTGCATAGTAATACTAAAGGCACAGCATTTGTAACTACAACAAATTGGGATACATTATGCTTGCTTTGCTTAGTATTGCATAGACAAATATATTTGCATTATATTACGTTAAGGTGTTTGAAGTTTGCGAGAGCAATTTTTTATACAGGGTAGTTAAGCCATGTCATATACATGATATAAACAAGTATGATTTACTCTACTGCAGCCTCCAGAAGAAAAGAAGTGATCTTTCCAACGATTGGTTAATCATTCTTTCCAACTTGATGTACAACAATGACATTATTTCATACCCAAGTCACCCTGATGGTACCAATTATTGACCCAACACAAAACTAACAGTAAACCAACATCACACCCAATGGCTCAGAATCTGTCCATTATTGGTCAGTTTCAGGTGACTACGGGCAGTGTGAATGGGGTATTATGAAGCTATTACAGGACTAACAATCGGTTCAAAAGACTAACAGATATACTTGGAATGATGGAGAATCATTTCTGACTAGCTAAAATGGTGATGGGGCTTCCCCTGTCTGGGTATTTCCCTATCAGGGGAATCCCCCCCCCCCCCATTCAGGGTATTCCCCTATCATTCGGCATTCTTCATACATACATAGCTCTTAGCAGTGAGATCACAGTCCTTGTCTATCCATCGTAGTCTAGCTGTGATGTAGGTACAGTCGTATCTATCACTACGGTTTGAGGTACGAGCTGACGGAGACCATCTTGAGAAGGTGATAGGGTCTCCTGATACCCACTCCCATTGGTCCTCAACTTGCTTGTCATTTAAACCTAGAAATAAAAAGGAGTTATTAATTATGTACTGAAGGTAGACCTACTCCTGAAAGTCACATATTGCAGGATTACACAATGTGACTTATTCATTAGTAACCCTCTTACAGGGATTGGGTAACTTTGTCTCAGATTCTGAAACAAAATCCTGGATTTAGCTCATGCTGCATGATAATTATAAACCTTTAGGTCAATCAGGATCCCCATGACTTTTACAAGCTGATCACCCATCTGAATGTCAAAATATTTATGATTGGAAATCGAAATCAAATTTTGCGTTTTCCTAACGGTTTTCATAACACTACAGTCTATTGGGGAAAACGAGCATGGTAAAACCGGTCACTCAAAGATTTTTACTTTTTTGAGGCACTTCATGATCATTTTGAAGCGCAATTTTTTTACGCTTTAATATTACACCATATCACATACACTGATAACATGTAGGGCCATGCATCTCAGATTTAACATTGTTAAACGATGCCTTTTAAACCTCAAATGACCCCCTTATTAAGAATTACTGCTCTTATAACCCTATAAACCCTTCAATCACAAGAAAACCAACCAATTTCATATCAATTATTGATATATACATGTACGGTATGTATATATAATTCTTCAGCAGGCATCGGTTAATTGTATAGCAGCTCCTTGGTGATATCGAGACTGCACTGTGCCCCTCAGCATTGTCTCCGGGCACAGTACAGTTTTGAGATTCCCTTGGGCAAAAGTTTTCACCATGTCCCTCAAAGTGGTCATACAATGTATGTATAATATTAAGATGTTTCTTTACCTATCCAAGCAGGTTCTCCACTTAGAAAATCACCAAGCCATTTCAGCTCTCTCTTAGACAGGATGCTAGCCAAATTACCATTGTACCTACATCAAACACAGAGGGAGACAGACAATTAATATGAGACCAAATTAGCAGAGAACATAATTAGGCAGAGAGGGAGAGAATATGTTGCAGTAAAAAGATACAAATACACGCACTCCAAATCTATAGGGGATGAAACTTTAACACATTTCACAAGGGTCCAGATTCCTCAAACTTTCATGCGGCTAAATGATGGAAATTCAACACTAAACTTCTGCAACTCATAAAAAGATTTTTGCCACAGACAGTTGTCTTACGGTATGTAGCAATTCATAAGAGTTTGTAGTATACCTAGAAGCAAATAAGATGTCCATGTGCATACTCTGTTGGTACATGTACAAATTATGGACTGTTCGTTTTATTAAGATTCCATTAGGCTTTCACCACCTATCTGAAATAAATAACAACAATAACAGGTTCATCTTCAAATACCTAAAATGTCCTACAAAATCCCAAAGTACTTTAGTGATAATATTCTATCAAATTCTTCATGAGGTCAAAAATTGTCTATGACCTTTAACATTGTAAATTTCACATTTCTCTAAATATCACGAGCCTTGTTCAATGACTACTCTCTACTCTAATTCCATGTCATCATTCTTCTTAATTACATCTATCTTGAGATGTAGAACTCACCGTTCTCTACATATCCTTTGAGCTTCATTCCATGATTGAGGGTGTCTAGATATCAGAAAACACCTGCTGTTATGGTAGCTCCAGCCTACAAATACAAAAAGAATATCAATGAGTTCATGAAATTTTGACTATCTGCATTGGCAAGTCATACGCCTTTACATCACAAAGGGGATGGGGGAGAAATAAAAACCAGTCCATCAAACATATACTTGTATACTTCAACTTGATCAAGATTAGGTTTCTTTGTGTTTTATAGACCTGACCAATCTAATATTAGAATGGTACAAATGCTAAGCTTTAAGAAACCATGAAGAATATAACAATTTTCATGTGATCATAAATATACATTATATTCCATCTTATATGTAATATTGATAAACTATGCACATATTTGATTTTTTATTTAAAGAATGATACACATATCTAAACAAAATTACCTCTTTCACACTGCCCATTGTCGTATGCAGTACCGGTAATTGCTCTTACAAGCTGTGATATATCAAACTCAACCCAGTGGTTGCCATCGCACTTAGCTAAGCTCCCAGAACTCGTATCCTGCCGTATCTCCCCTATGTTAGCCGAGGAGCAGGGGAACGAGAACGTGGACTGGGCACCTGGAGGGGGCTGGGAAGGGAAAGAGAAAAGGATCTGGGTTGAATCAAGTGTTAGGGATGGGTTTTGGATAATAATATGAAATCCCTTTCTGCTAGTAAAGACCTTCACCCCTTCTGTGCTACTAGGTGGCTGACTAAATATCAAAAATGAACTTCTAGAGTAAAATTTAGGGTTTAGTTCATTGTTCCAAAAATGAATATGCTTTTCAATTTATTCCTTAGAAACAACCATAACAGTGTAGGACACGTTTCTCTTTAAATATGAAAGAAGTAGATGTAAGCTTTTAATCTAAACATTAAATGAAACAGATCACTTTGGGGCAGGATTCCCCTGCCTTTCAACCTTTAACCTTTTTTTTTCTTTTTCACTTATTTCTCATTTCCATAAAAACAATATATACAGAGGTTCATAATAAAATTATTATCATGTGACATATTCCTTTATGATACAAGAAAATAAAAATATAGAACTTTAGTAATGCCTTGATATAAGGCCTTAAAAAAAAAATGTACTGCCCTTTAGGTGCCAAAACATGGGTCGGTCGGTGAGAAATCTCCCTCTTTGGGCTGATATTTCTCAGTTTTAAATGCTTTAATATTTGTTTTCTCTGAAAAAATGTATTTTTTTTTTTGTTTAAAGATTTCAAAATTTTTGGGTCGGTCCCAAAGGGCAATACAACATATTTTTTTTTATAGGCCTAACTGCAGTCATCCCTGTTACCTGATTGTCTGCAGTCACACGAGAGTTGCCTTGACCTAGAGGAAGACGTCTCGGATTCACAGGGGATCCACCACCAGAGGGCGCTGCAGGGGTCAGTATGGGCCTCTGTACTCCTCGGACCACGGTGGGCAAAAATACGTTGCTCACGTCTGTCTGTGCACAAGGATAAAGATTAATGACATTATTCATCTCATATCTTCCAGTCTACAATTCTTGAAAGGAAAAAAATGAAAACAAATAAACTAAGTTTATTTGAATTGACACATACTTGTTTGTTGAAATGTTTGAATCTATGCGATATGACATTGCTTTAAGTATCACTATGTCAAAATACATAAGGGTAGGGCTGCGATAAGGGCTAGGTATCGTGTCGGATCCAGGTTTAAAGTTAGACATTCACCCTGTGTCAAAAGGTGACCATGAAGCAATTGCTGCCAGAGTATACATGGCAGAATCTTGACTTTGATATTTAAAATCTTGCTCTACAAAAAATCTTTACATCTTTTATAATACTGTTGGAAAATATATCCTAATTGATTAGTATTTACCTGTGGTGGTTGATCCTGCTCCAACTGTCCTGGTCGATTTTCTGCTAGTACTATGGGTACAACCTGTGATTGACCATCACCACCCCCTAAGGTAGCATGGTACAGTCTAACATCCCCATCAGACGCATGTGGAGGTTGGGCAGGTTCCACTGCTCCCTGGGGTGGGGGATAGCCTCCTGCACCGGGAGGGACAAAGGGTCGCTCAAAACTAGTTGCTGAGCCTGGGCTTGGAGGGTTTCCTGGTGAGGCAGGCTGATCTTGTGGGTATGGATTGGGGTTACCAATCGGATACTGATTGCCGTACTGATTTGGATTAAAGTTAGGATCAGGACCACCCTGTGGTGTCACAGCCCCCTGGGGAACTAATTCATCCTCACAGCAATTCTGATCCGGTAGCGGCTCAACATAAACAGGTTGTGATCCCAGTGGCCCTTCATAGCGAGTCCCGTCCGTGCCGTCATAACCCACACCAAATGGGTAGCGGTACCAGGTCTCTTCTGCGTAAGGATCAAACTGCTGTTGGTCAATCCTAGGTGCTCCCGGTCCATCATTAACGGCAGGATCAGCATCAACTAGACTTCCCTCATCAAAAATTGGGTCACCTACTCCAGGTTGGAATGGGTCATATGGACCTGGTCTAGGAAATGGGCCTCCACCAGGGTTGTAAGGATCTGGTCCAGAATTGGGTCCACCATCTGGTCCTACCCCAGGGTTGTATGGACCTGGCCCTTCACCAGGGTTGTAAGGACCAGGCCCAGGATAAAGCCCACCATCTGGTCCGACTCCGGGGTTGTACGGACCTGGACCTTCACCAGGGTTGTAAGGACCAGGCCCAGGAACTGGACCACCATCTGGTCCTACTCCAGGGTTGTACGGACCTGGCCCTTCACCAGGGTTGTACAGACCAGGCCCAGGAACTAGACCACCATCTGGTCCTACTCCAGGGTTGTAAGGACCTGGTCCAGCCTCTGGATTGTAAGGGTATGTATCCTGTGGTGGTATCCCTGGCACTGGAACTAGCTGATGATCCACTATTCCTGGTTGGTCTACACAGCATCCTGGAGTATCCTCTGCAGGTCTAGGATCTGTAGGGTTACTCTTGCACACACCTACATTAGAACAACAAAAAAGCATATATTCCATTTCACATGAATTCTAAACAGCTATAAAATTGTAAAATTATAAACTTTTTAAAGCAATCTTAATAACAGAATTTTTGTTTAGCATCCAAAAAGAATATTCATGTAATAAAAGTCAGCATTATTAAACTGATAATCAAACTTGTTAAATTGCCCTTTCACTAAATGGGGAAGTCAAAGGTACTTTATCACATGCCAGTGACTGCATCAAAGATTTCAGTATATTTGATAATTGCATTTACTTGATAGCCCCATTAAGGGCTATACCATACTGGAAACATACATGTATAGGACACTTGTAAGTGACAAAATACCTTGGACAAGCCAAATAATGAAAGCAACTGTAATGATGAAAGATCTAACTCACCATCCTTGGCATCCTTGATGACTACTGTAAGCCTGTTATAATCTCCAATCACCGCATTGACTGGATCAACCAGAGTCACCCTGAACCTCTCCCTCGTCTCCTCCAGACCATCCTCTATCAGGACAGCATCCCAGGTGACCGTGGTAACCGCTGGATCCAACTGGAGGAGCCTAGCCCTGCTGGGTTGGTAGTCCAGGCCAGCGGTAGCTGTCAGGTCCTGGAGCTCTATGCTGACGAAGGAAGACAGACGCTGGTTGCCGATTCGGATGATTGGAATAGAGAGCAGACCATCGGACTCACAGACCATGAATTGAGGACGAGAGAACATCACCACAGACCAGTGCATAGAAAACCTGGGTGGGAATAAAATCATTACTTGTTAAAATACTGGCTGAAAGAGACACCATCTAATATATCTAACATACATATATCTTTTCTTAATTGAAGATATCTTAAGTTTTGGATTTTGCACAAAGAGGCTACTATGAATTCATTGTATCTTTATAAGAATTCATTTATTTATTTGATTTGGAGAACATACATGTATAGAAGTACTGTATAATCTTGAAATACGTACAGTTTCACTTGAATCTGAGGCCTTTGCTTTATTGACATGGGTATACCTCTATATGTGCTTATAAAAAGTAATTACTGCATAGTAATACTGCATGTGAATATAGATTATCTTCTGACAATCAAATAAATTTCTTATGTAGGCCTATTCCTAAAATATGACACAGAATATATACATTCACACAAGATTGATCGTGTGACAAAATAATAATCATACATGTACCTTTGATTTTTCAAACTGTTTTCATGGCAATCCCAGACATCAAACATAAAGCTGTCATTGGCTGCTCTAGCGTTGTCCCTCATCACATACATGACTCTCTTGTTGTTAATGTCCGTCTGTACAAAGCGTCCTTGCACTCTCTGGAAAGTATCTACGTACTCCAGATGACCAAACATGGGATCCTTGATGACAGAATAGGTAACATCATCAGCTGCACAGTCATCAACGGCCTGAAGATTCATGTTAGAGAAGACAAAACCGGTCCTATCGACCATCGTCTGCATCTTAGTGGGACCCACGTTGGTGATGAGATCTGGCGGTGAGGAATCCACGATGTTGATATTGATCTGGAAGCGCACCGGCTCGTAGCGAATGTTGTCACCGGTTAAAAATCCCCTATTGGTGCCATCTTCTACTACGAAATAGAACTCGTCCGTTTGTGATTGTCCAAAGTCGTGACGATATGAGATATCGTAATTATCGATATCCTGTTGGGTGAAACTTTGTTCAACTGGTAGACCACCAATCAAGAGGGTTCCGAAAAGAGGCATTTGGGTGATAACAAAGAAGACACTTGATGCTGGTGTATCTGGATCAAGAGCATGCAGCTGTGAGAGAGAAATGATCTGGAATCCGTTCTGTGCTACAGTCATTTGCTCTTTGGCCATTAGTACTGGCAACATATTATCAACAGGATTTACAACAATCTGAAATGTGTCATTGCGAAGTTCATATCCATTAGTAACACTAAAGGTGAATTGATCATTGTGAATTTGATCTACCCTGAGATGCTTGTACACCAACCTTTGACCCAAGATGTCCATTTGAGAAAAGGTTGTAAGAGGTATACCAGGCCTAGCAACATCCTCCAAGTGTCCCTGTGTGGGTGATGATAAGACATTGAAAACTATATCAGTCAGTTGCCCACTGTTATCATTTGCTGATAAAAGAGTTGGGGGTATAATGACTGTCTGGCCTTCGTCCAGCTGAAGACCATTGTTGGTGATGATAAGAGGTTCACGTTTGGTGTTCTGGATCATGATCCTGAAGTTTTGTTTTCCCGTTGAGTGGATACCGTCGCTAACGGAGAAATAGAATCGATCTATACCTTTGGATCCCAAGTTTGCAGAATGGATATAGCGTATCAAGTTCTGATTGAGATCCCACTGAGTGAAGTTGGTGAGAATGTCTGTAATGTCTTCCCACCTATCCTCAGCACCCTTCCGCTGCAAGGTGCCCCTCCTGGGAAGAGAGTTCAAGGTGTAGACGAGATGATCATCAGGGGTGTCTCTATCCTCTGTCCGGAGAATGACCGCAGATAGAATGCGACTCTCACGAATGCTGATCCTGATGCCTGCATTCTTGACAATCTCTGGACTCTCATCATTGACGGGGATGATGGTGATGTTGATGGTTTTACGGACGGTATGCTTTCCGTCTGTCACTCGTATCACAAACTTATCCTCTGTAGACTCAGACCCATCATGAACATAAGCCAGGGAGAGGGTATTGAGGAGTTGGTTGAGATTGAAGTCATAGACAGGGATGGGACTCTCCACCAATGAGGGCACTCTATTAATAATCATGCCATGCTCTGGCGCCCTCATGATAGAGAACATCAGCATGTCCATCGGGATATCAAGGTCATTTGCATTGATCGTGTCCGTCCTGATCTTGAAGAATGACCCTTCATGGACCGTGAAGTTGCGGACGGTCAGTGTAGGCACCTCATCATTCTGAGGCGTGATATTAACCACAAATGTCACATTGGGCGAGGAATGTTCGCCATCGGTCACGTACAACAAGAAGGAATCGCTGATAGGCTCCATCCTAGTGGACAGTGACTGGACGAAGTTGATATTTCCATCAGCGATATCCTTGAAGGTGAAAGAGGTGACTGGTTTACCTGCATTACTCTTCTCGAAGCCAGGTGTGGGTAGGATGTTCTCCAGGAAGCCCCAGACAGGTTGGCGTGTAATGACGAACCGCAGGTGATCTGAGGGAGAGTCTCGATCAACGGCACTGAGGACATCCACGGTCAGAGGTACTTTCTCACCTTCATCTACAAAGAAAGGATTCCCAAAGACTATCCTTGGAGGCCTATCATCAGAGGGGGCGATGTTGATGATCACGTCTTTCACCGGAAGTCCCGGATTGGATGGGATGCTCTTATCCGACACAATGAACGTAATCACATCTTGGATGTTGCTAAGTCCTGTCTCACCACCAGTGTGTTCATAAACAATCTTTCCTCTGTTAACATCCCTCTGTGAAAACCTATTCACAATCACTCCATCTCTTAAGAGCACACCCCTGAGGGGGTGCATCACTACAACGTAATGGAGGAGCAGGTCATTGGTGTCTGGGTCAGTGGCTGATAGGATGTCTGATCCAATAGTCACACTCCCTCCCTCAGAGATAGTCAGTTCTGACTCCAGCCCAGGTAACAAGGCTGGTATCTCATCGTTGACTGGTATGATATTGATATCAACAGTCTCTGTGATGGAGTGAACACCGTCTGACAAGCTCAATGTGAATTGATCACTTGAATATTCAGAACCGTCACTCACATAGCTGTAAAATAGAATGGACAAAATATATATAAATATAACTAAGTACATCATCATTACTCAATATAATAAATAATAATAATACCGCTTTTATATAGCGCTTTAAACATCTATGATGTCTCTAAGCGCTTTACAGTTATGTATAAAATATACCACACTATCCTGAATTCCTGTTGTGAATATTTATAGCATTTGATATATTACTGTAGTATAGATGCAATATAGTATTTAAATGTACAGTATATGTAGCTTAATTTGTACATATTCATATTTCTACCATTTTGCAGACAGTTCTAGGCCTCATTGGAATTTCTAAGGATGAAAGAACTGGCAGCAATTATGCAGAAAGTTAAATAATGTACACCAAATCATCAAATATTTGTTGGAAACCGCTACCCACTAATGAAAAAAAGGACATTTTAGAATTAAAGTACAGCCCTATCAAATCCTGTTTCTTTGCTTAATGCTCTTGAAACATGTTTTTATTCAAGAAATGCATGTACTGCAAACATTATATCTGTTTTTACATTAACTGTAAATTTGGTTGGATTCTTTGAGAGTTTTTATAATTTTGTTCTTGTCATTAACCAGATTAATACCTGTAAGAGGACTTCTCTGAAAAATATCATATTAGTTTTTTCACAAATAATTGGGTTTGTATATTATAGCCTCTGATAATGCTTTAGCAATCAAGAATATTATGTTATATACAGTTGAGATCGTAAGTTTATATACATTATCACAATTTCACTCATTCCTGGCAACTTTCAATATCAGGAAGATAGACAAGTTTGAACTCTGTTCAATGTATATACAGTGTACATCCCTAATCCCTCTTCCCTCTGAGACATTTATATATGTGACTCCTGATAGGAATGAGTACAGTTGTAACCAGAACGTCAATGACGTAGCGCTCATCCGCATCTCGCAACAACAAATATCGTAAATTTTATGTGGTTCACTTTTGAACTGGTCAAAAAAATAAAAATTTGAAAATTCTGCGTAGAGGTATAGTGTACCAAATTTAGCTCTATGATATAAAGCAAATCAAATCAAAATCGGTCGAAATATGAAGGAGAAGAAGCATTTTTTGTGATTTTTTTATTATTTTTGGAATAAATTTGCATAAAGTACCATATATAATCAATGGAGCAAAATCTCAAAATTCTGTGTAGAAATTCAGTAAACCAAAGTTAGCTCTACCAGATAAGGCAAACCAAATCAAAATCGGTCAAGAAATGAGGGAGAAGAAGCAATTTTTGTTATTTTTGGAATAAATTTGCATAAATTACCATAATTAATTAATGGAGAACAATTTCAAAATTCTCTGTAGAAGTTTAGTGTACCAAAGTTAGCTCTATGATATAAAGCAAACCAAATCAAAATCAGTCAAAATATGAAGGAGAAGAAGCATTTGTTGTGATTTTTAAATAATTTTTCGAATAAATTTGCATAAATTAGCATAGATAATGAATTTAACGATTCTGTGTAGAAGTTTTAAATTAAATTTAGAAATTAGAATCAAAATCGGTTGAAAAATAACGAAGAAGAAACATTTTGAAAATTGTGGACGGAGGGACGGACGGACGGAAGGATGGACGACAGATGCCACGCCATGGCATAAGCGGGCCCTTCGGACCGGATGAGCTAAAAATGTGAGTAAAATGTTTATCTTCTAGGCGTATGTAAAATTTCTGTAAATGACAAAGCCTTTTGAATTGGTTGTGTATTACTAGAGGTACGAGTCAAAATGCAAAGCTAGTTCATATCACTAGCTTCCACACGTTTCAGCAGTAATTTTTTAACCACTGATCAGCAGAAACACCTTGACATACTGTAGATCTTAGAATAGACCGGCATTGATCTCTCTGACTCACGCTCACACCTACACCTCATCAATTATACAGGCTATCATGTTTGACATGCAGGGTCACCAAGGCCAAGGGCTACAACATGCTGTTAACATCCATAATTGTTTGGGATATGGTAGCCCTTTTCTTTTATCAGATCTCTTTAATTTTACTTGATATCAATTTGTGTTGTAACATTATGGATGTTTCCAAGTCCGTTTAAAACATTTTTTTTTTTTTTGAGTTTGTGTTTTTATTGGAAAATTAAAAAAAATTACAATATTCACAAATAATTTACATAATTAGAACGGATAGTGCCATGGACGGTCGTATAACGGACGATTAAACGTTTGACCACAGCATAAATGAATTGATAAACAGCAAGATTTCCCTTTCTCTACTCTTTTTATGGTGAATTACATGTACATGTATTTGTCCTCATTGAACCTTACTGTGTACTGGGAGCTTGGGAGACCCTCTATCCCCTATAGCCTAGTATACATAGGGGGTCAAGTGGAGTATCAAGTTAATAAGATAAGTGACATATAATCTATATCCCTGATTAAAATCAAAATTTCCCTGTGTTTGTGATGTTATATAATGTTTGTAACTCCTGCAAGATATATGTCACTTCTTCTTTATCATTGACTTTGACCCTTGCTGAGTATGGCCTTTAATGATTACTCACACAGCTACAGTGTATGAATCAATCATCTAATCTTCAGTAATCCTCACACTGCGGTTCATAGGTGTGGACAATTTACTGTGTACAAGTATATTCAGCTTGTAAGCTAGCATAACAAAGTTAAACTTTTAATGTAGAATACAATGCAACGTAACAAACTATATTTAATATAATATATCGAGTAGAATCTTGTTTGGCATGTGAAATATTACAAGAGAAAAACAAAATATGGGTGCTGCTGCACTGCTACATAGTTTTTGTTTATCAATCCAATAATTCTCTCATTCCAATGGACTTTAATACACGCAGTACAGGAACCACTCAGTTCCTGTGGGAATTGGGATATAGAGTTCAATATTTCCCCATGTCCTGCATAATGATCAAAACCATCACTTTGTGTTTTGAAATACTAAAATCATTTCATCTTGATGAACAATGTAGAATTCCACAATATATTTGAACAGGAAATACTGGTATGCAAGTTTAGAGAATTGGACACACATGTAGCTCTTTAATATCTGAAAATAGGTCAGTAAGAGTGACAGAAAATAAAGGTGGACCTCCAAAAAAAAAAATCCCAATTTAGAGAATAAATTTTCAAACTGCATTGTTGTTTATCCTACAGGTTCAAAATTGCACATGTATCACAGACAGTCTGTGTGTGTCAGCATATTGATCACAGGTAGAAATAACCTCATTATGAACCCAGACTAAACATTGACAGAGCCAAGTCAATTTCCTTCCTTCCACATTTTCTCTGACCTCGCTGACCTTCTGTCCTCAAAACACTCGACCTGCACCAAATTCAACCTAATTCTTTGTATACTACAGTACTTCCCATTTCAGATCTGATAACGAAACTCTGGGTTTTACAGACTAAACACTTCTTTCCTCTTTGATACTGCAGCAGGTAAAACATGTACATGTAGCTGTATGCTTCATACCTTTGAATGTATCTGATATACTGTGTACACTGTTGTACAGTCATGTCCAATTTACAATGTCCCTCTGAATTCTTGTCTCGATAAATGTGTGATATAATCTTTACTTTCTGTGAGGGCTTTTAACAGGGCAAAAGACAAAATATGTGAATTCATGTATCGCTGTATACTTTATTTATGTACGACGGGCCACTGGTAGCGTCATCCTAAAATGAAGCTTTCAAATGGGTACAAGAACAATATATGAAGTTTTGCATTGAAATAGTTACAAGGGCACCATGGCACCAAGAAATGTAGTATTATGCATGTTAGGAATATGTTGTTACTTTTGTATACATTATTATTGGGGTAATTATGCATTTGCTGAAATTGAATTGGAGTAGGAAGAAATGTTTGAAATTGAGCTAAAGAGATGACTTGGTTATGACTTAATGACAGGAAAACTACATTGTATACACAAGCATTACAGTAATTGTATCAGTACACATTTTTTGTCAAAACAGCCTCCTTTTTGAAAACATTTGTTTACAGTCAGTGACATTATAGGCCTAGGGATTCTTGCTTTGAAAGGGGAAATTGTGGGAAAGAGTAGGGGAACAAGGAGGATACTTTGGATGGACAGTCTGCAGAAATTGTTGGGAGAGAGAGGAGTGAAAGAACTGGGAGTGGTGCTCATAGAGAAGGCTAGGAGCCAAGGGTTGTGGAACAGCACGATCGCCAAAATCAATCGATATGGCACTTAAAGAGAGAGAGAGAGAGAGACATTGAAATATTCAGCCTTACAAAATATGAAAAGTCACAATGAAGAGACCTCTAATATTAGGCCTTACCTGACCCTACCTGCAGCAACATCAGCCATGGTGAAGTGATTCCCGACAGTCAAGTTGACACCACTTACAAGAATCCTTCCATGCTCAGGCAGCTCCACCAGACCGATGATCAGATCTCTGGCCTCTGTATCCATGTCGGATACAGAGAACTTCACAGGGTCAAAGGTCAAGTCTTGGCCCTCCCGGACGGTAAGGTCATTGACACGTAGAACCGGCTCCTGATTGTTGACGGGTAAGACGGTGACATCAAAGAATTCTCCTAGGACAGTGTTTCCGAACGGATCGGAGACAGAGAAGACAAAGCGGATGTGTACAGGGTTTGGACCAATCTCTTTCAAGGGTGGCATGTAGGCAATGTTGTGGGTGTTTATCTCACCCTGGGTAAAAGATCGAATGGCTGGATTATTTGGATCCTTGGCAGGAGAAAGCACATCAGCTGTTGAGATGAGCCTGCCAGCATTAGTCAGGCTGTGTGTGTCTATAATATAAGATGGTGTGGTGATGGTGTAGCGAAGACGCTCTTCAGTCGACTCGGCATCCGTGAAGTGCAGTTGATGTTTGGTGATGTATGCAATCTCTGTTTCCCGCACAATCAAAGACTGTGTTGATCCTGATACCCTCTCTGGAGGCAGGTCATGTACAGGACTGATCTTCGCCGTCACAACCTGTATCGGAGACTCATTAGGAGGTATCTGGTTATCTAGGAGAATCAACTCAAAGGAATCTAGGAACACCTCTTCGCCAAGATGGTGATAGTAGATCAGACCACGGAACAGATCTCTCTGAGTGAACTCTGTGACAGGATAACCAAATGTGTCTTCGGAGAACTTCTTCAAGATTTCACCTGCTTCCGGAGGTTGCGTGATTCTGAAGATAATGTAGTCATCGCTAGAGTCCATATCAGCTGCCACAAGCATGAAACGAGTAATGCGGATAGTCCTCCCTTCCTTGAGCTCAAACTGGACATTGTTGATGAGGTAAGGGGGACTGTCGTCCTTTGGAAGAATATTGATAGGGAAGGTTGTCCTCACGTTGTGCCGTCCATCCGTGATCCTCAGCTCTAAACTATCCTTTAGAGTGTCACTATCGTCATGACGATAGACAAGGGTATTGGAATTGATATCTGCTGCTGAGAACATGATGACAGGACGTTCATTGATGTAGAGCCTTCCATGACGTAGTCCACCAACCACTTTGGCACGAACAAAATTCAGATTGTCATTGTCAACTAGTTGAAGATTTGTTGGACGGATAGTCCTTGACTGTCCTTCTAACATGGTGAGACCAGTATTAACCGACACTCTAGGAGCATTAGTTTCTGTGGACCTCACTGACACCATAAGATTTATAGGATTACTCTGTGCAAAGTAAGCATCATATACAGTGAACTCTGCTGTAAAAACACGCCTCTCTGGTGAGCTGACACTGGGAGGTTTGTAGGCTATGTTCAATCTAGACAGGTCATACTGTGTGAAGGATTCTATTGGATGGGTGTGGTCATCAAGATTGACGATGTAGCCTTCGTCTGGCCCAAAGGGTTGACTGATAAAGAAAACAAGGTCCTCATTGGCAGTTTCATCATCTCTACCCGAGATGACTGAGGGTGTGATGGTCGTCAGGATGAACTGATCTGCCTCCATCACATACATGCTCATCATCGCTGCAATAGGATTCTGATTCTGAAAGGCCTCCAAGATCTCCACAGGTAGGTAGTAAACTTCCTCAGACGTCCCTTCAATCAGCAACGGATCATTTGTGGTTATAGTCATCGCAATGTAGTCTACGTTCGGTGTCGGAGGCACCAGATGCTCATAACGTATCATCCCCATCATAAAATCGTAGCAGTCTGCCGTCAGTGCTCTAACCCTCTCCTTCTCCTCACCCTCTCCTCTTGTAAGCTCCCCATACTTTGGAAATCCACTCGTAACCGTGTTGATGTGCACAGTGCATGACACATTTCTATAGCGCTCGTACGCCAAATCCAGAACTCTCATATCAATCAGTTCTGAACTCCCAAAGAAGCGTTCCACCTGGAGAGGTCCTGTTGGTCTTACAGTCTGATACGCTTCCTGGGAGATGTTGATCCTGAGGTAGACTGTCTCTGAAACTGTGTCGGTCTCGGTAAACTTGTAGACTCGTAACTTTACCACATCGAGGTCCAAGTATGGTAGTCCAGAATGGGTGTACTTGATCGTCTCAGGCAGAAACTCACAGTCAAACACCTGCAAATCAAACAGGCAAAGTCAGGTTTACAAACTAAAGCAGTCATTCTAATATTTTCTTTTGTATAAAGAGGTTGATAAGTTTGGGTTTTTTTTTCTTCTCCAAAGACGTCCTTTTTTTTGCTGAGGTGGAATCATCCCTACAATTCAATTGATGGAAGGGTAAAAGGTTGAAAGGTTATTACAGTACAAAGATAGACAAAATACAAAGTTTTGATGAGTAATTGCAATTTGAATTTTTACACGTAAATGTATTTCTTTGCTAGACTATTGACTGGAAATTGCTTTCCTGAATTTACAGATTATATGTTTGTGGATCCTGACATAAAAATACTGATCACAATGCAGGAACGTTTAGGAAAAGGAAATAACACACGCAGGAAACACGTTTATATTTCCTAGCTATATCTGGCTTAATATTGGCCAAGTTCTCGAGGTTGCTGGTTCCAAATACTATTGCGCTGAACAATGGTGTGGTGATCACACCAGCCCCAAACACTTGAATTTGTCCTGCTCCAGCCCATTGTTTGAATGATTTTGCGGTGAACCTTATGTGAAGACTCTGTTGTCTAGAACCAGTAACTCTGACAATTATCCACCAGACAAAGACAACCTGGACAATTGTAATTGGTTATTCTCAATATCAAGAATTGAAATCTTGATATCAAGTATTTGATGAATTCATTTCTTGATATCAAGAAATAGAAATAAATGTTAAAACAGCTTCCCATAAATATGCAGCAATACGCAAGCCAAATACGCAATGGTGTGACTGAGACATAGGGGTGAGTACTGTAAAAAAAAGTTGTTGAGCATTTCTTCTAGGCCTAGGTGGCAAAGAAATAGTTATATATCACGACAATTTTGGTTGTATGTTGTAGTTGTCAATAGGAAGGTAGTCCAAAGGGGGTTACTGTCAAGAAACATGAAAAAATGCTTTATCGTGATTACCTCTGGTTGTAAAAGGCCAACTTTCTGGTAGTAGGGTTCATTGAGCGCCACCTCGACCTTGCACTTCTCTCCTTCCCCTACAGGCTCAAACACCAAGTCATCTTGTCCAAGGGTTACTGATTGACCAATAGGAACTTGCAGACCATTGTTCACTCTCACCAACTGACCAATCACAATGCTTGTAAGGCCCAGGACTAGAAGGAGAGTGGTGATGCTTTTTACAGCGTTCATCCTGACTGCTTGGTTGTGTGTCCAGGGAGGGTCCAAGCCCAGAAGGTGTGGTTATATTCCCTCAGACATCAGATGTAATCAAGAGAATCTGAAAAACAATATAACAACAGAATAATGAAAGCTTTATTAACATCCTAGTAATGCAATAAGTGAAGAACAGTGATAACTGATTGTGTCTTAATGCATAATGATAACAAAAGTTTACAGCCTACAGGTATTCACTAAAAACTTTTCTGTTTAAAAATGAACTTCTACTATCAAACACGTAAACGTAGCATCCATTCATACTGAAACATACGTGGTTTGCGAATGAGTATTATTAGTTTACCCTAAATTCCCCATTATGTACACTACTCGTTTGCCCTATTTTTCCAAATCCCATCTGCTCGTTTCCTCTGTTTCCGTCGAGTATTGTAAATGGATTCTCTGTCGATAGGAAAGGAATACATCCTGACTCACAAGGTCACAGGAAGGTCACTATGGTGGTTTAACCATGGACCTTCTTAGTAGGTCCATGGTTTAACTAACTGAATAGACTTTTTACCTGCTCAGGACAATTGCTCACATTTTGTGGTTTACCTCAATAACATTCGATTCAGAATACTAAACATATTTTAGATGAACTGTAATACATTTGTCATTGTGCAATACATCTGACATTAGAGATCTTTTAAAGGAAAATATGATTCTCTGAAAATAAATGGAAGAGGGTATAAAAAGAATGTAAGAAATCAGCAAAGTCAAAAAATTAAATAAGGAGAAGATTGTACGAAAGAAAGATAAAGAATGTAACAAAGAGACAAAGAAGGTGAAAGAAGAAAAAAGAAAGAACACATTTAAGGACAGAAGTATTGTGTAAAGCTTTGTTTTTTAAATGCACAAAGATAATAAAATCAATGAAGAAAAGAAAAAAGTAATGAGAGGTTTTGGAGGAAAGAGAAGAAAAACAGAACAATAAAAAGAAAAAAACTCAAAGAAGGAAAATCAAAGAACCAAGAAAATTTAAAGAGAAAACAAAAGAATGCAAAACACGTAATATTACCGGTACACGAGAAGATTTTTATGAAGGACGGAGAAATGCTAAGATATACATTACAAGGCGTCCCAGAAAAAACAAAACCGAGAATTATTATAACTTCATCACAATTATAATTAATAAATGACACATTTGTAAAGCTTAGATCCTCCCCTTTCATCTGATGCAACTCATATGATGTATATTTCACGCATGAGTGATTAAAAGCAATTTGAAGAGAAGAAACCAAAAAGTCATTTGGCAGACGGTATCTGAATTTCAAAGAGAATATCACATTTCTAGAAAGTTCATTTTCTGGCCTTTCATATACATGACACGTCCTCAATCAGAAAAAATGAGCCAGGAATAAAAAAGTTCTGTTTATTAGTTCTGTTTATGTCGATAAAAGACTCAACTCCGTTTTGTTGACAATCAGCAATGAATGAAGTCTTTCGTCTTTTTTGTGCATGGCTGATCGTCATCGAAACGGAGTTAAGTCTTTTGTCAACTCTGTTTGCTCTTTAGCTTGGCTTAGGCTGCCATTCTCATGAAACTAGACCTACACTGTAGATCTACATGTACCGTATGTAAACAAAAGCAATTTTGGCGGCTGTTATGATAACTGTATGCCTACTTTCTCTCTCTTTGTCTCTTTCACAGCTCTCTCTCTCTCTGTCTATGTCTCTCTCTCTCTCTGTCTCTCTCTCTCTTTCTCTCTCCCTCGATCTCTATCTCTTGTGAATGTGCTCAACAACAAAAAAGATAGGAAAATCAGAAAATGATCACAATGTCTATTCCTAAAAAATGATAAAGGTTATCCTGATAATAAATCTAGTTCAATCTCAGACAACAACAAAAAGAGAAAAAAAAGAAATTGAATTGAATATTCTTCTCAATCTCACAGAGAATACAACTCGTGATATAGATCTCTAGAGTCTACATGTAGATTATGTCCAAAAAAAAGTAGAACAAAAACTATTTTTCTTAACTATAGCTCTACTCGAGCTAGAATCCATTGAATTTGCAGCTACATGTCAGCCGGTAGCCATTCATTACATTAAATCTAGGACTTTACTCAAAAGTACCTTTTGGCTTAGTAACGTACACTAACTTATAGACCGAAAGCTTCAGTCTCTGATATCGAAGGTTGTTCCGCTGAGATATTGCATCTGATGATCTGGCTCCTCCGACGGCCTCTATACAACAAATGTCAGTTTTATTAAAGAAATGACCTATATCAGACGGTTATTTCTGTCTAACTAACTTACTACTACTACCTGATCAATATGACAGAATTTAGCCGTTTCCCAGACCCCACACACACAATACAAGACTGCACTGATCCCGCACTCAGCTCCAGGACCGCTCTATGGCGAGCCACGGCTACTGCCGCGCCTAGGCACAGGTCCAGGCATCGCACCAACAAACAATACAAGGCTTGCCTTGAAAAGACCGCAAGACTTGATCTTGACTTGTCCCAATTTAGAGAAATAACTTTTTTACACTTGAATCGTAAGTAAAGTTAACAAATCTAAAACATAACATTCTTACAGACATTATATTAGACATGTTGAAAAATTGATAACCCTGAACCTTTAGGTAGCAGAAAAAAGTTATAATTCTCCACTTACCGGCGACAGGCATTGATGTGTTGTTTTGTTTTGACAGGTGCTGGTGGTGCAGTGGTGTGTACGTGTGTGCATCGGTACGGTGCAGCGCGCGCGCGCAGAACTAGCTAGCTAGCTAGCTAGCTAGCCTAGCCCGCAACATTTCCCGAATAGGTCGATATTTTCAGCAAAGTCTGCGGGTAAACCATAGAGATATATACTTGTTAGTAGTTATATATCTCTATGGGGTAAACAAAGACAATCTACAGCTTGGTCAGTATCCAAACACCGTTCTTTTACGAATAATTTATATTTATTTAATGAAATATTGTGGTAATATAATGTCGATGATTTCCGATGTCCGTATAAATCAATTAGCGCACCACATCTTCAGCGATTAGAAGACAAAAGCTGATTGAAAGTTGACGTGCCGTAGTCGCAAGCCGGTGTAATGGTCCCATGTACTCAGATAAGTGTATAGTGAACGTTGAAGTTAGATCTTAGTTTATAAATTGTACAGTCACTAAGCTAAGCCTGGCTGTGTATTGAGACGGGCAACACTTCGTACACTGCTGTGTACTGCAGATGCAGTACATTCACGCAATATTTATAAACCTGCTGTATAATACTTTCAAATGACTAGATCTAGGTCTAACTTGAATTTTTAAGTTAGATTAAGAATGAAACTTACAAGTTTCATTGGTGAGAATTTCCTTCATCCTTGTGGTTTTCCAGATATTTGAGCGCTAATTCACTATAATAATAATGCCAAATGGCGCTTGTTCAAAAACCTATTCAAAATTTGACCAATAACTCCGGCGTGGAGATACCCCACTAAAACATACCCAAAATGAAGTCAATATTCATCAAATGTTTAAATAAAGATCATGAAAACCAGCACCTTAAGTTGGTGGTCGCAGACAACGACACACTTCCAGTTAAACACCTTTACGGCGTCTTTTGGAGAAATCCTACCAAGTACCTCCTACCAAGTATGAGTTGAAAGTCGTTATGTTTAACTGTTTCATGTCAATTTTCTTCTTATCTTTGGAGTATTTTGGGGAAAAACATTGATATTAGTATACACTTTTTCACAGGTTTCACAACAAACCGTTGCACAATACGAGTGCATACCGATGGTGGTGGGTTGCGGGCGGCCGCGTGCCTGTGTGTGAAGTTATCTACCGTAATGTCTCAGATCCTCATTACAGTAGATAACTTCACACAGGCGACTGCAATCTTAGATCCTCCTTAAGTTAATCTAAGCAATTCATCATTACGATCGCTAACTTCGCTAACAAAAATAAAGATACATCTTCAGTAAAAATGTGACATTGGTTGAGACTGTGCATGTTAACATAAATACTGAAACAAATTGAAAGTCTTTAAGATGTGAAATCATGAGTACCAGTAAGAAAAGATGAGAGTACAGGTGACAAACTTACACAAATTAAAGGTTTCTGTGTGAGAATTTATGAATTTGTTGTCCTATTATCATGATCAATTTTTTTTATCAGAGATGGATGAAGAAAGAGGAGAAAAACCTGCTCGGAGAGAGTGGCCTGATCATACCCATGTAAGTGAATATTTGATCTGTCACATGACCAAGTTTTTTTAGTATCTACCTATTGCTCACTTAAACATTTTGGAAATTTTGAATAATGGAAAGTAAAATTGTGGGCTGGATTGCTGCTCACACCTTTGCAGATGCTGTATTACTTTTGAAAGAAATGTATTAAGAAAAGTATGGTTTGAAAAGTCTTCTCTAATAGAATTGTGCATAAATATTATTCTATAATGTTGGGAAGCAACATAATCAAAACTTGATGGAAAAATAGATTTAAGTTGAATATTTCTTTAAATGGAAAAACACATGAACCTCTTTGCTATTTTTATTGATGTCCTTGGACTAAAAAGTTAGTTCTTAAATTGCTCTCATATTCAAATTATGACCAAAAATACGTAGTTAACACTGGACCAAATTTTGATGCCACATATTTGTGTATTTCCATATACTGACAGCCATGAGCAGAGTTTTCCATTTCCATCATGCCCCTTGCGGAAGAGTAAAGAATACACTTTAATAACTTTAATTATTTAATTATAACTATATTTTGTTTATTCCTGTAGCCTCCTCTGTTTCACATGATCAGCAGCAATGGTAGCAGCAGTGATTGTGCAAGCAGCCTACCCAGTGGCTGCACAACGCCTACAACCACACCCACCCCGACCACACCCAAACCCAAGGTGGAGTACATCTGTCGTTGGGAATCGTGCGGAGAGGAGACGGACACCAGCGCCGACCTGGCCGATCACGTCCGAGCAGAGCATGCCCAGAAGCAGATCAAGAAAGGCGGGAAGAAGTTTGTGTGCCTGTGGGATGGCTGCAAGGTCTACAACACACCCTCCATGTCTGCCACCTGGCTTCCTAAGCATGTGTTGACGCACTGCGGGGATAAGCCGTTCCGCTGCGTGTTCGCAGGGTGCAACCAGAGCTATCGGACAGAGAAAGGTTTGATGAGGCACTGTCAATCTCATCTCAATGCTGCCAAGCAGAACTCACAACAAAGAACACCAAAGAGCAAGGAGGAGAGTCCAGGAAAAGCTCTCAAGAGAAAAAGGATGAGAATTAGAAGAAGATTGTCCATGGGTAAGAATTAACGATTGCCACACATTTGCAGACTGGAATAGATTAAAAGCTTATTCTTTAAATGATCCTTTTTTATTATTAATACATGTACTCACAAAATATACAAAATGTAAAAGCTTTATGTACCATACCATTTTCTACAACTCCCTTTCCATCCTTTAAAGAATTGGATTGTTAAATTGTTTAGGGGAGGTTACATATTTAAGAACAACAACAACAAAATTGATGTGCTATTTTACTGGGCATCGAGACAATCTGAATAAAAAAATTGATACTGATTATTTTATCTCTTGTATTATACATTGTATAAGCCTAGACTGAAACACTCTATTACTGATAAGCTCAACAAAATGTAATTATATATTTTAATTTCTTTCCAAATATGTAGTTTCAGCGAAGAAGGATGATTTCTTTGATACCCCTATGGCCGACGCTGTCCATCATCGTCTGGTAGAACTCAACATGAAAACAAAGATAGACACCGAGGGAAACGGGAGATCTCTCATCTTCAAAAGCTCTGTAAGTTATTCTTATTTTATCAACTTAAGTTTGTGACACCATGAGATGAGATTTTGAGGTAGACTCTCCTACCAGTTTTACTGGGAGGAGAGACCTAAGGGTGGTAGTGACGATGTCCATGTTCCCCTCCAGGCACTGGTGACACCATATCATTAATAAATCTATTGATAATCAAAACAACAATGATGGTAAGTAAATTATTATAGCACATTCAATTAATTAAGTCATGAACAATGATAATAATAACTCCTCTTTGAGACAAAAGTTGTAACTCCATGGCATTAAAAGATGGAAGGTTGGTTAAACATACATGAACATGGTAAAACTGTAGAGTAATAGAAAGTTCATCTATAAAGTTAATGTATACAGTATAAAGTATGAGATAAAATACATGAGATACCCCTGAAATGGATGAAATCATCACATTTACAATGGGATGTGAGAAGGGACTTTATCTGTGCCTCTTGTGTTAGTATGACAGCTAGAACTGATGGAAAATTTATATGCAGGTAAAACTTGTCCACCATTCATGCAAGAAAATGCTGTTATTAGTATATAAAAATAGGGGAATTTGAAAGATGTGTTTTTTTGTTTTTCTCTGCAGGTTGTTGGGAAAAGAACAGATGAGAGCGGGGAATCCATGGTCCTCCTTCGTTGGTCACCAACCGATGTGTAAGTTACAATGGAAATCAACGTTGTATTGCGTCAGCCTTAAAGGAATTGGGTATCTTTGCCTCAGATTCTAAACAAAATCCTAGATTTAGCTCATGCTTCAATCAAAATGATAAACCTTTAGGTCAGTCAGGATTCCCATGACTTTTACAAGCCGATTTTCGCCTGTCTGATTATCAAGATATTTATGGTTGGAAATCGAAATCAAATTATAACACTACAGTCTATTGGGAAAAATGAGTATTGTAAAACTGGTCACTCAAAGATTTTCACTTTTTTGAGGCACTTCATGATCATTTTGAAGCACAATTTTTTTAGGGCTTCAATATTACACCATATCACAGACACAGACAGTAGGGCCATGCATCTCAGATTTAACATGGTTAAACGATGCCTTTAACAAGCAATATGAAAGTAATTCCACAAACATTCTACGACTAATGATAATCCTGATCTTATTAATAATAATGATAATATCTTTTTAAATATCATCTTTCCAGTTATAATTCATTAATCAAAACATTTCACTGTGTATTATTACCCCAGTCATTGAAGACAATTATAATTCTACATTAATAATGCACACTCCACTCCATTGGAAGCACTCTAGGTACATGGCCATTTTACGGATGCACTTGTGCCAATCCTATCCCATTGATGTTCGCACTCTACTAGATACCCATATAAATCTGGATGGAGAAAAGCAATGAAAATATAATGCCTTGCTTAAGTACATAAGTTTCATGCTAGAATTCTCATTCCCAGTTAAGTGATTAAGCCATTGCTTCATTCTTCACATTTCAATTTCAATTTATTCATGTTTCCAACAAAACATTACAAATCAATTATAAGCATTTAAAACAAATGTAAGAAATACATGTTGAAAACGGAGGGGTCCACTAAAAAGCAATGCTTGTACAAGTGTGAACACCTCAAATGATACTTAGGAATAATGAGTAATTAAATTAACTAATCCGTAACTACAAAAGGAACTACAAAATAGGGGAAAGAAAAAGGGGGATGCCAACAGAGACAAGAAAGGGACAAGACAATGCTTCTAGATGTTCAGTGGCAAATGCTGTTAGTCATCAGTCAGATGGAGTCACTTTTATTAATTTGTTTACCAAGGTTGTGTAAAGTTGTAAACTATAAGCACATGCACAAATGTCCCATGTTTGTGTTGTATAACTGCAATTCTTAAAGTTCTTTTTAAAGTAGGTTATTATATCTACATCGGTTTGCTTGACCCATTAAGTTGCCAGTTTATCATGTGTAGTTCGAAAAGTCATTTGATGCAGTGAATTCTTAATTGCATTCATGGTTAGATGAGCAAATGTGCACTTGTAAAAATGACGCCTGGCTGGAATGCTCCTCAGGGAGTGGTTAATGCGCATACATTGTGTGCGGGTAAGCCTGAATCTGATGACCGGGGTAATAATATATCTGTAAAGCGCTTAGACATATCGTTGATGTATTAAGCACTATACAAAAGTCGAATATTATCATTATTATTATTATCTTGTTTCTTGGTTTACAGCATCCCAGACTCATGGATCAAGGAATCGGAGCAGACGGACCATGAAGAGTGTGCCGTCCCAATCAGTAGTGTGCCTCACGAAGCCCTGCACAACATAGGACCAGGACTACTCACTCCAAAGAGACAGAGAAAACAAAGGAGAAAATGAGGATGGTGAATGAAACCCACTTACCCAATGGACTACTGAATTCATACACTCCCTAGGTTCACTGGAGGAATGATCCAGTGCACTTCTAGTAGGCAATGGATTAAGAGTTGTCATACTAATGTGTTGATAGGTGGCAGAAGTTGTTCTTCTGTTCCATCTTGCATCTTTTAAAGTGCAAATTTGATTTACACATGCCAGCTCATCATTGTATGATCCTAACTATTTTGTTTGTAACTGTATAGTCCACAACCATTTGAAAGTTAGAATGAACCCAATCTGTACAATTTAATTTGCTTTTGGAATAATGAACCTGATATTTTGTAATCAAATTCATGTAAAAGAACTTTTATTAGTGTGATAAACTTATAATTGTATTTTCTCATACTTGTGCATGAAAAATTGTCCATTCATTGATTCAACACCTGGCAATATATAGTTTTGTTCCTGTGTACTACTAGTTGCTATTTCTCTATCTTGCTTCTCAGGGTGGAATTTTAATGAAAGAATTTTAAAGATGTTTAAGTAATTTTCATGTGAACGGCATTGATTAATTCATTATTAATGTCCTATTTTGAAATTATTTTCCTGTATACCCCAAGAACTAGAACTGAAATATTCTCAACCTTGCTACATGGCTTATCCAGAAAATGTATTATTGATCTTGCTTGCAATATAATACCATCCATGTAACGCAGTTTGCCAAATCTATTCTGTTCTAGTGCAATGACTGTCAAGAATTTTGATTTCCGTCAGTTTCTTATTAGACAGTAATTTTTATGTCAAAGTGAAATTTTTGCATCAGTCTTCAACCTAACCCTTTAGGTTGAAGATTGGGTTGTTTTAGTATTGGATAATTTGTCCTGCTCGTTCTAAAAAGTTTTTTTTTTTTTTGTCTCTGATGTGTTTTTTTTTAAGTACTGTAACATGTAACAAAAGTAAAAGAAGTAAGGGCTGACACATTTCATGTTGAGACAGAAGAGTGTTGATAGAGGTATGCAAGATCATTTTGGATTAGGATAGTGCTGATAATTTGAAGTTCTCCACTCTATTTTTTATACAAATTATGAAAATTCATTATTTTTAGTAGATAATTGCAATATTGCTATTATTGTTCCCAATCTCGTTTGCAATAGTCAATTAGTTGTATTATCTCCTCCTTCACTTTCTAAGAAGTAATTTCCATTTCTGTGCTATTTTTTATATTTCTTTATAACTTTTAACATTGTTAACATTTTAAGAATGTCTACAAAATGATCCCGGAAATTTTGTATATAAATTTTACATACTTTCCATGAAAATCAGACATGTTTTTATGTTGTTCTTACTTAAATGTGTGCCAAGTTTGAAAAATAATCTGAGAGATGTATGCCATGAAAAATGATAATCAGATATAACTACTTTCCTACAAAAAGAAAGTCGTTTATAAGATATGGTAGATATTGAAATTCAAAATTTGTGGGGACTGCTATAGCCATTCCATTTGATGCCTTGTCTTATAACTGATCTTACCTTAAAAGCCTGTCTGTACTAGTTTGGCCAGGATGGATTAGACCACCCTGCAAGGTCACTGACGGTGGTTATCTCATCAAATCAGCTCTCAATTAACATTAGAAAACGGGGATCATGGGGGACCAACGGATACCGCTTAGGCATTGTTTGCTATATAGAGGGTGCAAGTAGATACAAATAGTGCAGACAGGCTTTAAAACTTTGGTAATTGCATTATAGGGAGAATACAAATAAAAGATACATGTACATGCATCCAGAAAGGAAAAATAGATACCGTGAGAGAGAGAGAGAGGGCGAGAAAGAAAAGGAGGTTGAGAAGGGGTGGGTGAGAGCAAGTCATTTTATTTTCTGTGAGATTGTAATGAAAACCCAATTGAAATTGGTTACTTTCTCTCAAATTATCTGATCGGTCACAATGCGACGTCACAAATCTTAATTTATTTCCTCGCTTGCCCACACATTAATCTTCAGACCATCAAACCATGAAGGTTCCCTTTTTCCTAAGGTGATTTTTTTTGTGGGGGGGGGGGGAGGCTGGCGCCCCCCCCCCCCCCCCCCCCATCCCCAATTTGACAGACACTCGATCAGCCGCCCTTTGGATTTCCCTCCTCTTTTTTTTATTATGTGGATAAGCTACAAAAACGGAAATAACAAATATCTGTCAAAACAGTTGGTGACCAGTTAACCTACTTACATACCGGATTAAATCGACTTACTCGTTAAACAATAACACAAACAGGCAACAGTTAGACCCTAACTGTCGCTTTAAAGACGGGAAATCAGAAATTTAGAGTTTGCGGTGCTTTGGAAAAGACTAGATGAATGGATTTGGGTAGATTATTGATCAGAAATGAGATTTTCGTATAAATCCATTACCGGTACTCCATTCTACTTTCCTCCATTCTACATTCAGGTATTTTACATAACTTTTGGGGTTAGGGTTGCAAGCGTTGGTCTGAAAAGAACATAATTATAGATATTGTCCATCGGATTATTTTCTTGAGTAATAAATTTAATTCAACTTGTTCCTAACCTTATCATACTAGCATTCCTCGACGCATAGGCATGGGTCTGCTAATCCCATCAGCTACGTGTCTCGCTTTTCTGCTTCCTCTATTAAGTATTTAATTGTCGTCACTCGTTTCCCACTGTATTATGTTCCCACACGTTTAATTTCTATTTTAATAGAACTTAATTCGATAAGGTTGGGAGTTGCGAGGTTGAAAATGGTATTTGACTCTAGGTTTGCCGGAGCTTGAAGATAATTATATGAGGGAGAAAACAGGATTGTCGATCTGTCATCAGATGATCAGGATCAGATCAGTGTTGATCTCGGTCACCCAAAAAACAAAAACAAATCGAAAATTAGGAGATTATTTGTGTAAAGCCTTGCTGAGAAAATAAATCAGAGTGTCACCAACCGAAATTCTGTGATTTTTTTGTGATTTACTGGTTATTTAGAAAAAGAAAAAAAAAAAAGTGCATCTAAATATTTAATTAAATTAATAAATAAATGATAAAGTACAAGAAAAGCTCAGTTTTCTATTGCTGTCATCAGATGAGGAGTTCATAATTATGGGCATTGAGCACACAATATACACAAGTAGAGGTGAGTTTGTTTACATAATATTTGTGACAATAATCAAATACATCTCTAGCCCAAAATCTAAATTGAATAAGAATCATTTTAGAATTGTTAGCGGACACTTTTTTTTTTTTTTTTTGGAGTCCAAAAAAAAATCGCAACGACTCAGCCAGCCGAAAAGTCGCTCAGTGGGGGGGGGGGGGGGTAAGGTCACCTTTTTTATGTTAGCCGTGGGCATATTTTTTTTTTTTTTTTTTTTTTTATAATTAAAAAAAAAAAAAAAAAAAATCCAAAGGGGGGGGGGGGGTTTAGGTTTTTTTAGGGGGGTTTACACACATAAAAATACAAAGGGGGGGGTTGAACCCCCAAACCCCCCCCCCCCCCCCCTGCGTACGCCCCTGATAACCCATATAAACTTTCTTTCAGTAAATGATTTGATAGCAAGTTTTTGTAACGCTTCCGAGAAACATTTTTGTAGTCCGGTATTGTCATGATAACCCGTATAAACTTTCTTTCAGTAAATGATTTGATAGCAAGTTTTTGTAACGCTTCCGAGAAACATTTTTGTAGTCCGGTGTTTTCATGATAACCCGTATAAACTTTCTTTCAGTAAATGATTTGATTGCAAATGTTTGTATTATTGTCATTTATTTTTTAAACTGCCGACTTGAAGTGGTATATCAACCAAATCGTAGCTCCCTGACATATCATAAAGAATGGCATCAATGAATAGGGAAGCTTGGCTATTCAATAGACCGGTTTACTAACATATTCAAAGTTTTCTTTCCTGCATGAGGACCTTGTGACGAGTTATTTCATGAACCCGTTATTAATGAATGAACTACACTATCCTCGGAATCCTATCTGCATATATTGCTGGTTGTTATGTCGGGCAATATGTAAGGTTGTCAAGATCAACCTTTAATTAGAGAGAATGTATACAATTTAGGTATGTTAGTAAACCGGTTTATTATGTTATAGCTAGAAGGAGTTATATCTTCCCCCCCCCCCCCCCTCTCGCTCTCTCTCTCTCTCTCTCTCTCTCTCTGCCTTTCGATTTTTTTTTGGGGGGGGAGGACCGATCCGACTGGGTGAATGAAATTCGAGAGTCTCTGTCTCTCTCTCTCTCTCTCTCTCTCTCTCTATGACGTTCTGTTGGAAGGGGGCATGTGACTTTAGCCTACTTAGCGTATACAATATGAGCAAAGCACTCCAATTATGCCCTCTGTCGCTTCACAATGTAAAGGTAGAGGGCTCGATTCCCATCTACTCCTTTATCCCCTTTGTTACATTTTTAGGCCAACCCAGGCGCGGATCCAGGATTTCTTAGGGGAGGGGGCCTAACTTTCTTCATTTTTGTTTGCTCCCGAAAATTTGAAAATCGCGCCGGCCGAAAAGTCGCTCAGTGGGGGGGGGGGGGGGGGGGGGGGGGGGGGGGGGGGTAGTGAGTGAGCACATTTTTTTTTTTTTTTTTGGTCCTCGAAAATTTTTCAATTTGCACCCCCCCCCCCCCCCCTTGAGCGCCAGGGGGGGGCCCAACCCCCCAAAAAGGTAAAAATCACGTGATTTTACATGATTTTTTTCTCAAGGGGGGGGGGGGGGGGCCCCGGGCCCCCCCGGACCCCCCCCCCCCCCCCCCCTGGATCCGCCACTGGGCCAACCTCCCCCAACCTCCCCCAACCTCCCCCCAAAAAAAAAACAACAACAACAACAACAACAACAACAACAACAACAAAGAAAAAAAACGCAGAACGAAAATCGCTTTATTCCTCACAGAATTTCTGAAAGAGTAATTCTCTTCCAAAAAGGAGACAAAGGAGAAAAAAAAGGGGGGGGCATAATTTTTTAATTTGCCAACAGCAAATAAGTTTTTTTTTAATTTGGTAACAATTTTTTGTAATCGGTCATCTTCCTTTAGCAACGCCCCTCGCTGAATACAAACCATACTTCCAGGATTTACACTTTCAGAAGTTCACACACCCATGATGACAGTCATGTTTATCGTTCGTAATGTCACGTGTAACGAAGGATACTTGGGGCGAGACGAGATGAATGAACAGCAGGTCAAATGACGTACAGCGTCGAAAAGTGCATCTGATCAAGTGGGCGATCTGTCTGGTCGCACTACACAATATTCTATATTTTAATAAATGATCACACAGATTAATATATGTTGTTTGACATTATAATATTTGTTGTTTCTAAATGATTCAAGGATTATTATAGCCAACAACATAAACGTTGATAATTATGCAGGTGTCTTACTTCTCACTGCACTTGTACATCAAAATGCGCGTTGGGAATACAAGATGAATCACAAAATTTCATAACCAAGTTTAATTTCGTTAGGGAGTTTAGCTTCCGAAATATTCACAAATGGGGGTAATAGAAGTATGACAAGGATCAGGGGAAGAATTTGTCAAAAAAGGGGGGGGGGGTGGAAGAGCAGGAAATATTAGTGTTCCCGGTGTTGAACATGATTCTTTTTTTAAATCGCCAGCTCTCCCAGACACATTCGGTAGGGAGGATAAGGGAAAATCCCCGACATGATTTTCTTTCTCATTGTTTATTGCTTTTTTTTTTTTTTTTTTTTTTTTTTTTGGGGGGGGGGGGAGGGGACGGGATCTTCTTTCTTCCCCTTAACATTTTTCCCTTCAATTGAGAGCGTTACAACCTTCTCTCCTCCCCCCTTCCCCCTTTCCGGGATCCGCTTATGAAAATGTCATGTATGTCGTTGGGCGTAAATAATAATTACTACGACAGCTCTCTTGTTTCTGCCAGTTCTAATAAATCTTGTTTTGTACCAATGTTGTGTCAAATGACGTCTCGCATACTATGGACGTGACGAGACTATTGACTTGGTATGTTCAGTAAGGTCATGACATTTAGTTTCTGAATAAGATGTCAACCGGTTACATTACAGTGATCATCAAGGTGTAGACATATTGTTTATTAGGCCTTGATATCAAGATCGTCACATAATATCCCAAACCAGAGTTCACCAGGGTTGCCTGGTTCACATTTGATTCACTTGCGGTCGATGATTTTAATATGTACTCATGTTACAGAATCATGTTTTATTGTTTCCCTCATTTAAAGATTTGACCTTTTTTTCTTTGTAATGATTTGCTTTACTTTGATTTCCTTATTATATACCCCATGATTGTATATTGCGTACAATAGCGTTCGGATTATGTAAAAGTCATTGCAATGTTCACACATTTAATCAGGCGATGGAAAACAGTTTCGACATAAAGTAATCAGGTTTGCAACTGACATAAGTCCGGTAGATTGGTGATGGAAAATGTTTAAATGCTCAAGCATTCGAGTTATAAACAAAGATTACGACGATAAGGAGTAAGAGTATAAGGAGGCTTACAGAGAAGATAAAAATAAGATAATTAGGATTAGGGTAGAACATGCTTGAGATGATAGTCCCCGTCATCGTTGTTGCTATGGTTACGTTCTTATTTACTCAGCTGAATATAGAATCCGGCTAGACAGTGGACAATGTTTACATTTCACGATCCACTTTCTCCTTCTCTCACTTCTTCTCATTCTTTACCTCTCTTTACGTTTTGAATCTCGCTTTCTTCCCCCATCTTAACACACACACAAATCATGGACCTATACTTGGGTCTATGCACAAACACACACACACACTCTCTCTCTCTCTCTCTCTCTCTCTCGCCCACTAACTCTACCTATTTCATACATTTGTATAAACTCTATTCAGCCTCATACTCCTTACTATCTCTCTCCCCTCTTCCTCTCTCTTCTCCTCCTATATCTATATTTCTCTCTTCCTACTCTCTCTCTCTCTCTCTCTCTCTCTCTCTCCCTCTCTTTCTCTCTCTCTCTTTGAAGTGTCGATTGGGACATCATTATGCTATTCTGTTGTTCATTGTATAAGAAGATTTTTGAAGGGCCAAACTTCGTGTCATCTGCCACTCACAATCTGCTTCAGCATAATTTTAATGTATATTTTCGCATATCGGTATTCATACTCGAGTAGGATTGATTACATGCCAACATAGTGTAGATCCGGTATTGCAGGAAAGCGTAAACAACGTCATCATTATGCATATACCACTTGATAACTTATTTGATGGAGCTGTATAACTTTTGAAACAAAATTATGTTTGAACAAAATGGGTGTTTGGTAATACAGAGAGAGCAATCGGATATACGCGAGAAATCGTAATTGATGTTCAAAATAATGTATCGTAATTGTGTTTGTATGAGGAGCTATACCTACATACCCTTAATATAGATTTTAAAAAAAATGTTTTCCTCATCGGAGTGAACTTGCAAAGCCCCCCCCCCCCCCCAACCCCAGTACATGAGGACCGCGTGTTAAATTGGTCACCCATTGCCACTTAAGTCCTTCCAACATTTTCAAAGTGGTCGGTGAAACGAATGTTGAAAATCAATAATTCTTTCTCCACGTTCTTTATTGATACGACATACGCATTACATAATACCATTGATCATTGATCGAATGTAGGAAAGCGATTAGGAGAGAAGCGTGGGTTGGGGTGGGGTTCTCAGCTAGTGAACAAAATATGCACGGGATAAACGATTAAATAAATAGAGAAGGGGAAGAGAGAGAGAGAGAGAGAGAGAGAGAGAGAGAAGGAAAGAGCGGGGAAAGAGGGGAAGAGATTATAGAGAACTGAAACCATAGACATACAGAGAGGGGTGGAAAGAGAGAGAGAGAGAGAAGGGAGATAAGGAGAGAGAGAGAGAGAGAGAGAGAGAGAGAGAGAGAGAGGTACAAGGTTGTCCTAACTCTAGTATACCAGCACTGGCCACTGTACACACTGGTCACTGCATGATGACATCGGTCTAAATAATAGGTCTGTGGATAAGTAAATAACTGATTTATATTTACACATAGGCCTACTTAGCCTTTAGGAGAAACCTACACCATTCAGCAATAATACAGTAAACCAAAAGCAACGTACATGCTCTATATAGTTCAATCTTGGACCTACTCTTATATAGAATGTCCATGGTTCCATCTATAGTGACCCGTCTGTACAAAGTTGATAGACCGGTCATGGATATATTTCGAAGCAGCAGATTAATACATTCACGGTACATTGGTTATAAGAGAGAGAGGGAGAGAGAAAGAGAGAGAGAGAGAGAGAGCTATATAGTATCTGACATCAGACAATATTAAGGAAATGACATAGCTTATCTCTACCACACTCTCTTCCACAGTCGAATGTTGCAAACTCACTGTCATTCCTATTTAAATGACGTGATTTTGATCATTAAAAAACACATCGATACCACTTTCATGGAAAAACAACACCACGCCACTTAAGTTTTACTATAATGTACTGCTGGTTTCTGTAGTCTGCCCACACTCTCAGAAGTAGCATACTTGCTCAAGGCTTGCCTCTCTTATTCGTATCAGTACATTCTTATCTGAATAAACAATTACATGTATCTGTAATGACTTTGTGGGATAGAAGCCTATAATAAAGACAATCCGTTGATGTGGAACGATCTTATTGTCTAAGCCTCCAACCCGGTTCTAGATCTATTCACTATTTTTTGCACAGTTTGCCTGTGGCGTGGCGCTACTAGATACCAGTTCATATCACGCCGTTCTGTACGTGACTGTGTGAGTGTGTGTTCCACGCTGTGTGTCTTATGCATGGAAAATACCACCACAACTCTATTCTGTGTGCATAGCTTTTTGTGTGTGCTTCGCTTTATCTTCCACCTATCTCCTGTAAGAGGCGTGGTATATTAAATAACCGGCGTTTATTCTGAACATCAACGCATTTCGTTTGGTAAGTCCTCACTTTACTTTCCTTATCTTTCAACATCATAATATAACCCAGAACATAAACCATATTTGAACATAGGTTTCTGATGTGTAATTATATTCGGTAGACAGGTTTATAGTTATTAAAACATCAGTTTGATTGACGAATTTCTGCAGAGGCATTATGTACACGTGCTTTTTGCGTGCGAAACCATAGAGTTATATTCGTCAATCTTGTTATATCTGTCTGAGGCGCCCTGCTTTTTCCCGCGTGCTATAATGGTATTGGTATCTTAATGGATATTACATATTACCAGTTAACCTTCCTGTACTTAGATACGTGTGATATATTATATCACTATTTCCTTCGCTTTATGTTGGTATTGGCCATTGCTCCGTTTGCTATTTACTATTACAAGAGATTTGTTTTATTTTGAAGAAAAAAGAAATGTATATTATACCTCATAATTACTTCCGATATCTCGATCTATCTGACCCATTAAAAATGTGTTGATGTATAAATACTTTGCGTGCTATAGTATAGCCCTGTTAAATTCACAGGATTGCTTCAGTGTACTAGCTTAGACTGTATATGTCACTTCTAAAGGAAAGAAATTTGACAATAAAAACTGCTTACAATGTATTTTAAAAGAACCAATCTTTTATGGACTATTCAAGCGTATATGCTAGCCTGATGCTCCACGGACTTTTCAGTTTTTTTTAAAAGGCCTTCAAGCACTGTTTCGTTGAAATGTCATTGCGTATAACGCGACCTTCTTTCCGGTACCAAGGAAAGGGAAATCATGACCATTTAAAACAGGATCAACGATTCTGCAAATGATTAATTGAAACATATAGATGTGCATCCTATATCTTTGTGTGTGTGTTAATTGTGTTGTAGTAGGTCCATGGTTAAAGTATATCATCGCTGTAAAAAACATAGGTGTGATTATTGGGTTGTACGTTTATATATTTTTTACAAAATGCATGGTCATAATTATTACTCCTCAAACATTGCTCTCTCTCTCTTTCTCTCTCTCTCTCTCTCTCTCTTTCTGCATAATATATTCTCGCTTTGTCCCTCTCATCCGTCTGAATTTCTGCCTATATATTTCTATCTGTTAATTTATTGTCTTGCAGTAAATCTCCTCTCAATTTCTCATACTCTCTCGCTCACTCTCTCTCTCTAACTTGTTATCATGTTTTTGTAATCTGTCTGTCGCTTTGTCCACTTTTTAAAACATTCCTTGCAATATTTATAATAATCTTTCATCACATCGATCCCATTATATTATATGGTTATTTTCATATTCTTAATAATAATACGAAATATTGTCTTGACATTGTCATACTCTAAGGCAGATGGCGAATTTAAATTTTTCGCATGTGTAAGTTTTTAGAATTTTGAGGAGCCTGTCATTTATTTCTTTGTTTTGTGTCAATTTTTTCCATTTCCTTTTTGATAGTTTTCAAGCTTTTACAGTTCCGAAACATTATCCATTCGATCTGAATTTGACGAACGAAGTTCAACCTTAACCGCTTCTCCCAAGGGACAGGAAAAATCTATGTAACGAATTCTATTTATATACAAGGCTACCGAGTCTACCATAATATATTACCCCTTGTATGGAGGCAAACAAATTTTGTATGTACGTGTACTGCATGTAAATCAGAGATAAGGAAATTGCTTTTATCAAATCGAAACTTTTCCTGAGCAGAATAGAAAATATATCCAACAGAGAAACTAGAAAGATCAAAGATATGGTATTTCCTCAGAATATTTTACTTCTGACATCTTGATCGTATTGTTTTTCTCACTGAAACCTTTCGTGACACATCCTTACAACAATATAATTGTCGGAAATGATCTTCAGCCTTTTTTAGCAAAATATAAGATCTGCTAAGGACAAAGTACCTTTTTAGAAAAGAGAACGTACGAACCTTTAATGACCCTCGAATTTTGTTTTCAGGCTTTATCTTTACCTTTACCGCAAATACTGGAAGAATGTTGAGACAGTATAGTCGAGCTTCCAGGTCTATCTTCTGGTACTCTGGTTTATTTATTCTCATTATATATACACAAGTCAGGGAGACAGAGGGACAAGAGGTAGCATCTTGACTGCACATGTCTCGGGAGAAAAGAAAGTAAAGAAATTAATACGAGTATTGAGAGACATATAGCACTGTTCCTTCTAGCATAATGTTCTTAATAGAATATCTGTTAAACATGACTTGTGTTTACAACAAAAATGTTTTGAGATCGGGAATCACACTCTTTTCAGTTCACATTACTGTGACCATGCATTACAATTTGATATGCTAGATCGTTTGCCTGCATGGATGAGTCATTTCTATAGTTAGCACCATGCACTCAATGCTTTACTACTGGACATTACACATGGTGAGGTCTTTCATCGCTTGCACCTCGAACAATAATCATGCATTCATTCGAGGTACTGTAATCGCGATGACTCAAAATAATCATATATAGGGCTCTCTAGTTTATAGTCACTGTCAGGCTCTGCGCTACACAGGATCGAACCCAGTTGCATTACCAGATGTTCATACCAGCAGGGGAAAACCCAATGGATCAGAGATAGTGGGGGGGGGGGGGGGGGGGGAGGGACTCCCAACATGACTGGCTACGCGCCCGCGTCCAGAAAAAGCGTCGAATTCAGCTATACGACGTCGTCGATGTTTTCCTTCAAAAGGGGTGGGTTTTTTAAAAGTGTGTTTTCAAACATTGATCGCACAAAATGAAAAAAAAACTACCTTTTCAGGGTCCATTTCAGAAAAGGTACGATTCGCCATTAGGATCCATTTCGGAAAATGTGCGATACATACGCCATTAGGGTCATTTCAGAAAAGATGCGATACGTCATTAGGGTTCATTTCAGATAGGTGCAATACGCCATTAGGGTCCATTTCAGAGGTTGATGAACACGGGTGGGTAGCACTTGTGTATATGAGAGTGACCCCCCCCCCCCCCACCCCGCGTATAGGGCATAATGTACATGTCCCCCCGCAACAAAATAATCAGAATATGGCGCTCTAGATTATAATAGGCGCAACGCCTACCCTCATAACATAGGGTCGAACCAGGGAGGTGTTGCCGTATCTAGGAATTGAGGGGCAGAACCCTCCCAGGTCGGGAGAATGAGAGGGAAGCAAAGCACTTGGGCCATACCGCAAAATAGTCAGAATATTTTACACGCACAAGCAATATTGTAGATGCATAACAGAGAGTTGAACCAGTGGCGTATCCATAAATTGATATAAAAAGGGGCAGCATACCCCCTCCTATGACCATAATGACCGGAGATGACCGGCGCAAGACAGAATATTATTTTTGTGGAGATATCACTACAGTCTGTGCTTGTAGACTAAGGACATCGAAAGAGCTCTCTATTCTCCATTCAATCCGTTTCAAGACTGTCATTGCACATAATCAATTCTATATTCTGTAGTAAGTGCTGTCCACGCATATAAGTATTGATTGTTGCTCCAATATACATACGTTATGCAATGTAAACTGCATACTAAATTGAGGATATAAAATATGTGTCTACATGAGTAAACTTTGTATGCGAAATTATTCAAATTATATAGAACTAATGATAATCGTGCTACTTTTGATTTGCAAAAACCTTAAAATCAAAATGTCTCAGAAAAATTACCCTTAGTTTGATACTACCTGTTAGACGTTGTGAAATTATTATAAAAGAGCAACGATTCTGTAATTAATAGTGGAAAAATACTAGATCAAACACCTAGATCGAGAGTATAATATACGGAATGATGCAGTTTTAAAGGGAACGAGTAACACAGTCATTAATTTTTTCACTTTATAGTATTATGTACAATGTCAGCGGGAAAACACCTTTTTTTCTGTGAGACCAAACATGGTGGGGTTTATGATTTGATTCGTAATATATAATGCTTTTTTTATTTTTTATAAAGAAGCCGTTATCACTAATTTATAACGATCGGAGTATCACTAATTTTGACCAACTTAATAAAGAGGGCACACCCAAACGCCACCCCTCCTACCCTGCCAATAGTCATTAATGAAAATGTTGATATAATATTGCAAGAAATGATACCAATGTCCCCGCCTTTAATGTTTAATGGTGTCTTAAATGCTGTTGATAATCTTGCCGATTCTGCACAACAGATTGTTCATTTGTTAGTCACTACATCGCCTTTGCGATCTCCAATTTTATTTCACACAAAAAAACACACCAAAAACTACCAAAATCTACACAGTGGTCAAGTGTAACTCAAATAACCCTCTTTTTAATGTATGATTATAATCTGTCATTTCCAACAGATAAGTATACAAGATACTGTGTTCCATTAATGAGATAACAAGGGCAAGGTTTTAGGACCGTTCGGTCTATGTCAAGTTCAAAAAGTTGAAACTTGGACCTCGGTCCAACTTTCTTTGTTAAATTTGGCTTCAGAGCGAGTTTAAAGCCATTTGTGGGTAGAGTTTTCATATAAGACGGGCCAAAGATTAAAAAAAGTTCCCAAATTATTTTTATGCAGAATTGTTGGTTAAAGATGCCGTACGGGGTTCCAATTAATTGGTAATAGCCTTGGTTATAATTTACTGCCTCGAAACGAATGGTTTGAACCAATTTAATCCCAAAGCGTGTCTTACATGTTTAATGTGGTTCGAGTGATAAATCTCAGACTCTCTCGTAATCAAACTTAAAGTTAGACGGGCAATTTACATCTCAACGGAGGAAAACAGATATCTACAAACAGTGGTGTAGATACAGTGCCCACATCCCTGCCCCTGCCCCTCCCCAATCCAACGAGTGATGAAATAAAAAATAAAAAACGGAAAGGTAAAGGGGAAATTGGCAATACAAGAAGACTCATTGACCACCTCACGAACGCATCCCCCATAATCAGTACCCTTGAAAATTTGAGTTTTATTTTCAAAATAAGACCGTTGCCCCTCCACCTCCCCGTCGTTCTAGTGACCCCTCAATGGTTGCACTTACGCAGAAGACGGTTTAAGGGTTCACGTTAGTCAACGAAAGTGTACAAACCAGTGACATCTAAGCAACTATATTTGATAGTAATTCATATCGCGAATATTCCACGCCATTAGGGATTAGCTAATTGGCATTTATTTTCAATATTGCTTCAATACTCCTGGATTAGATAAGTATATCATATTTCTAAACAGTCAACACTCGTAGAAAGATAGAGGCAGAGAGGGATAGAAAGAAGGGGAGGGGAGAGGGGAATGGTGAAAGAAAGAGAACATGCAAGGTGAAGAAAGGAATGGATGTCTGAAAGAAATGAAATAGCAAAGTAAGAAAACAATTGTAGTCATTTTAATCATGTATGTAATTAATTATTAATATTTACAAAAATTATTTTTTCGTTGATTAACATCCTTCTCTTTAAAAGCGACCACAGGGGTTTGGTTAATTGCTAAATTTTGTTGTTTTTTCCGGATAGAAAACAACTTCAAATCCGGTACATTCATGGAATGAGTAAAACATAATGCACGATATCATGCGACTACATGACTACATAGAAGCAATATCTAATTAACATGATTGCCGCACTGGTATAACCTTGGTGGTCATTATTAGGATAATGATAATATTATTATATGTCTCTTTTCTCTTTCCACTATAGCATCTGGTAGCAGTCCAATCGCTTGAATGAAGATGACGTCACAATTGGTCACGCTAGTGCTGGCAGTTTTCATCTGCTCAGCCGCAGTCGTATACTCACAAAGTAAGTGCATTTTTGCTGGAAAAAAATATTGCAGGCGTATAGAGTATAACGAAATAAAATGAGGTTACCATGAACACCATAAAGATTTCATGTTATTGCAAATGTCACAATTTGACAATAGGATAAATGAATAAAATAGAAAAATTAGAAGGAAATATTTGTCATAGTTACGTGCAAACAACTTGACCTAGAAAGAGAGAGGGGAGCGGAGGGAGTTGGCCTACATGGTAGAATGTAATTTGTTACATTTTTCCTTATTTAGGTTTGTTGTCAAGTCTATTTCTATTAATTCCGCCTTATCAAAGCGAGCGAAATCTTACAGTTTCAGTTCCATCGCGTGCTGATGTTGCACAAAATTTCCCACAGATATAAACATTCTATATTGCCATGTCACAATACTTTCAGATAACTGCACGGTTAGCATATTTCAGAATCAGGAATTAGTGGGCGTACACGACTGATAATATCTAGATTTGGCCTTTGAATATGGAAAATATATTTGTTTATGAATAGGAAACCTGTTTACCCTTTCATCTACCTTACAATGGCCATTGTGCTTCGCGTTACGGTTATGCACAAACAAAACGAAAATGAGGTCAAGCGTGATACCGCTATGGATGGTATGGAGAAAAACAGTGATATTTTCTTTGATGTAACATCAGACGAGCGATTAATCAAAGAACATGTCGTCATTTAATCTCATGTGCCCGGGCATGCCCTGTCACTGAACTTCATGACAGGTGTTATAAAATAAAGTAATGAGTCTAAAATGTTGAGATTGAGAGATTCGTTATTGTCATCATGGGAAAATAGTCTACAAAAATGATTGACATAATATGCAGAAGTTTAACTTATTATTGTTGGCCTTTTGCAAATTGAATCGAATATTTCTTCTGTTGGCAAGGCTCTATGATGAATGTAACTAGGCCTATTTGTTTTGATGGAGGCCAATATACATTTCTTACGAATGCAATGCATGTTTCTGATGTTTAAGTAGTGAATCTACGCTTATAAAAAGCTTAGTACACACACAGGGGTCAAAGGTGAATGAGGCAGATTACCTTGATTTTCAGATGTTTGAATACATGTAGAACTCGACCACATAAAATGTAGAAGGCCTGTATATCCAAGAAAAGGCATCTATTTAATATCATCCAACCGATACACGATATTGTGTTTCAGTTTGTATGCTTCACATCACATTTTCACAAAAGAATGAATAGTAGAATTGACAGATTTTTGCTCTTCATGTTGATACATTATTTTAATGATAAGGAATACCTTGGAATGGGGTGTATTTCAGACATAATTATGTCTAGCAAGGAAGAAAAATAAGCTCTTACATTTATTCAGATATTTTTTCTTCTTTTTAGAATTGTGTCTATAACAATCCCTGAACGTTTCTCCTGTGCCCCTTCTCCCGCAATTATAGCCCGTCCGTTTTAAGCTTTAGGAGCTAAATGACCCAAACCGAGATAGCAAAATTTCCCAATGTCCATGACCTTGATTTAATGTGTATTTTTTATGATTATATATCGTTTACATGTTTAGTAATCACAGTAATAATAGAACTGCCATTATTTTCTCCTTCAGCTTCACCTCCCACCGTTGCTGCCACCGAGCCCATAACAACCCCCCGCCCAGCAGTAGCAACAACCCCTCCCCCTGTCGATAACGGCACACCAGCCCCATCCGCTAATGACACTGACGCACCGGCCCCAGTCGTGACTGACGCACAGATGACTAGCGCTACGGACGGCGATGGTATGAAGGGCGATGACGATACGGATGGTAAAAAAGGACATGATGAGGAAGAGGAAGCCGGAGGTTTGTAATGAAACATAGATCTTTAGGAACTGTTAATAAATTATGTAAAATTCTGAAAAAGAACACTGTTGCCTGCCCATGATGTTGGATTTTTTTTTCTTTCTAACCCCTTTTTGTGTAATGATTGTGACGTAATGCATCTTGAGAGATAAAGTTTATATCTTGTCAGAACTTAATAGGCCTGTTTACTAATGATATGCGAGTGACGTCATAATCCCTCGCACCCTAGCGATTGTTACTACGTAGGGCAAGCTTTGCGTGGTGCGGCACGGTCGCCACATTGTTTTTCCATGCCCGCTACGCTATACACATACAAAGCCATTGCTAGCGACCGCGACGTTTTTTCACCCTAATTTCTACAATGGCATCGCCTTCGACATCGAGTTCTAGTTCCAGCAAGCCGTTTTCGCAGTGGACAGTGAAGGAGCTCACCGATTATTTAAGAAAGAGAGGAGTTACGACATCAGGGTACAACAAACAGAAACTAGTTCAACTTGCGACTGCTGTGGCCGATATCGCTTTGCCCCAAGACCCGGACCTTGCGAGCTTCGACTCCGCACGGTCGCTGCGGGAGAAGTTGGAGCGTGCGGGGTGCTCGTTCAACGACCCAATGAAAATCACCGGCTACACCGAGAACTTTGAAAGTATACCAGATTTCGGATTATACGACATTTTCACCTACAAAATGTTTTGAACAGACGTAGGTATTCCTTGAAATCCTGTCGATTCCAAAGTCCTTTCTTCCACAATTCTTAATCCATATTTTACACTTCTCCAGGTTCGTCTTTGGTTTGGGGAACGGGATGAAAAACACACCATTCATATGGGGTCTGTCTGCGTACCGTGAATCGCTGTTACACGTGCCGTAACAGCAATGCTTACCTCCCATTTTTGCGATATTTCGTCGGATTTCGGAAAATAAAATCGAAGATTTGTCATGTACAACTGAGAAAAACTATATTTATTTTAATTATATACCCTAAGGTTGGAAAACAAACAGTTTTAAACGAAGTTTATTAGGACGATGATCAGCCTTTTTTTCCTCGCATTCCCCACATCGCCGTATACAAAGTGTGTGTAGCAGGGCCGTAGCAGACACTGCACCCTCGGTTTGTTTGCCAGAGCTTACAACCGTGTGCAAATTTAAAGGTCCGTGAATACATTAGTAAACAGGCCTATTGATCAAACTCCTCTCACTTTATTCTTGATAGAGACAGTATATATAAGCATAGCAGTAGCACTTTATTAATCAATCTCTATGCCCCTTAAGACCAATCAGTGAAGTTCTGATAATTAATCAACTTTATCTGTCGATCGAGGATAGACCATATTATCACAATCACTTCATGTGAGAGGTTAAGCAAACATTATCCCCATTTTAAGTGCGTGTACAGTTAAAGTCTTTTTAAGCTGTCCTGGCTATACAGAGTCAACTATGATAATGACTTGTGTGAAGTCGTGGTGTCATATAAGACTACAAGCTTTGACCGTTACAGCATGTTTTCAATTTTTTGTTAAAGCATAGTGTTTGTCCAACATTTTTATGATTTCAAATAGCTCTATATATTATAGTCGCTATTGCATTTTTTAAATGAAGTGTGTATTGTCAGCCAAATTGACTTGTTAACCTTCCTGGCTTAATACCAACATTTTCTGTAATAAATATCCGATCGTATGGCTCTCGGTATAGAATAGATCATTGTATATCTGCACAAACCAATTTTAAGTGCAAATAGCCGTGCATTCAGCGTCCTATGTTTGTCTCAGTTTGCCCATCTTTCTGTTTGTGACCGACTGACTTTATGTATGTACAGTGCAAATATTGATCTTTTCCTTTTTGTGTAATGTTTTTATATTTCTTGTCTTTCTGCTTCAGGTGGACTGAGGAGAGGTGATATAGCTCTAGCGATCCTTGCAACTATTCTTGTTGTGGCAGTAATATGCACCTTTATAGGACTGTGTTACTGGAAGTACAAGGGGTAAGTGACGTAGGAATATCCAGTTAGGCTCAAATATACATGTAATGGCGCTCATTGAAAAGTCCGAACCCTCAAAATTGCCCAAACAAGTTTTGCAACATTCAAAGTGCTTTATTGGATTTTAATTTCTTTCAAAATTTACTTTGGAACCACTTGATATAGGTAATCACATTGTCATGCGCATAATATGACAATGCCTAATGTTCGAAAAGTACCGTATTGATTAAAGATCGCGCACCTCAATAAAAGTGTAATTAAGAACATAAAATTTGGTATGAGTCAAAGTCTAAACTGTTTCTTAGGTAAGCCTATTGTAGAACCAACAGTGTAACGATAATCTTTATTTTTACGAAGGATTAAATTAATTTTTTTTTACAATTTTTTTTTTGACATTACGAATCCTGCTCATTTTTAAAATCACATTCACTGTTCTATATTTGGAATTATAATTTACAAGTTTTAAGATTTAAAAAACCTCGGGGAAAGTGAGCTGTTACCGTCTAAAATCATATTTCGGAATGAACATATTCATGAATATTTGTTCCCCACTAACAAATTCACCCCATTAATACCATCAATATATGATTAATTGAGGTATCCTCCATTTTCCCTTTCTCTTCGTCTTCACAGAAGTTCATACGTCACAGTCACAGCAGATACAACCTACAGACAATAATCCTGGCTGCAAGCATCTATACAATAACATTAATCAAACGGTATCATCTGTAGCAATAAGATCAATAATAATTATAGCAGACGGATAGACGTTAGGTCTATCTACTTTGTACATAGTCAACGTCTTTCTGTTCTTCATTCAATACAAAGAACAAGAGAAGTTGCCTTGGTGAAATGGGATATTTTCAAAGCTTTGAGGTGGGCAAGTTCTAGATGTTACCCCAATAAATTTAAATATCTCGTTCTATTTTACCCGATGATTGTAATAGACTGATAGCCTTATTCCTAGCAGGGGCGTGGCCAAAGGGAGTGGCACCTTATTCGACATTCGTCTGTTCGCCATTTTCTAAGGCTGTTGGGAAATCTCAAAGAGATGTTGATGATTCCTTTGCTTAATAATAATAATAATAATGTTCAATTCTTATATAGCGCATATTAAAAAATTGTCTCTATGCGCTAAGATACGAGAGAGAGAGAAAAGACATGAGGAATATTGAGCTTTCACCGTTTAGCAATTACAATTATCAAATCAATTACAAAATTCACATGTTTACTACATAAATTTAAATTTAAACTTAATTGCTCGTTGGTAAATTTCAGCTACCTCTTCGAAACCCTTCCCATTTAAAATAGTCTGGCGATGCCCCTAGTCAATAGACACAAAATAATTAATAAAATATAGACTTCGGGATGTATTTTTGAATTTCATAATTCCTTCATAGCCCGAGAAACACCTTTGTTTTGCCCAGTTTTCGTAAAGATCGTGGAACATCCTTCTTTTGTTAGCGTTTGTTCCCGAATGAGTGCTTTTTCAGCTTCAGATATCAAATTTTAATGTACATGTAACTAAGCTGATACAGTATGTAATACATACAGTATGTTCGAAAGGGCATTATGTATAATGTTGTCTGCTAGTTAGGTAATAATTTATGGAACGCTCAAAACATTGTTTGGAACTTAAGGCTGCGAGTCATTAGTGATACATCTTAAAGTGTTATAAACATTACATTGCCAATACGGTTTTAGAGTGGTTGTTTGTTGTAACTGTACATACAATTTTTAGTACTAAAATTACATTTTTATTGTATGGCAGATGCCACGATATGACTGTAAAAAAAAATCCTTGTGATGTATTCCAAAGAGGCTCACTGTACTTTTAGAAATTACATATTCTTAAAGGATTCTCTTTCCATTGATACACGGTAACATTCATTATAAGGATGGTAGATTGTTATAGCCAGTTGTGTCGATTTGCACGTTCTGTACGAGACAAAAAATACAAGAAGCAAATTATACATTACTCGTGTCTATGTTGGAATCATTGTATTGCTATGATAATATAAGGTGCTATGATTCCGGGCATGTATTGCATATTTCTCGTGTAATCATTGCTAAACACCGTACACCATGTCCCAGAAATTGATTTGTTTGTGCCTATAGAATCAATGCCTTCTTGCTTTACATTCTCGGCAGCACCGACATGGATCTGGTACCAAAATATATTATTGAATGCAAAGTACGATTTAAGACCAATGAGATTGCAGGGATAAAACATCATTACGTGAAAGCATGATTCTAATTGGTTGATGTTATATATATACGTTACGACTAAACTAAAGCGTGAACATTCAGCCAATTCGGTGATATCAGATTATAGAGAAGTGCCATTTACTTTTACTGGTACAATGAAAGTGTGTGTGGCCAATCGCTACATTTTGCAACAAAGTCAGAATTTGGTAAATACTTTTCTGTACAGGAGAGAGAGAAATAAAATGTGTTTCGACATAATCATTAAAAGCTTTGTATAAAGGCAAGCCAGTGAACTTCTGTCTCTCTCCCGAACTGAAACGGACATTCAAATTTTCTGTTGCTTGTGTCATTATGAATGTCAGAGTGAAAGTATGCTTACATGTAGTTTTTATATAAAGCTAGTTGCTTAATAAAACATGTTTTTGATATATTCACATTTGGTATTGTGGAAATGTAGAATTGGTAGATTATTGCTAGTTTGAGAAGTATAGCACCGAGGAAAAACGGGGGCATTTGCCCCATCTTGAACGAAAAAAATAACACCCAGTATATATGAGAAAAATTTCCTATCTTCGACGCTACGCCACTGTTGGTCGTCATCAATTTCCTGAAAATGGATCAATCTTTTATTCTTTTGAAATATAGAGCTTCAATTAAACTTTCAATTTAGAAACTTCATCTTCACCTTTTTGTCAGGTAAAATCACGAACAAAAATATTAAGTATGTGTAATATTTAAAGGCTATATGCATTGGAGTCAGAGTTTGAATATGTTTATGAATTTTAATTTAAAATATAAACATTTATGCTCTCAGGTCTTCTAGCTAATATCTTTTACCTACTTTTTCCTGATGAAATAAGAGTTTTAATACTCCTGTAATTATTCATTATATTATGAGAATCATGACTGATGGATAAACGATGTAAATAATAGTTTTAATAGCTTATTATATGCTAATTGATGTTTATGCATTTTAGACTTCTTAATTCAGTTATATGTGTATCTGACTGTTCACACTTAGGTTAAGTAAATTAGTCTTTGAATATAATGATTCATGTATAATAATACATTTTCGCCTTTTGAAATCGCGTGCAGTTAATATGTTACACTTCTCAGAGATGTTATGTTGGACGAATCTCCGTGATATACTTTCCATTGTACATTGTTACGTCATAACTACATCCTATTTGGAGAGGAAATATACAACTGGCATAAATCTTTGTTAAGTGTCTGGTTACAATTATGTCATACACCTGTTACGAATAATTGTATTTCAATAGTCATAATGTGAATTGCATACATGAGTTGTTGCTAGGTAGGACAAACAAATGGCTTGCCCTACCTAACAACATGTACTATATGCAATTTGCATACCGACTATTGAAATAGAATTAGTTGTAACAGGTGAATGCAATCATTCGTTTCAAAGCACTTCATAAAGACGTATGTATCAAATTTGGTTACAGTACGAACTATTGAAAATGAATACAGCGGCCAAGTGCGATCGATGTTTTCAATTTTTACTGGATGAAAGGCGAGATAGTTTCGTTTGTTTTCAATTAAGTGTTCAGTCGTAACTTTTGCTGTCAAAGGCTCAACGTAATATTACATGAAACCAGGAACAGCTTTGGATAATGTGTTTAGGTAAATGCTTTTGCTTTGACAAACGAATATTCGAATCCCTCAAATATACGCCTTGATGGACAAATGATTTTGGTTTGTCATGGCATACCGGTAGTGATAATTTTTGTTTTTAAAATCTAGATCAAAGAACGTAAACGTGTGTGACTGATCAGTTTTAGGTTGTAGGTGGAAATTGTTAGGGTCATAATGAATTAGAATGTCGCATTTGGTTTTTAAATTTCAAATAAAATGTTTACCTTTTGCCTACCTGGTCCATTGAAATTATGCGTTGAGTCACAATTCATCGTTTCTATGTTTGGTCAAATCCAGCGTAACGAACGTGACATTTAGACTTACGTTTGGGTGTGTGTGTGTGCGTGTGTGTGTGTGTGAGAGCGTGCGTGGAGAGGGGGAATTACCAGAGGTGAAAATGGGACACTCCTCGCACTTAATAAAGGGCATTCACCAGAGATGAAGAAAGGCACTTACGGCAACGGAAAAGGGGCACTTATTACAAAAGGAAAACGGGTAATAATCGGAATAAAATGGCACTAAGGGCCACCTCTCAAACTTGAATAAGATTAATAATCGCTTGTCAAAATATAAGGGAGACATCTTAGGTTTAAAAACGGGCAATTACAAGGTGAAGGGGCACTTATCACAAATCATCAAACTATAAATGGTAAGGGGTACTTTTTGTACCTGAAAATGGGCATCTATGATATTTTAATAGAGGCATCTATCAGGGGTGTCAGAAGTGGCATTATATGAGAAAGGGAAGTGGCTCTTATCAAAGATAGCAAAGGGGCATTTATCAGCAAGAAAAAGGGCACTTTAGGTGTACCTGGAAAAGTTTCAGGCATTTAATTACGGTCAGATGAGCATATTTTGATACCTTATTTGTGACACTGGCAGGTCACTATTTTTTTTTTAAGGTCCTAAATCGTGGTCTGAAGCAATATTTCATTCAAATGTGACACTTGCTTAAGATTAGAAAATTTAACGTTGACCTTTTATTTTTATGAGTACATTTTATAGGTGAAAAATAAATTGCTGTTTAAAATATGGTACAAGCGAGTACCGTATCATCTCCTACTCTCACCGTATTTCTAAAGTTTATGGCAGGTTTGTTTTGTAGAGAAATATATATGTAGGCAAGGGTCGATTACGCCAAGTTGCGTTTTTGCGTCATGGACCCCCCCCCCCCCCAAAAAAAAAAAAAAAAAAAAAAAAAATCTCACGCACAAATTTTGCAGAAGCGGTAATTGCGTCCCGTATCGTATGATGGCAGCAAAACAAAAATCGACATTGGTTTCCGGAAGCAGGGGAATGATCATTTTCGCTTCGTATACTGATCATAATTTCAATGATTTACACATAGATCCAATCTGTCCATATTAGTGTAACAATAACGACCCATATGCATGAAACTAATTTTTGTTCAGTTAAATTTGCATGTATGCGCAGATTGAAAAAAAAGGAACAACAACAAGAATTACAATTTATACTGACAGTTGTATAACTGTAACTGAATAGAGTGTTTTTAGCCAGATTTTGGCGATAAATGTGAGTAATTTTCTGAACAAATTAGGCTTTTTCGGAACTGATTTTATGAATCCACAAACTGCCTAAAATTTGCCGACATGCTTGACGATGCCTCCGTGTTTTTACTTTTTTCTCGCATTCGCTATTTTTCCCGCTAATATTATTTTCGCTGAATTAGGTTCACTAAATCGCGCTTTTAGGTAAATGTGGTCTCGCGCATCTAGCAGGTTGGTTTCTTTCTATTTCTCTTTAAATGTTTACTATGTCCTATTTGCAGGCCACAAAATGAAAAAGTTAAATTCCAATGGCATTTGAAAGATTATACTAATTTAAAACTTCCTTCAAAACGTAAATATGTTTTGTGCTGCGCAAATATTCGATCAGTTTTTTTTGGGCCATTACAAGACGTGGGTTATTGATGTAGATAAATGCTCATGTACCCTTTACAGTTCATTTTACGCCTGTTATATTACCAAAGAAAAAAAGTTAGTGCAGTCACTCAAATTGGCCCGAATTCACAAAGGAGGTTCGTACGTCATATGACGCGTTTTACGCGTTTTTTTACAAACCTGGTTTGTAAAGAACAAAAGGAGGTTTGAGCTCAAACCTCAGTGGTCTGAGCTCAAACTTTGCTTTGTGAATTCGGGCCATAATGTCTGACAGTGAAGTCTAGAAAGTATACGGGTTTCCTTGCATAATTTGAATACTATGACTTCTTCTTAGTTGATCCCTCCACTGTTTTGGAGATTCCTGGAGTCCAAATAAAGTAAATGTTTAAAATCCGACCGGTTAGGAGCTTTGGAGAGTCTTAGAACGAGAAGCATCAATTTTGTGTAGGAAAAAGAGCGAAATTAGAAGTAGGCTATTATGAATTTCGGAAGGCAGGCATGGATGAAGGGGTAACAGAGTAGCAGGGGTAAATTGATCTGGGTCATCATCGTCATATAGGTTTAAACAGATGGGATAATCCACGAGGCATTCCTTGACTTTGCTGATGAAATCCTGACGGAGATGGTCCAGGTTTGAGCAGACTCCAACAAAGTGCTCCACTGTCTCCTCGTCGGTTTTACAAAGGGGGCATGTAGAGATAGGCGATTTCTTAAGCGTGAAGAGACGGCATTGTGTCAAGTAGGTGGATGTGAGTAATTGAGCTCTCACTATAAGGGCTCTTCAGATGGGAGGAGATGGGGCGTTCTTTTGATCTAGTTACCATCTACGCATCCCATATCCGTCCCATTCTAGAGTATGCCTCACCTGTCTGGTTTTCTTCAATCACTTGTCAACAGTCTGAGAAACTTGAGAGAGTTCAAAGGCGTGTGACCAAGATCATTCTCGGTTTCACCCCTCTCACCTATGATGAAAGGCTAGAGAGTCTAAATCTGCCCTCCCTTCAATCAAGAAGAATTGAGCTTGATACTAAGTTTGCTCACTCGTTACTGACGTCCCGACACAGAGACTTACTTCCACCATCTAAAGATTCCTTGCCCAATTTTCGCCCCCTCCGTAATAATCATGGTTTGGTCATTCCTAGGTGCAGGACTAGCCGATATCAAAATTCTGCTGTTCCTTCTCTTGTTCGTGCAATTAATAAGCCTTGATTCTCTCTCTCTCTCTCTCTCTCCCTCTCTATCTATCTTTATCACCTTTCTCTCTCTCTCTCTCCATCTCTCTCTCCCTCTTTCCTTATTCCTTAGAATCTTTTAATTGACTCATTCACAATTTGTTATACGTTAGATTTTAATAATGGCATTGTATAAGTAATTTTTAAAGTCGATTCCAATTTGTAATATATATATTTCTGTGTGGTAACCTTATCAACTCAAACGTAATTATGTTTATTCAGGTTTTAAGGCTTTTATCGTTGCCTATTTTCAAATATATTTTCCCTCATTTTTCTTTGATTGTTTGGTTACTCAACATTATTTTTGTCTGTTTATCTGCTTCCATTACCTCTTATCAGTTTAGTAATTTGACGACCTTGACCACTACTTTCTTTTAGTTTATTTTGGTATTGTATTGATGGAATTGTATTATTTATGTCATACCTTTAGTACCGTATTGTACTTGTCATACCTTTCGTTTGGCTCATTATTGTATATTTACTGTATTTATAACCGTATTGTATAATTTGTAAACATGAGCAGTTTTGGTCCTTGGACCTTTGAATCATGTATATTTATATGTCTTTTTAAACCGAAATAAATAAATAAATAAATAGGAGATTTGCAGAGGGTGGAGTGATATTTATCCAGAACTTGAGAGAGGACTTAGAGCGGATTCCTTGTAGAGTATTGTGTTTTACCACCAGGATGACTTTGTAGTTGATCATCCTTTTCCATGTTGAGTAGAGGGGTGGGTTCGAGACTGCTAGCGTTTAAATTTCACAGATAAGGCATACGTGACATATTCATAATTCCTGCAAAAATTCGACAAATGTCGATGTTGGCTGCAAAAGGGAAACAGTACCTTTCATATACTTTTTCAAAGAAGTGGGGGGGGGGGGCTCGAGCCCCCCAAGCCCTGCAGTAGCACAAGCCCTGAATGGAGTGCTGCTATCAAGGCTTAATGTAATTCACCACAACTGTAAAACCAAACTTTTTCATCATGATAGTGCACACTATAAAAAAAAATGGCATCTCGGAACATTCTCTCCTTTTGAGTAAATAATTGGGGGAAAATTGGGAAAAATAGGGGAAAAATTGGGGGAGAAAAAAAATTGGGGAAAAAACAATCGGAAAACAAGTTAAATCGGGTAATTATCAGGCTTGATCATCTCATGTGTTGTTACAAAATTGCACAATACTAGAATAAAAGTATCATTAAAACATCATATGCTTTTCTGTGTGCTTTATGTTTTATTTACATCAACATTCGTATTGCCTTTCCAACAACATTACACTTCGACTTATTTCAATAGACAATGTACACATTAGTAACAAAACATGTACAGCACACAAAAATATTCAGAAATTCTATACTATTCATATTTACATGGAAGGTTTGAAAAAATTACAATATACAAGCTCAGGTTCCACCACTATGTACACTTTTCATACAAAAAAGCCACAATCCTACAACTCTATTTGCATTTTCAGAAAATTACATGAAAAGTAAATAAATTACAATAATATTAAATTCCCCCATTAATTTCATTTTGGAGAAGAAATGAATCTCATTTAAACAATATATATTGGATCCTCTGTGAGATGGTAAATATTATTTATTCGTCAGTGTGATTTGTTTGTAAAAAAAATTCTGAATACCGATAACCAGAGTCCCGTTGCATAAAACTTACACTGATGGTATCTTTGCCATCAATATTAGCAATACAAGCAATACACCGGGGAAAAAAAGAGAGAGGAACAAAATACAGTGAATAGATAATCATGGCCACTTTGACTGCCATGTATGCTTGCCAGGAGATGTAGAAAACAAACCCAAAAGTAAATGGCATATTTATCTAGAATACGCCAAACGGCAGTCTTTTTTACTAAAACTTATTGGTTTAGTCTAACCACTTTCGTTATCACCCCACATTGTTTAATAATATTTTCACAATTCACCACCACTCATGTATTTTTTTTTCTATAAATCCCTGATTCCTTAAACAAGAATCTTGATGTTTTCTCTGAATATCAAACTGCATCATCTTTCATTCGACTTCAACAGAAGTAATAGTGCAAAAGCTATCAATATACATATAGCTGTCACAAATTCTTGCTGTTGTTATAAAAAATTGCTAGGGTTATTAGAACATTCCATTCCATTCCATGCAAATTGTAGGCATAGCAAGCATGAAATGTGGACATTTGCATAAAGCGTAAGATGCACTGATTTTTCTGTTTGGTGCAAAACCCTTCATACAAATAAAATTGAAGTACCAGAATATTGTGTTGATGCAGGATAACTGTAAGACATAAACAGTGACTATACAGCCTACAAAACAGTGCGTGTGTGCTTGTCATATGACTACCTGAATATTACACAAGCTTCTATTCTTTTTGCATCAATATCATAACATACTGGTCTGGCAAGCTATTTGTACATGTTCATACACACAAGAAAGTTCTACCACACTTTTGAAAAGTAGGGCAACTTAATTCACGCCTAAATCACTTGCCTTCAACCTTAAGATGGCTCCAGGCATACATAAGGTTGATTAAAGTGGACTCCTGGACACAGCTTAAGATGCCTCTATGTACAGGTCCTGGTTAATTGAAAGTACCCCGGCAGTATAGGAGTGGTCTGAGGGAGCTGCTCTGTAATTGTACTTAAACTCAGCAATTTGCCAAAGTCTATCCAGCATATTTTCAAATTCAAAAGCAGCATAACAGCTTCAAATATCAATACTCCTAAGAAAGCCTAGTTCTCCCTTCATATTGGCAGTGTATTGAATGGTAGGACAAAGCTATCAAGAAACACTGGACATAATCTCTACGACTCTACTTTCAAATGCATAAAATGTACAGTCTAGAAATGACTTTATAAATACAACCATAGCCTCGAAGCATTACCTTCCTACTTACTAGTAATGAATTGTTTCAAAGTGTATATCAAAAATAATACTCCACAAATATAACAGAGGTGTTGTCTCTAATTATCACGTGTTCTACATGTACATCAAAATTGCTAGTAAAAAAAAAATACTATTTGGTGTCTTACTGTCTTACTCGAGTACAAAGGTTACTAGAAACTATACAGCTGCTCATCAAAAGTAGATGCGTCGCCTTGCTTCCTGGCATGTGTTTCACTTTACAGGAATATTTATATTTTGTTATAATGGTTTAAGAATGCAGAAAATGTATTCTGGTCAAATGACGCCGTGGTCTGTGCATCGGACCATACCTATTACTGCCCATGAGCTGAAAAGATGTGACATGTCAGTATTCGCAGAACACAGTTCTGTGGATTATCTGCTCATGCTTTAATAGTACTGTTTATCTGTGTAGCATACAACAGTCACTGACATAAGGTTCATCCGACTATTAGAAATTTCATTGGGTAAAATACATCACAAGAACTCCCCATTCTCACAAAGGTCAACGACATGGTCCATCGATATATTATACCAATATCCGGATACAATGTATCAGCCAATGTTTCTGTGAGGGTTTTATTACACTTTCACTAATTTCCTGAATTGATGTAGGATCAGGTATACTATACCCATATACTATACCGTGTGTCTCAAAAAAAACGTAACACTTTTGAAATGGTTGCCAAATTGAGCATATATAATTTTATGAAAAAATGTCTATATGTATGGAAAGCTAAAGGACCAACCTTTCATATGATATGAAAAAATTAAAAAAAAATCATGCTTCGATGGACAGTGTTCACTTAAGTTAGAGGTATGAAAATGGGCCTGCGCAGGATTTTTCCTTCCAATTTTGGACAGGTAAATTACTTGTAACTTACAAAATAAGGTCGATATGAGATATTCATGATCGATGGATCAAAAGGATATTTTGAATCAAAAGGATATTTTGAATACCTCGAATTCTGGTATTTTCAATGCATAATGAATGATGTACTTAGCTATTACATGTTTGGGTCATTCATAAAACCTGAATAAAATGTGATTGATGATCCACCAAACTTACGGAAGAAAACTGATAAAGAAAAGGCAAGGGGTAGGTGATGGGATGGGAAAAGGTTGTGGGGGGGAGGAGAGTGGGTTGCATAATGTCAATTATGATTTTGAATACGGTATTTCAATTTAACATTTTCCCATTCTTCCTTCATCCTGTTCACATCTACCAGATCAATGATACAATAAGATGGGAGTGGAAGTTGGTGTGTGTGTGTGTGTGTGTGTGTGGCAGGGGTGGTGTTTGGGGATTGATAAATGACAGAGAGAAAGGACTGGTATTCAAAACATCCTTTTAACTCTTAATCCATCGATCATGAATATCTCATATCAAACTTATTTTGTATGCTAAAAGTAACTTACCTGTCCAAAATTGGAAGGAAAAATCCTGCGCAGGCCCATTTTCATACCTCTAACTTAAGTGAACACTGTTCATCGAAGCATGATTTTTTTTTCAATTTTTTCATATCATATGAAAGGTTGGTCCTTTAGCTTTCCATACATATCAACATTTTTTCATAAAATTATATATGCTCAATTTGGCAACCATTTCAAAAGTGTTACGTTTTTTTTGAGACACACGGTATAGTGTATCAGCCAAAAATATTGTAATGGTGTAAATTACCTTTGCATTAACTTCCTGAATCGATGAACGATCAAGAATTTAACAACACACACAAAAATAAGCTGCAGAAGCATGTGTGAGCATGTATTATAAGTTGCCAGTGTTAATTATCACAGAAACAACTTCTGAAATGTCTGTGTCTTTGTCATAACCAAAATATTTGTAACTGAAAAGATTGGCTTCAAATAACGTACAAAATAAGGGTGTCAAACTGGTATGATTACATAAGTGCACCTTATCGTCTGATGATATATTTGGTATGCTATGTCAAAAAGGTTGATATATACAGTTCATGAATAATTGTATGTATCACACTTACAATAACCCTCAGTATGAATTTGTCAATGTATTGATGGCAATTTCAATGTACTGATGGAGCTTACCACACAAAATGAAATCGGGCAACAACAAAAAAGGGTAAATAAAGGACGAATGAGTGAAATAAGGGGGTCAACAAAAACAAAACAAAACAGATGACTTTGGTCTGGAGGGGGTGGGGGGCTACTGCAGCATTACAAGTGCATTTATACATCATATAGTGCTTTGTGTTTCATGCTTCCGCTTTCATGGCATATTTAGGCAAAACAAATATCTTCTGAATGGAAACGATGCATTGTGACTGAATATTTATACATACTGTACAGATAGAAAGGGAAGTTGACATGAACAATCAAAACATATTGCATACTTCTTGGTCAACATTGTGACAATAAGCTCAATGGAATCGTACGATACTAAATTAATCTACGTTCTCTCAAAAAGAATGTGATCAATGTACAATGGTACATTTCCAGTATGTAAGATCCACATTCCATTCAGAAAGTGAGAGTAGTAGTCAACATTCCAATATGGAAATTCTATGTGACCAAGAAAAAATGATATAATCAAAATTTATCTCCATACATCCAAATTTCTGATGTTTTACTGTTTTTAGGTCAATTTCACTGCAGACAAAATTGCATTAAACACATTCAGCATTTCACTTTGACTGACACAAGAAAGCTCCTTCTCGTAGGCAATCATGGGCAACATATGTTTCAGCTATGTCAGGCAAGACCTCTGACAAGCACCACAGGGTAAAAAAGAATAAACACATGACCAAGAAATATGCGTATGACATTTGAATACAAATGTGAACTCCCCTCCTCATTGATTGAATAGGACTGCATTCACATTAAACATTAGTGAATGCAACGTTTGTTATACATCTAGTACTACACCATCCTCCTTATCCTGGTCCTTGTCTCCGTCATAGAACTCGTTCGCTGGTTCAATCCTGAAAAAAAAAACAAGACAAAAATAACAAGGTAAAAAAAAACTCTGTGCATTAGGCTTAAACAAAAAAGATGTTGTATTTTCCTTTGCGACCAGCCCCAAAATCTTGAAATCTATGGTCGGCTTTTTTTTAAAATATTTTTTTAAAACTATTTTCTAGAGAGAAAAAAAAATTAAAACATTCAAAACAGAGAAATATCAGCCCAAAGAGGGAAAAGAAGAAGAAGAAAAAAGTTTTTAAAAAAATAATTCTAACCAACCGACCCATGTTTTGGCGCCTAAAGGGCAATACAACATCTTTTTTTTTTGTAGGCCTTAATTTTATTGAAAAGATAAACCTGTTGGAAATTTAATGTTTTAATGCTTAATTTTTATAGAGATTCCTATCAAATAGAGCCATAAAGAAAAGCAACAGTGGCAAAATTTTACTTTTTCTTCTCGAGCATCTGGTATACCACACAATATGGTCAACTGGCTAGAATGGATTTGTGTCATATAATAACTCCATATTTTGCCAAAATGAGTATTTGGTATCAAAATGTTCAGAAAAATGTGGGCTTTCCAGGAAACACAAAGACGTAACTGCACCCAACACCCTATTGAACTCAATGGCTAGTGAAACATAGACTTAACTCCTTAAGGCCCAAGTGCTCAGCTACACATAAACCACTCTTTCTCAAAATGGAGTTACGTCTTTGTGTCACTAACCCCTCACTATGGTCTTACCTTTCATCTTGATCCTTGGTACTGTTCCTCACATCTGGGTCTTGTTCCTCTATATTCTCAAGACTGAGCAGATCTGGGGGTACATCATGCATCTGTACACTGGGTGCGTGGGCTATACACTTCAGGTTGTCATGCACTCCCTGCCTCACCTGGTCAATGTACTGCAATGGAGGAATGTCAAAGAAATCAATTATATTCTTGTTTATGAAAACAAAATGATGAGGTATGAAAGGAAGTAAAAGAGACAGGGATAAGTGAGAAGATTAGAGAGAGCAGATTGAGATGGTATGAACATGTGGAGAGAAAAGATGAAGATGAATTGATAAGATGGGCAGCAGAGAGAAAGGAGAAAGAAAGGAGAAAGGAAGGAGAAAGGAAGGAGAAAGGAAGGAGAAAGGAAGGAGAAAGGAAGGAGGAATCAGGAAGAGGTGGATAGATTGTATAAAGAATGAGGTAGAGAAATTGACTTGAAAATGGCTACAGACGGTAAAAGATTGAGAGTGGTAACGAGGAGATCCAAACCCACATAGAGGGAACCCACTGGATGATGATGATTATTATGAAAATAGTGATAATTATGAAAATAATAACGATTTGTCTTGTCTCCAAGGGCATATTGTTTTCCCTGAAAGTAATACAATCATAGTTGGCTTTATAAAGCATTTCATACTATCATCATAGATTTTAAGATTAATTTTGTTTTGGGGGGTGGGTCAGTTGCAAAAGGAAATACAACAACATATTTTTCAAGCCTAATATATCTCTAACAATGTAAGCAATACAGTCTTGTATAGAGGTAACATGCACATAATCCTAGCATACAAAGATAAAATCATAATTTTGTTTATGTTAAAAGGTATTTAGATTCACTTCTCAATCGCCCCCATTTAATGATTTGGTAAACAAGCACAAGGAGAGCTTATTCCTTAACAAAGAGAAATTTCCCAAAGAAATTTGAGAAAAGTGAAATAAACTTACTGCTTTTGTGTTGAGGTTCTCGATTCTTGTTGTGGTGTCTGGATGCAATGTGAAATCTGGTGCAAAGTACTCAAAGTAATCTGAAAATACAGTAAAGAAAATACAATGAATTCAAGATTGCAATTACATGTCTAAAACTATTTCAAGTATTCCCAATTCTAGACGAGGGATGCATTCTGCTTGGTGTGGCTACACAGAAAAGATACAAGAGATATTTCACAAAGCACCATGCAAATTAGCAGTAGTGTGAATGGCAGAAATACAGTTGTTCAGTTACCATGAACTACACTGCACAGAAGGGAAACATTGCTATTAAAAAAAAAAAAATTGCTATTAAAACAAAACAAAAATTTACATCTAACTGAACAATTAGGTTTAACAGGTTTTCTTTCTTCTCATACCATTAGAATAGAAAACTATGACAAAAATCATTTGAAATGCAATTATATGGATTCTGGCTTCTTTTTATGAGTCATTACACTTGGTGGCTGCCATGGATTAATACACAATATAAGTAAGTGCTCTCCATTTATTGCCAGATCTGACGCTAACACTGCAAGAATACTGTAGCGAAATTGAGATTTTAGTTTAGTCCTAAATCTCTACAGAGGGCTACATATGTTTTTATTGTGATGGTTTTTGTCCATGATTGTATCAATGCGATTTGTAAATCATTCCATGTTGAGCTGCTTTGAAAGACGGTTGTGATTCAGAACAATGTAAATAAAGTTTTCTGTCACTTTCAAATTCATTGTGAGTGTCACTTCTTTAATTTCTGTCCAGTACTTTGATTTTGTGAGGTGAATAATTGACGAAAACACGGACCAAGTTCAAGAGCGACTGCTAGGCAAGGTGCTACCCCAGGAGAGACCAGCTTACGTGACAATACATTGTTCATATATAACTGAACTTACCATTGTAAGGAAGCTCATTGCTGATCTCGTCATTGAGTAATAACGATGTTTCATATGTCCTGCAGAAAATGAAAATAAAAAGAGAACTTAACACTCCAGCCCAGCTAATCAACCTAAGAAACTGAAGTCTCATTGTTAATGGTAGCACATGTATATCATGTATCCCAAGCAATTGTCATCAAATTAAATGGGGTAATTGGATGGATTACTACATAAACACAGCCTTCATTTATTTTATGTTGTTTTAATTTAGGAAATACACTACATTAAGAAGACAAATTCATTTGTGGGACTGCTGGTGAAAATTGGACATAGAATATGTTACTGAGCAAAGATTGTATGACGTATTTTAAACCAATATAAAAAACATCTAATTCTGCATATGTATTGATATTTTATTACTATATTTCAATACAACCACATTTGATGACAGCATTGAAAAACATCTTGAACACTTCATATGAGAAGTAATCAATAACTTTTAATTCCATTAAAAGAACCATAAATTTATTCAAGCCATTAAACAACAATGTATACATCTACAATTTGATTGAAACACCTTTTTTAAGACAGATGGAAAACAGAGATACTTACCAACACCTGGCTACATTCCTGACTGTGTAACCTCCCCCTCCCATCACCAGGAGGGGTACATTGAATTGTTTGACGTACTCTACACATTCACCATGACCTTTGATACTAAGACTGAAGCAACCTAGTCTGTCACAGCCTAAGGAGTCTGCTCCACACTGTAGAGATAACGGTAAAAAACAGGTTGATATCTTATTACCACAGCAAACAATGATGAACAATTTAACATTCTACAGTGGCTAATCATAAAGATTAAGCAGGTCCAAACTATTTTGTCCCAATTGTTACTGATCATATCTCAGATTGTAGTCCTAAATTTAAAGCCATACTAGAGCTTGGATCAAACCAAATATGAAAGAAAACGATACATATAAAGCCTATCTGCACTAGTTTGGCCAGGAGGGATAAGACCTCCCTGCATGGTCACTGACAGTTGATTATCTCCTCAATCAGCTCTCAATTTTCATAAGAAAAAGGGGACCATGGGGGACCAATGGTCACCTCTTAGGCATTGTTTACTATATAGAGGGCGCAAGATTTACAAGCATACAGTTTGAGAGACTAACCTGTAGGACTATACATGAAGGTCTGTAGAACTCCATGACACTTTGTATGACTGGTTTGAAGAGGCCAGAGTACATGAGATCATCTATGCCATCCTTGAGAGGTACATTGATGGAGTAGTAGCGACCATTCTCTAAACCAACCTCATACATGTCACCTGAAACGTAAGGAAATATAGGTCTCGGAATTATAACAGGTAGTGAACGTATTAGACAAAAAATTACTCTATATTAGTATATCCATACAAAAACATTACTTTCAATACACATATCACTTGGATGCTGGTGTGAAGAAATAAGATTTTTAGGGGGAAAATGTGAAATTTATGTTATCAATATAAAGAAAACAATTAGTGGATAGTGAGGCAATGATGTCACAGACTCATGAGTGTGTTGCCAATTTGTCTTGTGATTTTCAAAGTTTTCCCCGTCATTAAAAATTCATAACTTTCTTATTAGTTATCTGATTTTGCTCAAACTTCTTTTGATTGGATTGTCATATTTTTCTGCTTCTATTGATAGTAAGTTATTTTTTTAGTGGACTTGCCCTTTAACATTTCTGTATCTTATAACACAAAGCTTGGTAATACACACAAGACCTTAGTTGTGTGAAGTTGCCATTCATTTATGCGCAAAAGAATAAACTGCAACTATTTTTGGCGGTGGATTACCTCGTCATATCTGAACGAGCCTTTTAGTCTTTACTTACCTGTGCCTGGAAAGAAGTGATTGCCATACTTGTGGAATGATACTGTCATGACCCTGTCTGTGAGGTAGAATGCTTCTTGAACCCCATCTCCGTGGTGGATGTCTATATCAATGTACAGCACTCTAGGGTGATACCTGACAGAGAAGGGATCAAGAATGGTGAATTTCTTGAAAACTATTGACACAATCATAATCAAGAGATGTGGAAAAGGAATAAAGGTAACTCGTCGCCTGGCTGGCAGATGGGCGTTAGCTCAAATTTCAGGTAAAAAATGAAGCGTTAAGCAGAAGGGTGTTAGCATTAAATCGCCTTAAACTTTAATAAAACTGACTTATTTCCACACAAAAATTGTGGCCGTGTTCTACTATAACATTTCTATTAGTCTTTTAAGTTTTAAACCATTTTTTTCGGGCAGAAAGCAGTTTAAATATGAAACCAATCTTTAAATGCGAATAATTCGACAAGCAGTTTTTCGATCCGGCCGACGAACTGTCTTATATTGACACCCATTTACTTAAATTTTAAAATATGCTTGCAAGTAAAAAAAGAAAAGAAAAACAAATAAAAGAAAAAGAATTGAGAAAAGCCTGATCTATTTGAATCAGACTTACAATATGAGAGTATCATATCTAAATAGAAGTAGACATACCAATTACAGGCTAAAATATCCACTTCCATATAAATTTCTCTACGAGTCAAAAAGTGGAAATCAACTGCATACATTACAACTACGACTAAATTCTTAGTTTGTCATATCCTGGATAAAGTACATATTAGCATTTAGTGCTCTTAGTTTATCCTTAACATTTTACAAGCTTTGACCTTTTTTATATCAATATATATCATTAACAACTAAATTATCATACTCTTTAAAGTTTTGATTTACGTTTCTTGAGAATGTGACATATTAAAGCCCATACAAAATCAGTCCATCTTTCATTCTTGAGATTAAAAAAACTCAAATTTACAGTGGGTATGAATAATGTATTAGTTGTATGTATCTTACTTGAGGATTTCCAGAATAGCAATGACGATATCATTGACATAACAGAACCCTGAAGCCTCAAACTTCTTAGCGTGATGAAGACCTCCTGCCCAGTTGACTGCAATATCACACAGCTGTAAAGGAACACAGAATTTTCCAAAAAAATACATTTAGTATATTACTTTCAAAATCCTTCAAATCCATTTCTAGCTGTCATTTTAATAAAACATGGATATTATTGAGGCAGCTAAGTGGATAATGTGATTATTTCCTGAGTTCTTTTTTAAACAACTTTCAACAAATTGTTAGACTCTAGAGCTGAGCCTGATGTGTACCTTATCAAATTCAAAGGCAGAGATAACACCACATGGAAAGCATTGAATGGTTCACGTTGAAAGGAAAAATGAAAGCAGAGGATAATAAAATCCAAAATGATTTCAAATAGGCTAATGGTATTGCTCAAGAGTTTATTCCCATAAACATATCTACAAGTACACAAATTCTAACATTTGAAGGAATTTCCTAAAAGCTTTTACAACTATATACTATTAGTCATAAACACTACTTAGGGAAAGAAATGTTTATGTCTGATTAATACTATTGATAACAATGAAAGGTCTTAAAATTCTCACATTGTTGTTGAGTTTGGTTGCTGCTTCTAAAGATGCTCCTGTGTACATGGAACAGAAGTCAAAGAGACCTGGAAACACTGGACAGTCGTCACCGACATTGAAATGACTTAAGCTCTTGGTGAAATTCTGGATGTTCTGCGGTGTTACTCTTTGTAGAAAGTCAATGTAGTCATCTGAATGAAATCTGCACATGTCGTGTGCTGTTGCCCTGTATGGTCTGTAAATCTTGGAGAGGATTGGAAAGAGATCATATGCATGTTTTAATTTTTTCTCAGATTAATAAATTCTGAACATGTTTTTTTAAAGATAAATGTGTGACAATGCACTGATAAGAATTAAAATCTGCACAATTAATTACACATTCTGAAATGCCATATTTTAATCAATGAAATTGTTACTTGATATTTTTTTATTGATATTAGAAACAAATAAAATACCAATTCTCATTGAGTATTAAATGTCCATTTATTCTTTGATAAATTCAACAAAACAGCTACATGTAGGAGGAACTTTGCAGACATTTTCTATACCCTACTCGACATAAAAATGAAAGCATTTTCTGATTTATAAAAGTACATAAAAGTTTCAACTGTCAATGTTTGATATCTTAAGTTGAAGTACATTGGTTACACATCATCTGTTTGGAGCTTGAAGGGCATTAACTTATGACATTTAACATGGTGTTAATTGAGTCTTAAGTAACATATGATGAACTGAATTTTTGCCTGTGGCATTATATTTTAAAAGGACTTGGTATAAGAAATTAGATATCTTACCTGCATTTTCTTGTAGAGGCCATAGTTGAGTACTAGATTGTGTGTGAGTGCTAATCTGTGAGGCTTCATGGGATGACCAGGACCTAAAGAAGCAAGTGTGACATTCATTCAAATATTGAAAAGTAGCACTTATATGTAATGCATGCATTAAGAATGCTCAAAAGGCCTAGATTCCTACAAGATACATGAAGGTGACAACGGACAAGGGTTGCGTGTCCATACACAAACTTAAAGTTGTCACTTTTGCCTTTGGATTTAATGACAACTATGACTGTAGATCACAAAGTCAATGCCTAGGATGTGAAGGTAGTAGTAAAAAGTCACTACTGCTGCTGGCATTATGTTGACTCAATGAACCACTGTTGTATGGACTATAAAGCTGGGGTGAGTAAAGTTATTCAACATTTCTCATGTTAATGCTGGCAGAACATTAAATTTATTTTCTCATGTTACATAATCAAAACACATCTACCTCCTAGATTATCCCTTGTAACATATTAGTATGTATTTTAACGTACCCCCCCCCTCCCCCCTCCATGATTCCTAGTAGATCTATCTTGTTTCACTGATAAAAAGTGATATTGATAACTCACTGTAGATCTAACTTAGATCTAACTTTAAGTCTGACTGTAGTGTTATTACAAATACAATATCAGATTTTTTTTTTTATAATGGATTACGTTTCACATATTTCTTTTCGATATTGAATTCTTCACTATCACAAGTCATTCATTTCAGTCACTTGTGCTTGCATCATTCACGTTCATGACTTTACTTTACTTTTCATTTAGATCTAGATCTAGTTCCACATCCACATCACAATCATCATGAACATGATGATTGTGATGCAACTTGCAAGACATTGACAATCAACAACATCAACAGTCAAGTCAAGACAACAACATTATTGTGGGTGAAAAGACTAAAGATCAGTCACTATTTGTCTACACTAAAGTTACTTAAATACTTCAATTTCTTTAACTTGACAAACATTACATCAAGGCTTTTAGAACTTGACCTAGCTTCCTTCCATTTCCAACACGTCCCATTCATTCATGCAAGTCCTTTGTTTCGTGATTCAGTGAATGCGGTGTCTGTGCGGGAGGATGACTTCCCCGCGTTCAGACCAGACGATGTTCAATGATTTAAAACTTGTTTAAAACTGCATGAAACCTTCTTATACAAATAATATACATCCATTTACTTTCCACTTACCATAATGAAAGTTTCCAACGTCTGCATCGTAGAAATAAGCTATTGTTTTATTCGACATCGTGAAATGTGAGGTGAGATTGGAGACTCAATGAAATTCAATCATTCCAACTAAATTGAGTGATGAATAAGGAATTGATCCAAATACAAATAAGGACTTTGAATATTTTTAAAGATAAATTATTCAAATAGTATATACTGATCACTGTTAATAATTATATAATGATTTTTAGGATAAAATTAAAGTTCGATTTACAAAAATCATAATTTATAAGAAGAAAAGATTGTGTAGAGGCTGGTCAAATAATAAAGATGGCCGCGCCCTTGGGATCAATTTCTGTGCGGCTGAGCGCTGCAAATTTCACCCGTAAACGTCGTCTAAAAGGATCAGGGCTATCAACATTAGCTAAAGATGCAGCAAGCGATACATATTCAACGGAAAAAGTTACCACACATAGCAAACCAAGTCAAGAAATAGGGTGTTTGCCTGTTATTGTTGAATTCCGTCGTCTCCTTGAGAGTTTCAAGTCCAACAGCATTGACGTTGTGCCAGGTGTAAGTATTTAGCGGGAGCGACCGGTAACCCAGAGTACTTGCCGCCTGAACGTCGGGGTACCGTGAACGTAAAGACTGACCCTGTCTGACCGGCCCCCGCAGCTCAGCGCAGCGCGCAGCTCGACTATTTCTAACTAATAATAACATGAAGTGGGTCGATGTAAATATTGACATCATTCACTGGTCTCAATATGAGATAGAGGTCTATCTCAATTTGTAGCTCTGAAAGCCTCTTATTCTTAAACTATAGATCTAGGTCTAGATCTAAATCTAGACTATTTATAATCATGATAAATTAACAATTTTGTTTTTTTAATTCTGCAGATTTTTTAAGCCTTAATAAAGAGAAGATTGAGTTCTGGGAAGAGGTGAAAAATAATTTGTGAGCGTTATACTCATTCTTATTATGCAAGTGTGGAAGAACATCAGATAAGACATGTTCCCTGAAAAGCATGGCTCTTCAATAATGCCTTCATATTCTAAATATGCATGTAAGTTGTAACATCGTCAAAATCGGGGGGGGGGGGGGGGGGCTTTTTACACCACGTGTTCGTGTAGTCCCATATACATCTTTCATATACATATACATCTTTCTGTGTACAGTGTTTGTAACTTTGCCACTTTCTTATCATTTTGATGATTCCAGAACCTTGCAATACACACAAATTCTTATATGCTAGATGGTCAACCTTTTCTGGTCGGTTCCACACCGTTTCTTTCACATGACCAGAACTCAACTTCATCTTTAAATTTAAATCTAAAAGTTGAAAATACATGATGTCTGGACTCTGGCTGGGTATGCCTAGATCTATACAGAAATATGTCTAACATTCTATGCCATATATGATGTTCTAACAGTACCCCTAGGCTCCATATACACCTCAAATCAAAGTGCAGCTATGCCTATGATGATCAACTATATTTTTTAAATGAGAACAAACTCACAATCAAATTAAATGATATCATTTCGACTGCACCCAAATCAAATTCTCAGTGAAACTTTGTTCTTCTGTATTTTCTCTTGCAGGTTTCCAATGTTGAGCTTCTGCACACAGTAGTAGGTCTCTACGACACCTGTCTCCCAGACATCACACCCCTGGTCCTCTATGCAACAGTGACTGGAAAACTGGCCAAAACATTGATACTTATCAGAAGTACCAAAGGTGAGAGTATCTACTTGCTTCTTCCTCTTCTTTCTTTCTTTTTTTTCCTTTCTTTCTTTTCCTTTCCTTTCTTTCTTTTCCTTTCATCCATGCCTTTTTCTTTGTTATTGTTTCATTTATTTTTCCAAAAGCATGACAGTTGTGCAAACTGACCTAGAAGATGAACTCTCGGAGGAGGAAGTATTTCTAAGGTCATACTTACACTTTCATTTTGTGGAGTATCTCCTTTTACTTGATCTATCTTATAGTCATGGATTCTAGATTATTTGTTCAAGTATTGAAGGAGTGAGAATAAAGAAATCTGGATAAAGATTTAACAGATAGCCTGGTCAGCTAGACATTGCTTCACAAGAATAGTCAATATTTCCATGTGATAGATGTGACACCTCTCTCTCTCTCTCTCTTTTATCCTTCCGCATTTTTCTCCTGAATAGAAGTAAATGATTGAAATAATGTACATGTAGTGGGTTATTGGGTCCATTTATATCACATTAGTGGGCTTTACTTTGTTTTAAAAAAGAGAAATATGAATAAGGTAATTTTCATGTTACACCAAACGTGACATTCAAAATAATGGCATGGTACCACCCCCTCTACCAAGAATCAATGTATGTAGAAGTTTGTACTGTAATGGCATTGAATATACCTTTGTCTTATTTGTCTTCAATTAGATGTTGCTAAGGAACTACGGCAGAAGATTCAACAAAGGAAGAGAGAAGTAGATACCACTACCGCAGCCAAAGAAACAGTACCAGAGAACAATAATGCCGAGGTGAACAACAAGGACTCTACCGTTAGCCCAGACACTCAATCTAAGGAAATAGACTGTGAGGATGGAGAGGTGACAAACAGTAAAGATGGATCCAAAGAAAGTCCTCTTTTGAGATTACTTGGAGGCGATGGTGGGGGAGAAGCAACTGATGTGAAAGGAAATGATAAAGACGTTGATGATGAGGATGTAAGGCCAAGGGGTGATGTTGAGGACACGGTTGCTAAGGATGATGCAGATGTAGTTGCTAAGGAGGATGCAGAGGATGTGTTGGAGGAGGAAGAGCAGCGGAAAGTGTTTGCTGATGTTTTCAGTGACTCAGACACTGAAGAGGAAGAGAGGTAAATTCAAATTGTCATCTTCACAACAGTGTATATAGGCAGTTCAGATGTATCGCAAACAAATTCCTTTCAGGTATAAATTATTCTGATGTAATGATGATGTCACTGAAATATATTGACTTAGTAATTAGTGTCATTTTATATTGACATGAGTTTTCTCAAAAGGAAACTGCGAGCTGATCTACATTAGATTGTTCATCAGGGTAGCGTTTCAGGAAGTATAAGTTCACCGACATCCTGTAGGAACGTGTGGTAATTACAACACACACATTTCAATTGGACATTAAAGAACTTGTATGACAGTTTCGTGAAATGATGCCAAGATTTTATATTTTTGTTACACACAGTCACACATGCATTACAAGATTCCCCCCCCCCCCTTTTTTTTTTAATGATTTGAGTTGTCTAGATACTGTCATTTAAATAAAATTGGTTTTATGTAGTCTGAAGTATGTAAACTATCCCCTCTCCATTCCAGTCTTGCGAACATGAGTTTTACTTAGTTCATGTGCTTCAGATTCAATCAAACTAAATTCCTTTACTACAGTGAAAACTCATTCTGAATAGTAAAGATCAGAGCAATCTATACACACAGGCCAACCCGGTTCGAGTTGGACACAATATGGCGACTACTGCTTTGTTGGGCAAGCACAAAACAAAAAATATACGTCATGTTGTGACCCAGTGAAACCAAGTTGGCCAAACTCTGTGTATATAAGACACTGGTAAAGAAAGATACTCCCTGCCCTCACATTTCTGTTATTGTATACTGTCTTGTGATACCCCAAAAGCGGGTGAAGGGTCCTTTATACAATTGAATTGAGAAGTCTTATGTTTGTACTTTATCTTTTTATATTTATCTCAACAGTGAAGATGAAGAGGAAGAAATAGACTTCTCAAAAGGCATCAATGAATTCTTGAGATTGGTGAAACAGAGGAAGGAGAGAAGAGAGGAGTTGAGTTTAAACCCGACTCAGGAAGAAGTAGAATCAACGGTCGGGATTGAGTCAAGGATTGTGGCTTGTGCAACTTGGGAAAAGTCTCTTATGTGAGTTTTTTTCTCTCTTTATTGTGTAATCAAATATTTAAAGCGCTAATCTTAACTGAAATGGCATTGATTTACACGCAAAAATCATGTATATTTTCATGTTGGTTGTTGTCTACCTGCAAACTTAGAAAGCAACAATACTGCAGACTGTTGCTTTTGGGCAATCTTTATCAACCCATTTTTTTAAAGAACTTGGTGGTTCCTGTATTTAACCTACAGGAAATGAAAGAATTTAGTTGATAGTTGAAGTGAATGGCCTCACAGCCAGAGATATGGTATTAACAAATCTGACAATAGATATACATGTATCCAAAGATATTGATACCTTTCCTTCTCATAGTATAGATATATTTAATTGATCATGATTATAATATTGATGATATTAAGGATTACAATGCACAGGTATGATAATGACAATGCATTTGAACTACAATGAAAACTAACAAGCTAAAAATAAAAATGTAAACAAATTTCACTTGCGATACTTTGTAATTTAACCCGACAGTCGTCCTGGGGAGAAGATAGTACAGATAGACTTGATGGGAGTAAGAAAGAGATGCAGAAGATGTGGCATTGGAAGATATTTATTACAGGTAAGCTCCTTTGATTCCTCCATCATTCATATGTATTAACCAGTATTAGTAGTGGTGGTAGTGATGATGGTGGTAGTGATGATGGTGGTGGTGGTGATGGTGGTGGTGATGGTGGTAAATGTAAGTCATGGTCGCAATAGGCAGTAACAGTATGCATTACTTGGGGCAGTACTTGTAATTAGTATTGCTGCATACTGAAAATATACAAAAGTAGTAGTTTATTAATTTTTAAGATGATATTGAGAAATCAAAAAGAATTTTTACCAACTTACCAGTAGTTTACGTGATTTTTAAAGGTGAAATTTAAATAATATGATTGAAAAGCACTATTCGACTCGTGTTGGACTCATCATCAGAAAGGATGGACTGAAAAGATGTGGCCATTGATGTATGGGTTGATTATACGAGAGCAAGGGGATGCCATAGATTGAAGTTCCTGAAGGGCTTGGTGTTGGCAACTGGCAGTGATGTTGTTGAAATCATATTAAGGGAGAGAGGGAGGGGGGGGGTAGAGATCAGACTGATTTAAAGGAGAAGATAATACCACTTGAGCCATGTTTCTTTTCCATTCCTTTCCTTTAGCAAATGAAAGATGTGAGCATCGTTGGTCGTTACGATTCCTTGGTGGTTTATGCGGATCATTCTGCAGTGGATTTCTTTGCTCTTCATGGCTTCAATGATGACATTGTCCTCAACAGTAAATACTCTGACTTGGCTGATAACTGGACAAACTGCACACTCATGTGCTACATACCTCCATTTGTTGGTATGTTACTTCTGGATCATAGTTTACAACCGTGTTCAAGATATTAACATATTTAAAAGTCTTTTCTTAATCGTTGTCATCTTGATTATTAATTACTCAGTAACATTTGAGCTTGTGAGGGGGATAGCAAACTTAATCATTGTGACCCCTGAGTCTCTCCTCCTTATAGTACCGATTGGAAGATGTGCCACAACTCCTAGCCTCCCCTCTCCTCCCCTCCCTCTTTTACAAAGAATGGAGTGGGTTCTCAAATAGCACCCAAATAAGGTGTGACTTGCTTATATATGAAATCTCCATTTAATGAACTGTCTGAGGGAGGAGAACTGTGCAATATATTTTGGAAGTTCGGTGCAAAATCTTTTTTAATCTATTTTAATTTGTCTTTTAATTGCACCTCTTAAATAGTTCTGTGAATTTTTGTTTAAAAAAAAAGTTACCTGGTCTTATTTTCTCTTTCCTTTTACTTTTGCACAAATGCAAGCGATATTGAAAAAATAGTTTGAATTGTTGAAATTATACAACTTTTTTACTTTCTTGTCTTACTCATACGTACCCATAACAAAAACAATTTCAACGGTCATTCTCTACAAACTTTGTCTTTATCAGGACAAACAATCTTGAAGGAGACAGACATGAGCTTGGACCTGAAAGAGATCGAGATGGAGCTTCAGAAATGGACAGAGAGAAGCAGAGATGCTTACCAAGGTCAGGTCGCTTGCATCATGAAGTTAAGACATGAGGTCATTGCCCTTCGTGCTCTGGTAGGTAGATTACAGATACAGTCAAACCTGTCTATAGCGACCGCCCACAGGAAACACAAAAGTTGCCTTTGTAGACAGGTGGTCTTTGTAGACAGGTTCCTTTAGTACATGATTCAATGAGAAACCATTTCCAAGGGAAACAACAAATGTGGCCTTTGTAGACAGGTGGTCTTTGTAGACAGGTGGTCACTAAAGCAGGTTTGATTGTATTAATATTATTATAATCTTGTAGAGTGCACGTCACATTAAGACTTATAAAATGGGTTCTAGAGTGTAGGTTATCTACAGGGTTAAATGACACCACCTGATCATGCATCATTCTTTCCTGCCATGCCTACAATGTGCAAAAGAATCTCCCGTGAAAACGTGATAACCCGCGGCTAAAGTGATAACGCACGCGTAAGGTGCGTGTATGCATATCTCTGGTGCGTACAAAACCAAGACGCAATGAAATGCACATAGTTGCAAATGGCAAGGACATTATGCACACACTGAGATGTGCCTCACACTGTTTGGCTGTTTGTCATTCAAAGCAAATGGCACCGCCGTGACGGCAATGCATGGCATTTTGTTCAGGTTTGTTGCTTATGTCTAAACTTTGTATGTTAGACCCGTTTTATAAAACAAATGAACCATGTTTTAAAGCTTGTCGGTTAAGTAGCAGTGAGCTGGATAACGAACTCGACAAATCTCATCCATTATCTAATTGTGACTTAATATGTGTGCAATGCTTATTGTATCCCCCGGGAGTATGCCGGTGGGGTACTTTGGATTCAGTAGCGTTACGCCGCCGCGTCATATTCTTGTGTGTGCTCCAACTGCCACATTCCTTGACGGATTTCTTTCAAAAATTGTATGGAGGTGTATCGTGGTATAATCTCAACACCTATAACTTTTGGTGATGCTGCCCCCAGTGTTGCGTCTTCTGTAGGGTAAAAGGCCATATTTTTGTGGATGGTTTTTGGTGAGTGTCTAGTGTGCGCCCTGCAGGTCATATTTCATGACAGATTTTTTCAAATTTTGCATAGAGAATTAGAAATGTATCTTGGTACAATCTCTCTTCTAGGGAGGGATGAAGCAGAACAGGATGTTCTCTCTTCTAGGGAAGGGTGAAGAAGAACAGGATGTTCTCTCTTCTAGGGAAGGGTGAAGCAGAACAGGATGTTCTCTCTTCTAGGGAGGGATGAAGCAGAACAGGATGTTCTCTCCTCTAGGGAGGGGTGATTAGAACAGGGTGTTCTCTCTTTATGGGAGGGGTGAAGCAGAACAGGATGTTCTCTCTTCAAGAGAGGGGTGAAAGAGAACAGGATGTTCTCTCTTCTAGAGAGGGATGAAGCAGAACAGGATGTTCTCTCTTCAAGGGAGGGGTTAAGCTGAACAGGGTGTTCTCTTTTTAAGGGAGGGGTGAAGCAGAACAGGATGTTCTCTCTTCAAGGGAGGGGTGAAGCAGAACAGGGTGTTCTCTCTTCCAGGGAGGGTGAAGCAAAACAGGGTGTTCTCTCTTCAAGGGAAGGGTGAAGCAGAACAGGGTGTTCTCTCTTCTAGGGAGGGATGAAGCAGAACAGGGTGTTCTCTCTTCTAGGGTGGGGTGAAGCAAAACAGGATGTTCTCTCTTCTAGGGAGGGGTGAAGCAGAACAGGGTGTTCTCTCTTTAAGGGAGGGGTGAAGCAGAACAGGGTGTTCTCTCTTCAAGGGAAGGGTGAAGCAGAACAGGGTGTTCTCTCTTCTAGGGAGGGATGAAGCAGAACAGGGTGTTCTCTTTTCTAGGGTGGGGTGAAGCAGAACAGGGTGTTCTCTCTTCCAGGGAGGGTAAAGCAGAACAGGGTGTTCTCTCTTCAAGGGAGGGGTGAAGCAGAACAGGATGTTCTCTCTTCTAGGGAGGGGTGAAGCAGAACAGGGTGTTCTCTCTTCAAGGGGGGGGGGGGGTGAAGCAGAACAGGATGTTCTCTCTTCTAGGGAGGGGTGAAGCAGAACAGGTTGATCTCTCTTCTAGGGAGGGGTGAAGCAGAACAGGGTGTTCTCTCTTTTAGGGAGGGGTGAAGCATAACAGGTTGATCTCTCTTCTAGGGAGGGGTGAGGCAGAACAGGATGTTCTCTCTTCAGGGAGGGGTGAAGCAGAACAGGATGTTTTCTCTTCAAGGAAGGGGTGGAGCATAACAGGTTGATCTCTCTTCTAGGGAGGGGTGAAGCAGAACAGGATGTTTTCTCTTCAAGGAAGGGGTGGAGCATAACAGGTTGATCTCTCTTCTAGGGAGGGGTGAAGCAGAACAGGATGTTCTCACTTCTAGGGAGGGTGAAGCAGAACAGGGTGTTCTCTTTTCTAGGGAGGGATGAAGCAGAACAGGGTGTTCTCTCTTCTAGGGTGGTGTGAAGTAAAACAGGGTGTTCTCTCTTTAAGGGAGGGGTGAAGCAGAACAGGATGTTCTCTCTTCAAGGGAAGGGTGAAGCAGAACAGGGTGATCTCTCTTCCAGGGAGGGTGAAGCAGAACAGGGTGTTCTCTCTTCAAGGGAAGGGTGAAGCAGAACAGGGTGTTCTCTCTTCTAGGGAGGGATGAAGCAGAACAGGGTGTTCTCTTTTCTAGGGTGGGGTGAAGCAGAACAGGGTGTTCTCTCTTCCAGGGAGGGTGAAGCAGAACAGGGTGTTCTCTCTTCAAGGGAGGGGTGAAGCAGAACAGGATGTTCTCTCTTCTAGGGAGGGGTGAAACAGAACAGGGTGTTCTCTCTTCAAGGGGGGGGGGGGGGTGAAGCAGAACAGGATGTTCTCTCTTCTAGGGAGGGGTGAAGCAGAACAGGTTGATCTCTCTTCTAGGGAGGGGTGAAGCAGAACAGGGTGTTCTCTCTTTTAGGGAGGGGTGAAGCATAACAGGTTGATCTCTCTTCTAGGGAGGGGTGAGGCAGAACAGGATGTTCTCTCTTCAAGGGAGGGGTGAAGCAGAACAGGGTGACACTTCTAGGGAGGGGTGAAGCAGAACAGGATGTTTTCTCTTCAAGGAAGGGGTGAAGCATAACAGGTTGATCTCTCTTCTAGGGAGGGGTGAAGCAGAACAGGATGTTCTCACTTCTAGGGAGGGTGAAGCAGAACAGGGTGTTCTCTTTTCTAGGGAGGGATGAAGCCTAACAGGGTGTTCTCTCTTCTAGGGTGGTGTGAAGTAGAACAGGGTGTTCTCTCTTCCAGGGAGGGTGAAGCAGAACAGGGTGTTCTCTCTTCCAGGGAGGGTGAAGCAGAACAGGGTGTTTTCTCTTCTAGGGAGGGGTGAAGCAGAACAGGATGTTCTCTCTTCTAGGGAGGGGTGAAGCAGAACAGGGTGTTCTCTCTTCAAGGGGGGGTGAAGCAGAACAGGATGTTCTTTCTTCTAGGGAGGGGGGAAGCAGAACAGGATGTTCTCTCTTCTAGGGAGGGGTGAAGCAGAACAGGGTGTTGTCTCTTCTAGGGAGGGGTGAAGCAGAACAGGGTGTTCTCTCTTCTAGGGAGGGGTGAAGCAGAACAGGATGTTCTCTCTTTAAGGGAGGGGTAAAGCAGAACAGGTTGTTCTCTCTTCCAGGGAGGGTGAAGCAGAACAGGATGTTCTCTCTTCTAGAGAGGGGTGAAGCAGAACAGGGTGTTCTCTCTTCAAAGGGGAGGGGGTGAAGCAGAACAGGATGTTCTCTCTTCTAGAGAGGGGTGAAGCAGAACAGGGTGTTGTCTCTTCTAGGGTGGGGTGAAGCAAAACAGGATGTTCTCTCTTCAAGGGAGCGGTGAAGCAGAACAGGATGTTCTCTCTTCCAGGGAGGGTGAAGCAAAACAGGGTGTTCTCTCTTCAAGGGAAGGGTGAAGCAGAACAGGGTGTTCTCTCTTCTAGGGGGGGGGGGGGGGTGAAGCAGAACAGGGTGTTCTCTCTTCTAGGGTGGGGTGAAGCAAAACAGGATGTTCTCTCTTCTAGGGAGGGGTGAAGCAGAACAGGGTGTTCTCTCTTTAAGGGAGGGGTGAAGCAGAACAGGATGTTCTCTCTTTAAGGGAGGGTGAAGCAGAACAGGGTGATCTCTCTTCCAGGGAGGGTGAAGCAGAACAGGGTGTTCTCTCTTCAAGGGAAGGGTGAAGCAGAACAGGGTGTTCTCTCTTCTAGGGAGGGAGGGATGAAGCAGGACAGAGTGTTCTCTTTTCTAGGGTGGGGTGAAGCAGAACAGGGTGTTCTCTCTTCCAGGGAGGGTGAAGCAGAACAGGGTGTTCTCTCTTCAAGGGAGGGGTGAAGCAGAACAGGATGTTCTCTCTTCTAGGGAGGGGTGAAGCAGAACAGGGTGTTCTCTCTTCAAGGGGGGGGGGGGGGGTGAAGCAGAACAGGATGTTCTCTCTTCTAGGGAGGGGTGAAGCAGAACAGGTTTATCTCTCTTCTAGGGAGGGGTGAAGTAGAACAGGGTGTTCTCTCTTTTAGGGAGGGGTGAAGCATAACAGGTTGATCTCTCTTCTAGGGAGGGGTGAGGCAGAACAGGATGTTCTCTCTTCAAGGGAGGGGTGAAGCAGAACAGGGTGTTCACTTTTCTAGGGAGGGGTGAAGCAGAACAGGATGTTTTCTCTTCAAGGAAGGGGTGAAGCATAACAGGTTGATCTCTCTTCTAGGGAGGGGTGAAGCAGAACAGGATGTTCTCACTTCTAGGGAGGGTGAAGCAGAACAGGGTGTTCTCTTTTCTAGGGAGGGATGAAGCAGAACAGGGTGTTCTTTCTTCTAGGGTGGTGTGAAGTAGAACAGGGTGTTCTTTCTTCCAGGGAGGGTGAAGCAGAACAGGGTGTTCTCTCTTCCAGGGAGGGTGAAGCAGAACAGGGTGTTCTCTCTTCCAGGGAGGGTGAAGCAAAACAGGGTGTTCTCTCTTCAAGGGAAGGGTGAAGCAGAACAGGGTGTTCTCTCTTCTAGGGGGGGGGGGGTGAAGCAGAACAGCGTGTTCTCTCTTCTAGGGTGGGGTGAAGCAAAACAGGATGTTCTCTCTTCTAGGGAGGGGTGAAGCAGAACAGGGTGTTCTCTCTTTAAGGGAGGGGTGAAGCAGAACAGGATGTTCTCTCTTTAAGGGAGGGGTGAAGCAGAACAGGTTGGTCTCTCTTGCAGGGAGGGTGAAGCAGAACAGGGTGTTCTCTTTTCTAGGAAGGGATGAAGCAGAACAGGGTGTTCTCTCTTCTAGGGTGGTGTGAAGTAGAACAGGGTGTTCTTTCTTCCAGGCAGGGTGAAGCAGAACAGGGTGTTCTCTCTGCCAGGGAGGGTGAAGCAGAACAGGGTGTTCTCTCTTCTTAGGGAGGGGTGAAGCAGAACAGGATGTTCTCTCTTCTAGGGAGGGGTGAAGCAGAACAGGGTGTTCTCTCTTCAAGGGGGGGTGAAGCAGAACAGGATGTTCTTTCTTCTAGGGAGGGGTGAAGCAGAACAGGGTGTTGTCTCTTCAAGGGAGGGGTGAAGCAGAACAGGGTGTTCTCTCTTCTAGGGAGGGGTGAAGCAGAACAGGATGTTTTCTCTTCAAGGAAGGGGGTGGAGCATAACAGGTTGATCTCTCTTCTAGGGAGGGGTGAAGCAGAACAGGATGTTCTCACTTCTAGGGAGGGTGAAGCAGAACAGGGTGTTCTCTTTTCTAGGGAGGGATGAAGCAGAACAGGGTGTTCTCTCTTCTAGGGTGGTGTGAAGTAAAACAGGGTGTTCTCTCTTTAAGGGAGGGGTGAAGCAGAACAGGATGTTCTCTCTTCAAGGGAAGGGTGAAGCAGAACAGGGTGATCTCTCTTCCAGGGAGGGTGAAGCAGAACAGGGTGTTCTCTCTTCAAGGGAAGGGTGAAGCAGAACAGGGTGTTCTCTCTTCTAGGGAGGGATGAAGCAGAACAGGGTGTTCTCTTTTCTAGGGTGGGGTGAAGCAGAACAGGGTGTTCTCTCTTCCAGGGAGGGGTGAAGCAGAACAGGGTGTTCTCTCTTCAAGGGAGGGGTGAAGCAGAACAGGATGTTCTCTCTTCTAGGGAGGGGTGAAACAGAACAGGGTGTTCTCTCTTCAAGGGGGGGGGGTGAAGCAGAACAGGATGTTCTCTCTTCTAGGGAGGGGTGAAGCAGAACAGGTTGATCTCTCTTCTAGGGAGGGGTGAAGCAGAACAGGGTGTTCTCTCTTTTAGGGAGGGGTGAAGCATAACAGGTTGATCTCTCTTCTAGGGAGGGGTGAGGCAGAACAGGATGTTCTCTCTTCAAGGGAGGGGTGAAGCAGAACAGGGTGACACTTCTAGGGAGGGGTGAAGCAGAACAGGATGTTTTCTCTTCAAGGAAGGGGTGAAGCATAACAGGTTGATCTCTCTTCTAGGGAGGGGTGAAGCAGAACAGGATGTTCTCACTTCTAGGGAGGGTGAAGCAGAACAGGGTGTTCTCTTTTCTAGGGAGGGATGAAGCCTAACAGGGTGTTCTCTCTTCTAGGGTGGTGTGAAGTAGAACAGGGTGTTCTCTCTTCCAGGGAGGGTGAAGCAGAACAGGGTGTTCTCTCTTCCAGGGAGGGTGAAGCAGAACAGGGTGTTCTCTCTTCTAGGGAGGGGTGAAGCAGAACAGGATGTTCTCTCTTCTAGGGAGGGGTGAAGCAGAACAGGGTGTTCTCTCTTCAAGGGGGGGTGAAGCAGAACAGGATGTTCTTTCTTCTAGGGAGGGGGGAAGCAGAACAGGATGTTCTCTCTTCTAGGGAGGGGTGAAGCAGAACAGGGTGTTGTCTCTTCTAGGGAGGGGTGAAGCAGAACAGGGTGTTCTCTCTTCTAGGGAGGGGTGAAGCAGAACAGGATGTTCTCTCTTTAAGGGAGGGGTAAAGCAGAACAGGTTGTTCTCTCTTCCAGGGAGGGTGAAGCAGAACAGGATGTTCTCTCTTCTAGAGAGGGGTGAAGCAGAACAGGGTGTTCTCTCTTCAAAGGGGAGGGGGTGAAGCAGAACAGGATGTTCTCTCTTCTAGAGAGGGGTGAAGCAGAACAGGGTGTTGTCTCTTCTAGGGTGGGGTGAAGCAAAACAGGATGTTCTCTCTTCAAGGGAGCGGTGAAGCAGAACAGGATGTTCTCTCTTCCAGGGAGGGTGAAGCAAAACAGGGTGTTCTCTCTTCAAGGGAAGGGTGAAGCAGAACAGGGTGTTCTCTCTTCTAGGGGGGGGGGGTGAAGCAGAACAGGGTGTTCTCTCTTCTAGGGTGGGGTGAAGCAAAACAGGATGTTCTCTCTTCTAGGGAGGGGTGAAGCAGAACAGGGTGTTCTCTCTTTAAGGGAGGGGTGAAGCAGAACAGGATGTTCTCTCTTTAAGGGAGGGTGAAGCAGAACAGGGTGATCTCTCTTCCAGGGAGGGTGAAGCAGAACAGGGTGTTCTCTCTTCAAGGGAAGGGTGAAGCAGAACAGGGTGTTCTCTCTTCTAGGGAGGGAGGGATGAAGCAGGACAGAGTGTTCTCTTTTCTAGGGTGGGGTGAAGCAGAACAGGGTGTTCTCTCTTCCAGGGAGGGTGAAGCAGAACAGGGTGTTCTCTCTTCAAGGGAGGGGTGAAGCAGAACAGGTTGATCTCTCTTCTAGGGAGGGGTGAGGCAGAACAGGATGTTCTCTCTTCAAGGGAGGGGTGAAGCAGAACAGGGTGTTCACTTTTCTAGGGAGGGGTGAAGCAGAACAGGATGTTTTCTCTTCAAGGAAGGGGTGAAGCATAACAGGTTGATCTCTCTTCTAGGGATGGGTGAAGCAGAACAGGATGTTCTCACTTGTAGGGAGGGTGAAGCAGAACAGGGTGTTCTCTTTTCTAGGGAGGGATGAAGCAGAACAGGGTGTTCTCTTTTCTAGGGAGGGATGAAGCAGAACAGGGTGTTCTTTCTTCCAGGGAGGGTGAAGTAGAACAGGGTGTTCTTTCTTCCAGGGAGGGTGAAGCAGAACAGGGTGTTCTCTCTTCCAGGGAGGGTGAAGCAGAACAGGGTGTTCTCTCTTTTTAGGGAGGGGTGAACAGGGCTTGCCCTTAATTTTTTGTCGAGGTGGCCAGCAGGGCCACTTGAGCAGGAGATCTGGGTGGCCAAATGGAATTTCAGGTGGCCCGGATATTTAAAAATCGGCAAATTTGTGGTTAAAAAAAAAAAAAAAAATCAGCCGAGTTTGATTAGGGACAAGATTTTTTGAGAGGGTTCTAGACATTGTTACATGCGTTTAAAAGGTCGTCTAGAACCCTCGGGGCCCCAGTACTTACATGCCATTAGATGGATCCTGACCCCAGTACATCGATAAATTAAAAAAAAAAAAAAAAATAAAAAAAAAAAAAAAAAAATTATTTTATTTTTTTAATTTAATTAAATTTTTTTGGTGGCCACCCGGGCCACCTAGTCGGTGATTTCAGGTGGCCCGACGCCATTTCAGGTGGCCATTGGCCCTGGGCCACGGCCAAATTCGAGGCCTGGTGAAGCAGAACAGGATGTTCTCTCTTCTAGGGAGGGGTGAAGCGTAACAGGATGTTCTCACTTCTGGGGAGGGTGAAGCAGAACAGGGTGTTCTCTTTTCTAGGGAGGGATGAAGCAGAACAGGGTGTTCTCTCTTCTAGGGTGGTGTGAAGTAGAACAGGGTGTTCTTTCTTCCAGGGAGGGTGAAGCAGAACAGGGTGTTCTCTCTTCCAGGGAGGGTGAAGCAGAACTGGGTGTTCTCTCTTCTTAGGGAGGGGTGAAGCAGAACAGGATGTTCTCTCTTCTAGGGTGGTGTGAAGTAGAACAGGGTGTTCTTTCTTCCAGGGAGGGTGAAGCAGAACAGGGTGTTCTCTCTTCCAGGGAGGGTGAAGCAGAACAGGGTGTTCTCTCTTCTTAGGGAGGGGTGAAGCAGAACAGGATGTTCTCTCTTCTAGGGAGGGGTGAAGCAGAACAGGGTGTTCTCTCTTCAAGGGGGGGGGGGTGAAGCAGAACAGGATGTTCTTTCTTCTAGGGAGGGGTGAAGCAGAACAGGATGTTCTCTCTTCTAGGGAGGGGTGAAGCAGAACAGGGTGTTGTCTCTTCAAGGGAGGGGTGATGCAGAACAGGGTGTTCTCTCTTCTAGGGAGGGGTGAAGCATAACAGGTTGATCTCTCTTCTAGGGAGGGGTGAAGAAGAACAGGATGTTTTCTCTTCCAAGGGAGGGGTGAAGTAGAACAGGGTGTTCTCTCTTTTAGGGAGGGGTGAAGCATAACAGGTTGATCTCTCTTCTAGGGAGGGGTGAGGCAGAACAGGATGTTCTCACTTCAAGGGAGGGGGTGAAGCAGAACAGGGTGTTCTCTTTTCTAGGGAGGGATGAAGCAGAACAGGGTGTTCTCTCTTCTAGGGTGGTGTGAAGTAGAACAGGGTGTTCTTTCTTCCAGGGAGGGTGAAGCAGAACAGGTTGATCTCTCTTCTAGGGAGTGGTGAAGCAGAACAGGATGTTCTCACTTCTAGGAAGGGTGAAGCAGAACAGGATGTTCTCACTTCTAGGAAGGGTGAAGCAGAACAGGGTGTTCTCTTTTCTAGGGAGGGATGAAGCAGAACAGGGTGTTCTCTCTTCTAGGGTGGTGTGAAGTAGAACAGGGTGTTCTTTCTTCCAGGGAGGGTAAAGCAGAACAGGGTGTTCTCTCTTCAGGGAGGGTGAAGCAGAACAGGGTGTTCTCTCTTCTTAGGGAGGGGTGAAGCAGAACAGGATGTTCTCTCTTCTAGGGAGGGGTGAAGCGTAACAGGATGTTCTCACTTCTGGGGAGGGTGAAGCAGAACAGGGTGTTCTCTTTTCTAGGGAGGGATGAAGCAGAACAGGGTGTTCTTTCTTCTAGGGTGGTGTGAAGTAGAACAGGGTGTTCTTTCTTCCAGGGAGGGTGAAGCAGAATAGGGTGTTCTCTCTTCCAGGGAGGGTGAAGCAGAACAGGGTGTTCTCTTTTCTAGGAAGGGATGAAGCAGAACAGGGTGTTCTCTCTTCTAGGGTGGTGTGAAGTAGAACAGGGTGTTCTTTCTTCCAGGCAGGGTGAAGCAGAACAGGATGTTCTCTCTTCTAGGGAGGGGTGAAGCAGAACAGGGTGTTCTCTCTTCTAGGGAGGGGTGAAGCATAACAGGTTGATCTCTCTTCTAGGGAGGGGTGAAGAAGAACAGGATGTTTTCTCTTCCAAGGGAGGGGTGAAGTAGAACAGGGTGTTCTCTCTTTTAGGGAGGGGTGAAGCATAACAGGTTGATCTCTCTTCTAGGGAGGGGTGAGGCAGAACAGGATGTTCTCACTTCAAGGGAGGGGTGAAGCAGAACAGGGTGTTCTCTTTTCTAGGGAGGGATGAAGCAGAACAGGGTGTTCTCTCTTCTAGGGTGGTGTGAAGTAGAACAGGGTGTTCTTTCTTCCAGGGAGGGTGAAGCAGAACAGGTTGATCTCTCTTCTAGGGAGTGGTGAAGCAGAACAGGATGTTCTCACTTCTAGGAAGGGTGAAGCAGAACAGGGTGTTCTCTTTTCTAGGGAGGGATGAAGCAGAACAGGGTGTTCTCTCTTCTAGGGTGGTGTGAAGTAGAACAGGGTGTTCTTTCTTCCAGGGAGGGTGAAGCAGAACAGGTTGATCTCTCTTCTAGGGAGTGGTGAAGCAGAACAGGATGTTCTCACTTCTAGGAAGGGTGAAGCAGAACAGGATGTTCTCTTTTCTAGGGAGGGATGAAGCAGAACAGGGTGTTCTCTCTTCTAGGGTGGTGTGAAGTAGAACAGGGTGTTCTTTCTTCCAGGGAGGGTGAAGCAGAACAGGGTGTTCTCTCTTCCAGGGAGGGTGAAGCAGAACAGGGTGTTCTCTCTTCTTAGGGAGGGGTGAAGCAGAACAGGATGTTCTCTCTTCTAGGGAGGGGTGAAGCGTAACAGGATGTTCTCACTTCTGGGGAGGGTGAAGCAGAACAGGGTGTTCTCTTTTCTAGGGAGGGATGAAGCAGAACAGGGTGTTCTTTCTTCTAGGGTGGTGTGAAGTAGAACAGGGTGTTCTTTCTTCCAGGGAGGGTGAAGCAGAATAGGGTGTTCTCTCTTCCAGGGAGGGTGAAGCAGAACAGGGTGTTCTCTTTTCTAGGAAGGGATGAAGCAGAACAGGGTGTTCTCTCTTCTAGGGTGGTGTGAAGTAGAACAGGGTGTTCTTTCTTCCAGGCAGGGTGAAGCAGAACAGGGTGTTCTCTCTGCCAGGGAGGGTGAAGCAGAACAGGGTGTTCTCTCTTCTTAGGGAGGGGTGAAGCAGAACAGGATGTTCTCTCTTCTAGGGAGGGGTGAAGCAGAACAGGGTGTTCTCTCTTCAAGGGGGGGTGAAGCAGAACAGGATGTTCTTTCTTCTAGGGAGGGGTGAAGCAGAACAGGGTGTTGTCTCTTCAAGGGAGGGGTGAAGCAGAACAGGGTGTTCTCTCTTCTAGGGAGGGGTGAAGCATAACAGGTTGATCTCTCTTCTAGGGAGGGGTGAAGAAAAACAGGATGTTTTCTCTTCCAAGGGAGGGGTGAAGCAGAACAGGATGTTCTCTCTTCTAGGGAGGGGTGAAGCAGAACAGGGTGTTGTCTCTTCTAGGATGGGGTGAAGCAAAACAGGATGTTCTCTCTTCTAGGGAGGGGTGAAGCAGAACAGGGTGTTCTCTCTTTAAGGGAGGGGTGAAGCAGAACAGGGTGTTCTCTCTTCCAGGGAGGGTGAAGCAGAACAGGGTTTTCTCTCTTCAAGGAAGGGGGGAAGCAGAACAGGGTGTTCTCTCTTCCAGGGAGGGTGAAGCAGAACAGGGTGTTCTCTCTTCTAGGGAGGGATGAAGCAGAACAGGGTGTTCTCTCTTCTAGGGTTGTGTGAAGCAGAACAGGGTGTTCTCTCTTCCAGGGAGGGTGAAGCAGAACAGGGTGTTCTCTCTTCCAGGGAGGGTGAAGCAGAACAGGGTGTTCTCTCTTCTAGGGAGGGGTGAAGCAGAACAGGATGTTCTCTCATCTATGGAGGGGTGAAGCAGAACAGGGTGTTCTCTCTTCAAGGGGGGGGGTGAAGCAGAACAGGATGTTCTTTCTTCTAGGGAGGGGTGAAGCAGAACAGGATGTTCTCTCTTCTAGGGAGGGGTAAAGCAGAACAGGGTGTTGTCTCTTCAAGGGAGGGGTGAAGCAGAACAGGGTGTTCTCTCTTCTAGGGAGGGGTGAAGCATAACAGGTTGATCGCTCTTCTAGGGAGGGGTGAAGAAGAACAGGATGTTCTCTCTTTCAAGGGAGGGGTGAAGCAGAACAGGATGTTCTCTCTTCTAGGGAGGGGTGAAGCAGAACAGGATGTTCTCTCTTCTAGGGAGGGGTGAAGCAGAACAGGGTGTTGTCTCTTCTAGGGAGGGGTAAAGCAGAACAGGATGTTCTCTCTTCAAGGAAGGGGTGAAGCAGAACAGGGTGTTGTCTCTTCAAGGGAGGGGTGAAGCGTAACAGGATGTTCTCACTTCTGGGGAGGGTGAAGCAGAACAGGATGTTCTCTCTTCCAGGGAGGGTGAAGCAGAACAGGATGTTCTCTCTTCCAGGGAGGGTGAAGAAGAACAGATATTCTCTCTTCCAGGGAGGGTGAAACGAAACAGGGTGTTCTCTCTTCAAGGGAGGGGTGAAGCAGAACAGGATGTTCTCTCTTCCAGGGAGGGGTGAAGCAGAACAGGGTGTTGTCTCTTCAAGGGAGGGGTGAAGCGTAACAGGATGTTCTCACTTCTGGGGAGGGTGAAGCAGAACAGGATGTTCTCTCTTCCAGGGAGGGTGAAGCAGAACAGGATGTTCTCTCTTCCAGGGAGGGTGAAGAAGAACAGATATTCTCTCTTCCAGGGAGGGTGAAACGAAACAGGGTGTTCTCTCTTCAAGGGAGGGGTGAAGCAGAACAGGGTGTTTTCTCTTCTAGGGAGGGGTGAAGTAGAAGGGGTGTTCTCTCTTCTAGGGAGGGGTGAAGCAGAACAGGATGTTCTCTCTTCAAGGAAGGGGTGAAGCAGAACAGGGTGTTCTCTCTTTTAGGGAGGGTAGAAGCAGAACAGGGTGTTCTCTCTTCTAGGGAGGGGTGAAGCAGAACAGGATGTTCTCTCTTCTATGGAGGGGTGAAGCAGAACAGGGTGTCCCTCTTTAAGTGAGGGGTGAAGCAGAACAGTGTGTTCTCTCTTCTAGGGAGGGGTGAAGCCGAACAGGATGTTTTCTCTTCAAGGGAGTGATGAAGCAGAACAGGGTGTTCTCTCTTCAAGGGAGGGGTGAAGCAGAACAGGGTGTTCTCTCTTCTAGGGAGGGCTGCAGCAGATGAACATGGTGTTCTCTCATCCAGGGAGGGGTGAAGCAGAACAGGATGTTCTCTCTTCAAAGGAGGGGTGAAGCAGAACAGGGTGTTCTCCCTTCAAGGGAGGGGTGAAGCAGAACATGTTGTTCTCTCTTCAAGGGAGGGGTGAAGCAGAACAGGGTGTTCTCTCTTCAAGGGAGGGGTGAAGCAGAACAGGGTGTTCTCTCTTCTAGGGAGGGGTGCAGCAGAACAGGGTGTTCTCTCTTCCAGGGAGGGGTGAAGCAGAACAGGATGTTCTCTCTTCAAGGGAGGGGTGAAGCAGAACAGGGTGTTCTCTCTTCAAGGGAGGGGTGAAGCAGGACAGGGTGTTCCTCTTCAAGGGAGGGGTGAAGCAGAACAGGGTGTTGTCTCTCCAAGGGAGGGGTGAAGCAGAACAGGATGTTCCGCCTTAAAGGGAGGGGTGAAGCCGAACAGGATGTTTTCTCTTCAAGGGAGTGATGAAGCAGAACAGGGTGTTCTCTCTTCAAGGAAGGGGGGGGGGAACCGGACCGGGTGTTCTCTCTTCAAGGGAGGGGTGAAGCAGAACAGGATGTTCTTTCTTCTAGTGAGGGGTACAGAGGAACATAATGTTCTCTCTTCTAGGGAGGGGTATAGAGGAACAGAATGTTCTTTCATCTAATGCTTGGTATATGGGAACAAAATGTTTTCTTTTTTTGAAGCTGGGTCGCTAGCTCGATATACATGTAGGGCTTTTAAAGTGAATTCAATTTACTGTCAGTTAAGACTAATATTAGACAGAAGGGCTTTAACTCTCTGTTTATACTCTGAATCAGTGATCTTTTCTTATATTCCAAGATGATATAAGATATAAGGTGTATAATGGATGCTGAGAAGTTTGCCCCCCTGAAGTGGTCATTTTAATAGTTACTCAGTTCATGTCTCTCTTAAGTAGTGCTGTCATTGTAATTGTATCCCCCGGCAGTATGCCAATGGGGTACTTTGTATTCAGCAGTGTCACGCCGCTGTGTCCGCCGCATCATATTCTTGTGTGCGCTCTAACTGCCACATTCCTTGACGGATTTCTTTCAAATGTTGTATAAAGGTGTGTACAATCTGCACATCTTTAGTGATTGGTGATACTGCCATCTGTGTTCTGTCTGTTATAGGGTCAAAGATCATGTTTTGGTGGCTGTCTTTTGTGCGCTCTAACTGCCACATTTCTTTCAAATTTTCTACAGAGATGCATTATTCTCTAATCTACACACATATTGTTTTGGTGATGCTGCTCCTAGTCTTGACAATAGTCTGAGCCACTAGTGGCGATCTCTACGTCATCCCTTTATTTCAGGGAGGGGAGAGGGGATCTTTGTCCCTCCTCCGAACATAAGGATGACACAAAATCGCTGCCACTGCCGGGGGATACATTGGCATTGCGCCAATACAGATTGCGATACTTTCTATTTCACTAATACACTCTCAAACCAGCTTTAGATTGGGATTAGTCTGTAATTTAATGTGCTGAGCTAATCTCCAGTTTTGTAATGGAATTATGTTTAAAGAGATACTTTTAAAATTAATCCTGTATTGTTTATCATGCAGTAGATGGATTGTTTGAACTAGCAAAATGTAAAGAAATGAACAAAAATGTGCCAGCGGACTCTAGGAACAATAGATTCAACTATATACATGTATGAGGTAAGATTTAAGAACACCCAAGTGTTTCAACGGCTTTATGATTCAGTAATGATATGATTGTATCTGAGGTCAACATTTTCAGTTTTCTTATAATCATCTTTAGGTGAGTTCACAGAAGGGTCTGATAAGCTCTCTGTCAGAGGAGCTTGAAAATACACAAACAGACAAGCTAATGTTAGGTAAGTTACTCACTAATTGGATATGATCATTGAATCATCGGAGAGGACCTAAAGCCATTGATCCTCTGGTTGCTTAATAAACAAGCATTTATGCTTTCTTTAATAGCAGTCAGGTAACATAACCACCACTATTACTACTACTTCTACTGAACCAAATGAATCAGTGGCCAAATGCTAGATTGAAGAACACATTAATCCACTTTCCTGTTATTGATCAATCACTTATCCTGACCTTAGTACATGTAAATACTCCAGTGTTTGTACTGTTTCCTTGTTACGGACAATCTCAATGACCTTTTTCCTCAAAGGATTCTGTGATATGAATTCATTTGTACACTATTGGGGCATTGCAAGACAGTTGCAATAAGTTGCAAATCCCCTAAATCAAGCGTAAGTCTTGCAATTAATTGCAAATTTGTAGTTGATCGCAACTCAACTTTCTTGCGACGCCCCATCAGTAAGAGAGAGAGAGAGAGGGAGAGATGGAGGAGAGAATAAAAGCTAGATCTAGTTAACTTTATTTAATTGTTAAATCTTTAATTCTAACAAAATCCTAGGAAATTTAAGAGACTAGTGGGGCGTTGCAAGAAATTTGAGTTGCAATCGATTGCAAATATCAGTTGCAAATTTTGCTACTTTCAATCAATCGCAACTTTATTGCAGCGCCCCATATGATTTATAGAAAATGATAAATGCTTTGATGCTTTGATACATTGTTATTGTCTTGTAATTGTAGAGAAAAGTTTTCTGGAGCACAGGATAGCAGCCATTAAATCAGGGTACTACCAGCGGCACTCTATTGATGAGCCAGGTAAGTAGGGTTACACAAACATGGAACCACAGAAAAAAGAGAAAAAAGAAAATTACCCTTCAATCATTCTTGTGTTGGGGGTGGCAGATGCACACATTTGTTGGGGAAACCTTACAAATGACGTCAACATTTCTTGGCATCTGTCAGTTTCTTTGAGGAATCTTCAGTGATTTATAATTGCCTGACATTCATCTGTAGTTCGTCTTGTGTCTTTTTAAGTTCTTTAGCACTGTGTGTGAATTTTAACACATGTATGTCAAAAACAATATGAACCTATGTAATTTCTTGCTTACATGTTGCTTCCATCCTTTTTCCCTGGGCAAGTCCAAGATGACCTCTAATAATACACATATAACCAATCAAATTAAAGATAATCATTTGAGTTGATGACCATACTGGCATCTGAATATTCCCAGATATCAAGAAAATGAATGAATGAATGAATGGTGATTATGTTACCTGACTGCTAAGAAAGCATAAATGCTTGTACGTAAGCAACCAGACGGCCGACGGCTTTAGGTCCTCTCCGAGCGACCTGGTTATGAGGATTAATGCCTTACCAAAGGGCACTGGCGCATCGCCTTGGTTTCGAACCCGGGTCACCGGATTACGAGACCACTGCTCTACCAACTGAGCTATTGCTTGATGTCAGTTATTGTTCATCATCTCAGGTGAAATTTGATATTCATCTTGGACTTGTTCCCTCTTCTTTTTTCTTGTCCAATTTAGCATCACCAAACGGAAACAGTAAAGAATCCAAGACAAAGAATCATTGCACGATGGGTACTGACGGAGACGATGAGGCTGATGATGAGGATGAGGATGATCTTCATCATGACGGGGATGAAGAGGATGACGATGAGGAGGAGGAAGAGGAGGATGATGAGGAAGAGGAGATTGATACAGAGACTCTCATCAAAGCACTGGAGGTTGAAGCGAGAAGCTTGAAAGGTAACATACCAAGGGGTGTTTCACAAAACTTGTCATCAGTGACAAATGACAGTTGTTGTTATAAGCTACTGAAATCCTTGCTTCTGATTGGTTATCAGCAGCTTTGTTACTGATATTTGTTATTTATCTTTGAAAAAAAACCAGCAAAACATCGCAAATCTGACAACAGATTAAATGCCAAAAAAGGTGCTTTCCCTGGATAGATGTTATTGACTGCTGTTAAATGTGAAATTTAGGTGGGTCCTACTAGATGTTATACATACTTGTTAAGCTTGGAATCTCTAGTTTCAACAACAAAAATAAATCCAAAAAAAGAGAGTAAGAAAAAGAAATAAAGAAAGAGAACTGTATGTGTGTGTTTGAGAGAAAAGAGAATGAATTTTAGTGACTTCTTGGTAGTTTTAATGTTAGAAGTTTTACGCACATACATCGTATCAGAAAAGTTATTATATTCCACTTCCTTGGAATTCTTTCAAAGAATTCAAAAAATAGAAATAGTCTAGAAAGTTGGAAAGAAATCTGACCACTTTCTGTTGCTTTGCACTTTGAATACAAGTATGTAAGTCTTATTCATATGGAAACATAACTTCCATGCATTATGACCTAGTAATGTCAACATTCATTCTGTTTAAAATAGTTTCAGTATGAACCCATTGGGTGCGTATGTGTACCTTGAACTGTAGCTGTCATAGACTCATCAGGTATTCATCCATTATTCAGATTCTTTACCATGTATTCTTTGTGACTTGTCCTTGTAATGAACCCACTCTCAGGGTCAGTAGCTGCGTTCCTACATAAATTTTAAGTTTAAAACATGTCTCTATTAAAGCCTATCTGCACTTGTTTGGCCAGGTGGGATTAGACCTCCCTGCATGGTCACTGACATGTGGTTATCTCATCAAATCAGCTCTCAATTAACATAAGAAAAAGGGGATCATGGGGGACCAACAGGTACCACTTCGGCATTGTTGGCTATATAGAGGGCGCATTTAGCTACAAGTAGTGCAGTCCCGCTTTAAGTCTGAAGAAGAGGCAAATTTGGTTTGTTTTACATGTACATGTATATTATTAAGAATTCTATGTGTATAACTAAAAAATAAAAAAGTCGGGTATCATTATATTGAGGAGGAATTTCAAAAGGAATCCCATACCACTGTTACCACACACAAACATTAAATCTTGCTGTGCATCGTCTTTTGAACTGAATTTTCAACATTAATTTTCAAAAGTGGTGTAGTGCAATAAAACAGTCCTGAGATATGAGTCTGTATTGGTGTATTTGTGATTTTGGTTTCTTCAGCATAATTCTCTGTTAAAGCCCATCTGAAATTCTGCACTAGATTGGCCAGGAGGGATTAGACCTCCATGCATGGGCACTGACAGGTGGTTATCTCATCAAATCAGCAATTAACATAAGAAAAAGGAGACCATGGGGGACCAACGGTCACAGCTTAGACATTGTTTGCTATATAGAGGGCCCAAGTAGCTATAAGTAGTGCAGTGGGGCTTTAAGTTTGGTTGATTCATGAATGATGTAAGATGAATACTAACTGGTTTCAGTGGGTCTTGTAAGAGTGCTAGATCTGTGGATAGTCCAGTTCTAAAAGTTCGGTTCATACAAAGTATTCCACAGCCTATCTTCAAGAAATCTGTTTTTTTGTTCAAGAAGATTAATGGATCTAGAATGTGAACACAACCAGAGTGCCTTACGAGGGCCCTGGGGGGAATAGACTGGAATTTGTGCCACAAGTTGTCTTACAATTAACCTTGATCATGTATTGAATGTGAAATTATGAATGAGTGTGCCAAGTCCTCCTAAAGCCAATGCTGAATATTGATGTGAAAGAGAAATCAATTTTGTCAGATAGGTCGATAGATTTTATTCCACTGCTGTTGAAATACAATTTGGTGTCATCACAGATGCCATTTTTCACCAGTTTTCTTAAATTAGGATATGAATCTGTCATACTATTTAGAAGTCTTGAGTATGGAAAGAATCGCACGTAAGCAGTCAAAATGTTTAGGGCGTATCAAAGCCTGACTCTATTCAACAGCTGAAATATGGATTAAGGAGATATAGGAAATAAAGTTTTGATGTTTATTGCAATTCATGTCTAGTTAAGTAACATTAGACAAGGTAGCTAGAATGACCTAGTCATTTGTCTGTACATTGAACTCTCTAAGCCCATTCTTGGAGAAAAGTTGAAACCCTGTCCTACTTTTATTTCATGTTCTGGTATTCAGGTTACTTGTTCAAACCCATTACAATATTTATGAGATATTAATTGAACTGATTAATCAATTGGTTAAGAAATTGCCCTAGCATTTTAGTCTTGTTCAATTGGACCTGGTCATTTAGATAAGATCATAGCAATAATAGACTCAAGCTTATTGAATTAATGAAATGATTCATCAAGCCGACCATGTACTCTGTTTCTTGCACGTAGGCAGGGTGGATGTACAGAGAAAGGCCTAGTAAATGCTTAAAACCACAATGTCTGTAGTTTCTTGATATTATGTTAAATATCCCCTTCAAAGTATGATATATTACAAGGAGAAAGATTCACTCCTCTTCCTCTTAGTCATTATTAGAGCTTATTGATTGATTGATCAATTATCTTATCTGGATACTGAGAACAAATTATATATGCTTGTAAGTAAGAGAGGACCTATGGCTATACAGGGCAGTGAATTGATCTCAAATCTATGATATGTTGCAAGACCAATGCTCTCTCTAGTGCTGTATCATACTGGTTACTTCTTAGTTTTGAGTCATTTAGTCATTTTATAGAATAATCTTTGTGAACAAATTTCATTAATCCAGAAATATTTGAAAGAATGTGCTTTTAACACAAGTTCATTAACAAAAGTATATTAACAGTTGAAATACATAAGGTCATGATTATTGGGGACAGTGTGGATCTGTTGTTGCAAGTATAAATGCAATTAATTGTGCTCTAAAGCGACAATAAAAAGGTAAATGAAACCAGAAATTAGAAATGGTGTGGGCTGAGGATTTGGTGATAACTAAGTCACACAGCAAGACTGACTGATTCTTAGCCATGGAAGGTAATGTCATTGTTTGATCAGTCTGTTGTTTGTCTGATGTCGGTCTCCTTGATGTGACTAAGGTATAACAGACAATTAACCTTATGGGTAAAGTACTAGCTCCATCTGCTTTGTCATATTGCCATCTTTTGATGAGTTTAGTAAAACTAATAATTTTTTAGATTTCAAGCAAGCTTATGATGTACATGTCCTTTGGTAATATTGTTAACTCTTTTTTCATCTTCTCTCTCTCTTTCTTCTCGCCTTCTCTTTCTTTATATTTATTAGGAAGAAGACAGAGTTTTGATATCGGAGGGCTGGTTGAGGAACGTGAGATTGCCGAGCGCTTTGAATCAGAGATGATCGACAACCCTCGACCAGGAGCGAGATGTCATGTGACCAAAGTAACCATGGTAAGTAGTCACATGATCAGACATCTAATAGGCCGATGGAGATGATCTGGAGGGAGTACTGCTGGTCTAATAACTGTCCGTTAATGCAAGCTTGACCAAGATATGTTTGATTTCTTTTCAACTGTGCAATGTTGAGAGAATTTGTTTACAAGAAATTATGTTGTAAATATAATTTTACCAGGTTGGCTCAGGTAAAAAACAAACTTTTGTGACCTAAATTTTTTGTGAATCTTGATCATTCGAGTATTCAAAAAAGTTTCATGCACATAGGTTTTCTGGTTTTACATGTGATTGGATCAATTAGACAGGTAATTGATCTCTGGAGAAAACCAATGAAAGAAAAATGAAAGTATAATCTCCTTTTTTTGTTTTTGTTCGAGCTGTATTTCAGCTTTTGTTTATTAAAGCCATACTGTACTAGAAGCACTCCCGACCAATCCCCTCTTACGCCATCCCAGGTCAGCTGTAGCAGTATGTGCCGTAAGTGGCTGCTTCCTAGCTGCACTGTTAGTTCTGGTATCCAGTCCTCTGTCTGCGAAGTGGGAATTAGTTATTGGGATAACGCGCTGTTGGCAAGTTGACCATGAGATGCCGCTGTGCAAAAAAAGGTACACTAGGGCACAAAGTTCATCAGTTCAGTATCGCTTGAATAGCCAGTCCTTGAAGTGCCTTGTGTGGTACTCCTCTGTCACATCATCCCTGGCAAAATGGGATCACAGCTTTAAGCCTGCATGCCCTATCCAGTCCAGGAATTTGTAGAGTGCCAATATCTAGTTGACCAGTTAGAGGCACTAATGAGACTATTGAATATGCCATTCGTGATTCACCTGGGATAGACTGGGGGTAGTGACTAGTTGTACAATAAGCAACATGGAATAATTATATCCTTTGCTGGGTTTTGAAAGTGGATAGCCGGTCACAAGAGCATGTCAGGTAGCATGCTCAATAGGTAGTTCCATTGATTCGTGGCTGGTGATGTGGCTTCACCATGACTTCGTTATTTGTCTTGTAGTTTTCCTACTTTATTTGTAGAAAATCTATTTTTTTCCTTCTTCATAGAACTCCATTGACCACTTTATTGGATAACTTGTTTAGCACAAGGTCTGTCAATGTTTTGGGGTTCAGCTAGGTTCTTATCTCTCGATACTTTTGAAGAAGAAAATAAGCAATCTCTAATGCAGTTTTTTTAACAGACATTTTTTATATAAATCCTTCTTTGTGAAAAAGTGCTGTCAATTTGTTTTTAGAATGTTCAAAGGATAGTATAGAGCGTCACCTGTATTTCAACAGTTTTAGCAGTGAGAAATTCACACGTATACATTCCAGATAAAAATAGATCAGAAAATGTTATTCTTTGTTCCCATGTCAATGATTTTATGAAAATCCCAGATGTGAAAACCACAAGGATAGTATAGAGCGTCACCTGTATTTCAACAGTTTTAGCAGTGAGAAATTCACACGTATACATTCTAGATAAAACGAGATCTAAAAATGTTACGCTTTGTTCCCATGTTAATGATTTTTAGGAAAAACCCAGATGTAAAAACCACAACGAGTCAAGAGCGTCAACCACTATACCACAGAGCTACAATACACCAGGCTGTTTGTTCCTGTTGAATGGATTATCTAATAAAATAAAGTTGAACAAATTTTCACTATATTTTACTTTCTAGCTCCCCTAGTTTTGTCCTTTAAATGCAAGCCAAAAGTTTGTTTGAGGATTAGATACCGGTGTTTATTTATCTTGGTTCACCCTGAGGGTCAAGAAATAGTCTATGATGCTTTCCTGTAATTCTTAGTAGTTGAAACACGGTGCTCGACCAATCTTAAAGGCATCGTCTAACAATGTTAAATCTGAGATGCACGGCCCTACATGTTATCAGTGTTTGTGATATGGTGTAATATTGAAGCTCAAAAAAAATCGCTTCAAAATGATCAAGAAGTGCCTCAAAAAATTAAAAATCTTTGAGTCACCGGATTTACCTTACCTACTCGTTTTCCCCTATAGACTGTAGTGTTTTGAAAACTGTTAGGAAAACGCAAAATTTTGTTTTGATTTCCAATGATAAATATCTTGATAATCAGACAGGCGATCAGCTTGTAAAAGTCATGGGTTCCTGACTGACCTACAGGTTTATAATTATCATTGCAGCGTGAGCTAAATCCAAAAATTTGTTTCAGAATCTGAGAAAAAGGTACCGGATCCCTTTAATACATACTTCTTTCCTCAGTAATATGATATGATTTACCTATTTTATGAGTTTTATGCTTCTCTTCACATTCTGTAAGTTAGTAAGCACGATCATAGGGTACTTTTTGTTTTTAGCCTCCCTAGATAATCAATATTTTTTTGTATTTATTATCTGGATGCTACTGAATTCCATATTCCGGGGTCAACATAAAACATGGCCATTTCACTCGCTGTATGTCTTTCATCCATAGGTACTTCTCCAAAGTTTGGAAGGGTGGGAAAAGAATTCTGATGCTTCACGGATAAAAACATGGCAATAGCGGAGAGAGCATTTAACAAAAAAATTCCAAACTAAAAATTGAAGAAAAAAAAACAGATTTAGCAAAATATGCACAAGCTGATTAAAGTAAACTTGCTGGGAAAAGCACAACTTACATTTGGACATCGGTGGGACTACTAGCTCAAATACATAGTCTTCCTCATTTATTTGTAGTTGTTGGCATTTAGTCTCACCTTTGCTTTGGTTATGTGAGAATCATTTTCAATCAGTATTTCAAAAATAAAGACTACCTTTAACCGCATTCATGTAAGTCTACTCTGTAGCAATAGAAAACAAGGTGCTCGCCCACGCATACTGAGTTATAGCCAAGTAACTCCATATACCATGCTACAACATTCATGTACTGCTTTCCCTTTCATTATCCAGGCTTACGTGAGAGATCTTGTTTCCATATTTGGACAAAGTTATTCTGAGCTTGCGTGCGTAGCTTGCACACTTTCTGTTTCTCTCATTGTGTACAGACTTGGTTTACCATGGAATTTCACTTCCACGTCTCCTTTTCTTCTTCTAACCAAATGTTAAAGGTACGAGTGGATTCGGGCTTCATCATTTCTTTCTGTTTCTGAAAGTCCTTGAAGACCTTTCTTTTCAACCAATAAATCAATCAATGTATATTCTTGGAGTATGAATATTTCTTTTCTTAGTTTACCCATACTATATATGTTTGTAAAACGCTGTAAAACAGTTACTGTAAGAGCGTTATATAAGTGCTAATATTGTATTGTATTGATTTATAATATCTATGAAGAACACTCTTATGTAATAAAATGAAATTTATTAAAAAAACCTTGACTACCAAAGTGATATCTGCTGCCTAATGATTTTGGTTTTATAATCACTAAGTAATGAGCCAATGAAGATAAGAATATAAGGAGAATAGCCTAATAATGTTAACCCCATTTGTATAAAAACCATCTATGACTTGAATGTGAAAGTTTGAGTTGTTTATTTTGGTTAATGTGATTTCCAGCACATTTACATGAATTTATTTATAACTTGTTGATCCAAGCAGCTTGTCTGCTGCCCAAGTACCCGAAATAGAATGGCTTTAATTTAGTTTCTCTCGTAATGCAATTCCATTACGTGAGCTTGAGATAATCTTTAAATGCAAAGTTATTTTAGGACGATCTGATGGTGACTCTCGCCTTTGTAAAAAGTTGTATAAACTTTGTGGAATGCTTTTCGTAACTTGATTTACTCACTTACGCACACTCGAACAATGGAGAGGTTTGATTGTGGTTGTTAAAGATTGATGCAATAAAGAAAGTCCTTGTACTCTCTTGTGTGACATGCTGCCAAAAGGCTGATTGAACTGCCCCTGATTTACAGATTTGAAACCCATCACTATATCCTAAATTGTACATGTTTGTATACAAACGTGTGAAGTTTCATGACTCTCTTCTCTTCCAAGTGTACATGTAGTATTAAAAACACATTTATAGAAATGCAGGATTGAGTAAGGCAATATCGTGTCAGCACAATGGTATTTGCATGTACACTATTTTCCCCTTGAACTTTAACTGCATGTAAATGATGAATACGTCTTTGTTTTTCACTGAGTGATGTTACCATTGTTCATTCAGGTGAAATACTTGGCATCATGGAATGCTCAAATATAAAAAAAAGGCATGTCTGAAACTGAGAGAATTCAGCAATTTTTTTGTGTTTCGAATTGCGAACTATAAAACAACATTCTTTTCAATTTCTATCTTTTGCCAAATAAAGCTTTTAAAAATTGTGTTACCAAGGTAGTTTCTCTGTGATGAAAATTTTATTTCCAAAAATCGTGCTTCATACAGGTTAAGTCAACAGATTAACAATTTGATGTAGATTGATTTATCCTGTTACTAGATTGATTCATATTAATGTGGTTAAAATATTCCCTTAGTTTATACAAAGTGTTTCCACATGTTTGTTTTATGAAGATTTCTTTCTTTTTGTTTGTATAAACGTGGATGTGCAAGGAAACTATTTACCTTTCTTTTCTTTCTTTTTTTATAATAACAAAATGCTCAGACAGAGGTCTATGGACTTTCTAGTATCTGTTTTGATGATATAAATACTATTCTGTAAAATGTTGAGATTTCTCCTTTTTTAATGTGATTGATTTTAACTTGTAGAGGACCACACACACTCATACAGGTATACACACCCACACATAATAGACTGCCCTATATGACGCTGTTAGCTTGTTCTACATGTGCAATAAAGACTCCTTTTTAATGTGTTAGCTGTCAGACTATAATGCCATCTGCTCTTCTAAGAAATTATTATTAAATTATGGTGCATGTTAAAAGAAACCTTTTTACAAGTTGACTAAGCGGTATGTCAAGAATTTGCCATGATTTTTAACGATTTCTGCTTCAGATTATTCGGAAACTTTCAGTGTAAAGTCTGTTATTTTATTTTCTGCGACATTTAGAGAGTTAACATTGGTCTGTTCTTCAGTCCCTGTAACAAAGTGGTTCATATTCATATCTGTTCAAACATAAGGTCCCAAGTTCAAATTACAGCATGTAGTTATACTTAAAACAAAGCATTTGTGTTAATTTTGTGTCTCTTTCTCCCTCAACTTACGTAAATGTAGGAAATGGGAATAGGGTAGGATTAAAAGACATTTACTAAACTTGGTCAAAACCCCACATATATTTGACTGAATTTGTGACTGTCAAGTGAATAGTGACAACATATTAAAAATTGAATAAGAGATTCAATGGATTATTTTGAGTCACAGTACACAAGACTGTAATTTATAGCTTTATTTGAGGAAACCAGGGCTAAAAGCACTCTGCTTTCCTGGAATTAAGATGAATGAGAGATCCTGATTTGCAATATGAGAATAGAGGGAATTTGTGTTATTTCATGTGTAAATGGTGAAATATCACCTGTGTTTTTTTCTTCACAGATGTCATTTTACTCAAATCACTGATCTTTATGATTATATTTGTCAGTTGTTTTAAAGCTGAAATGTAATTGTGTGTGTTGAAGGCTATCAAACAGCAGTCTCTAAATATGATCGCTGGTAACTAAACTTAAAGATATTATTTCAATCTGCTGCTCATGGCATTAAAATGATTAATACAATACCAACATTTATTTATTTATTTATATAAAAATGGTTTATTTCATTAACAAACATTTGCGGCCCGAGATCTGAATTGCAGTTTCTTTTACAAAGTATACATCAGTGACAAAGTAAAATTACATGTAATTACATGTAAAAACACATGCATGTTAACATTATGGTAGTAAAATTGCAATTCTTTTTGTACATATAAATAATATAAATAATTGTGCTTTAACAAACATTGGCGGCCCGAGAGCCGAATTGCAGTTTCTTTTACAAAGTATACATCAGTGACAAAGTAAAATTACATGTAGAAACATATGCATGTTAACATTATGGTAGTAAAATTGCAATTCTTTTTGTACATATAAATAATATAAATAATTGTGCTTTAACGTAGAAACATTAAAGACATGTTTATAATTTTATATCCATGTGCAGACTAGCCTGTCATCCACAATGAGAGAACTGTATCAGCTCCGCCTCAAACAGTTGGGGGATCCCTCCATCTTCACCGAGCTCTACTTCTGTGGAAGCCTTCATCATCCGGAACGCATCGATAAGATCATGAGCAAGGGGTTTTCAGACGAAGGTAAGAGAACTGTGGAAAGAGTGTGGGAGGGTGTGTTCCTTGGAAAGAGGCAATGTAATGTTGAAAAGTGGAAAATGGGATGATGTGTGCTATGGAAATAATGCGGAAGAATGTTTACTGTGGAAAGAACGTGTGTGGGGGGTATAATGTGAAAAGGATTGGAAAGGGTGTTTACGTTAGAAATAATGTCAGAGACCATGTGATGTGAAAGGAATAAAGTGGGATGTGTACTGTGGAAAGAATGTGCGAGGAAGTTTTCTGTAGAAAGAATGTAGGGAGTGTGTAATGTGGAATGAAAGTGGGAGGGTGTGTACTATGGAAGGGCCTTTCCTGTGGAAAGAATGTGCAAAGGTTGGAGGAATGTGGGAATTTTTTGTGGAAAGAATGTATGAGGGTTCCTACTGTGGAAAAAATGTGAGAAGGTGTGTACCATGGAATGTATAGGGAAGGGTGTGTATTGTGGAAAAAATATAGGGGGTGTGTACTGTGAAAAGGATCGTGGGAGGGCCTATATCGTGAAAAGAATTAAGGATGGTGTCTACTATTGAAAAAAATGGGGGAGGGTGTGTAGTACCGTGGAAGGGAGGTGGGAGGGTGTGTACTTTGAAAAGGATTGTGGGAGGGCGTTTACTGTGGAATGAATGTGGGAGGGTGTGTACTGTGAAAAGGATCGTGGGAGGGCGTTACTGTGGAATGAATGTGGGAGGGTGTGTAATGTGAAAAGGAATGTGGGAGGGTTTCTATTGTGGAAAGAATGTGGGAGGGTTTCTACTGTGGAATGAATGTGGGAGGGGTGTACTTTTGAATGAATGTGGGAGGGTTTCTACTGTGGAAATAATGTGGGAGTGTGTCTACTGTGGAAAGAATGTGGGAGGGTTTCTACTGTGGAATGAATGTGGGAGGGTTTCTACTGTGGAATGAATATGGAAGGGTGTGTACTGAGGAAAGAATGTGGGAGGGTTTCTACTGTGGAAATAATGTGGGAGTGTGTCTACTGTGGAAAGAATGTGGGAGGGTTTCTACTGTGGAATGAATGTGGGAGGGTTTCTACTGTGGAATGAATGTGGGAGGGTGTGTACTGTGGAATTAATGTGGGAGGGGGTGTACTGAGGAAAGAATGTGGGAGGGTTTCTACTGTGGAATGAAGGTGGGAGGATGTGTACTAAGAAAAGAATGTGAGAGGGTTTCTACTGTGGAATGAAGGTGGGAGGATGTGTACTAAGAAAAGAATGTGGGAGGGTTTCTACTGTGGAACAAAGGTGGGAGGGGGTGTACTGAGGAAAGAATGTGGGAGGGTTTCTACTGTGGAATTAATGTGGGAGGGGTGTACTTTTGAATGAATGTGGGAGGGGTGTACTTTTGAATGAATGTGGGAGGGTGTGTACTGAGGAAAGAATGTGGGAGGGTTTCTACTGTGGAAATAATGTGGGAGTGCGTCTACTGTGGAATTGTTGTGGGAGGGTTTCTACTGTGGAATTGTTGTGGGAGGGTTTCTACTGTGGAATGAATGTGGGGGGGGGGTTCTATGTGGAATGAATGTGGGAGGGTTTCTACTGTGGAATGAATATGGGGGGGTTCTACTGTGGAATGAATGTGGGAGTGTGTATCCTGTTGAATTGTTGTGGGAGGGTATGTACATGTACTGTGGAAAGAATGTGGGAGGGTGTTTATGCTGGGAAGAATATGGGAGGGTATTTACTGTGGTCAAAATTGGGATGGTGTGTGTACCATGGAAAGATTGTGAAGGTGTATACTGTGGTATAAAGAGAGAATATTTTTACAGTGGAAAAAAATTAGGTTATGCATACTTTCGAAAGAATATGGGAGGATGTTCACTGTGGACAGAATGTGAGAAGGCGTCTTCTGAGGAAAGAACATGAGATAAAGTGTGCAGCATGAAAAACTTTTGGAGGTTGTTTACTTTAAAGATTGTTAGGACATGTTTAATGTGGAAAGAATGTGGGGGTGTATATCCTAAATACTTAGATATTATCCCACAGTTGCATGTTGAAGCTTTATTACTGCACATGGCATTATTCCATGTTGTAGCCTTACTATATTGTGGCATTATACCACAATTCATTGTTGTAGCTGTAGTACTGTGGTACTTACATAATATTAGATGGCTTTGAGTGTGATACAAGAATATATTGTCATAGCGAGAGCAATATGTTCTAGTATTACATGAAAACAAAGCCATGCCATGCAATATTATTATCTATATCAGGCTGACTAGCGAAAAAACACAATTTGACTTTTGATTTTTGATACCGGTAATCAAGTAATATTGTATCAACTGTTGAAGTTCCGGAATGACGGAGCAATACAAAAACATTATTGATCTGTCATCCGCGTACTGCTCTAAAGATTTTAAAGACACTGATTTACTGTACTTGGAAGCCTGATATAGATGATAATATTCCATGTTGAACACTTCGGCTCCTGCATCGTTGATCAATCATCCATGTCGACACTCTGTTCATGCGAAATTTCAGTCGTCAAACACTTGTCTACAAAACAGTACCAAGTAGATTTATGAAAACTATCTAAATAATTAGATGATCAATTTAAAATCACATAATTATCATTTTGGACAGTTATTCAAAATATTTCTTTCTTTTACACCCTGCGCGAAGACATCCCTTCACCATTCCATACGCACTTTGACAATCAGGTAAAATTTGAATGATTATTACCTCATTCTTCTTTGGGTTTAAGTGCTAACTAGACAATAGGTAGTTACAATGAAAATGTCTCTAGGGGCACATAAACGCTTGTTTTATTTCAAACAACAATGTCTTGTTGGTATCAATTTTTGCAATTACAGATACAAAATTGCCTTTATCATGAGAAGTATTGTCACGAGACACAATCATAAATCAAAATGACAATAAACATGGATTTCATTCGATGAAGAAACAAAAGGGGCAATTCCAGATGGCCAGTACCAGAATTAAATAGTTTTTGTGCCAAACTTGTGAATGCCATGGATTAATGTTACATCGTCGTTGATTGATACCCATTATAGTATCAGGTTATATGCAAGGCTCGACATTAACATGCACCCGGGACAAGTGGGCGCCAAAAATTCCACAAAAGTTTGTGTGGAGCCCTGTGATATCACATGGCCATTCTACAAATTCCTTTTTTGTTCAAATGTTCAAACATCAAAAGATTGTTGGTTACAGGATTACGCTTAGAATTTGGCATATTCCGTGCTTCAAATTGCTAAAATATTATTTTTCATCTTTTTTAGCTTATCGAGTGAAGCTTTGAAAGGGATGGAATGCAGATGTCTCTGACATACAAATATTCCTTTTGTCCATGCTGGTTACTATCTATTTTCTTTACAATAACGTTATGCCTTTGTTATATGCCAATAATGATATATATATTAAAAAGAGCCATAATTGCACATCATTAAGATATGTTATCAGATTATTACTGCTGTAATAGATTCATTTAAAATTCATTTCATGTTAATTGGCATTTTAGACTTTAATAGACTTTAACATCCACAAATCAAACTTATTCAACTATTGTTGTAGTGTTTTTTTTATTGTTTTCTGACGCCAGGAGTCAGAAGTGCTAGGTCTAAAGTAACATGTGACATTGATTGTCCTTGCCCTTTGCGTTACAAAACCTTCTCAAACTTTCCTTTGTAAATGAAAGTAATCCTAGTCAACTGCGTTGGCATTATCCGACATATCATTTCTTCACGACCCTCCAATTTGAGGATGACACCATTGTTTCCCCTCACCCCGGCATATATCTCTGCCATGTTCCAGATCTGAGGCGGGTTCACTTGAAACTGGGTTTATAAGTCATCTGACGGGCATCTCAGAAGACAATGAAATCTGACAAGCAATGCCATGTTTCCTTTCATGTATCTGTCTGACTTTGCAATGATTTGTCATCCACCTGACACATTCTTCAAGCTGGCTATGAATCATCTTGGGGTGCGTTCAAGCGATTTTTTGAAGCTAGAATCACAAATCAAAACGCAGTTAAAAGACACGGTTACAGCGGGAGAGCATTCAAGCGATTTTTCATCAACGCTGATTCTCGCTCATTTCAAGCCCAGCCACTGCTCATCGATTGTGCAGTTGAGTTTGACCTAGGAAGTATACGTGTAGGTCAACTTCGCTGTGTGCTTTCTGTCTGTGTTTACGGTCCACTGTCAGTCAAACCGGAAGCAGGCCACGATAATGACGTCATAGAATCATGATTGAGATCTCTGTTCATTCAAGCGAATTTTAGCGACAGTGTGCAGAATCACGATACAAAATGCATCTTTTTCAGCGTTTCATGTTCGTGTTTTTAAACAACGTTAATTTTTATGACCGACAAAAAAATCGCTTGAACGCAACCGTGTTGTAAACTAAACGTCTTTGAAAACCTTGATCCTAGGGTGAAACAGTGTTGATTGAACGCACTGTAAGACCAAGGCAAACTTGTACCAAACTTGTATAAAAGAAACATCGTATAGTGAAAGAAGCGTACAGAGTCAGACTAGATAAAAGCATTGTATAAAGACCACAATTTTTGTTTCCCTTGAAAATGGTTTCCCATTGAAACATGTACTATAGAAACCTGTCTACAAAGACCACTTTTCTTCTTGTCTCCCGTGGGTGGTCTTTATAGACAGGTTTCACTGTATATGATGAATGTTGGTAGTCTTGAAGCAGGGTTATTCCCTTTTTCCCCAGTTTGGTTAGCTTTCAAGAAAAGTGAAGCTCGTGATGAACCTTGTTTAGTTCAGATCTTTGAAATTTCAGACAAGTGTGAAGTCCCTTTAATAGGAAATTAGCTAAAGTTCCTTGAGCAGTATGCAAGCCTGCCCTCTTTGTTCAATATCGCATTTGGTGATTTGACCCACATCATACTTTGGTCAGACACAGGTCAGACCCAGGTCTGTCATAGATTACATAATAGTTAGACTTTGACCAAGTTCATATAAAGTTGTTCATGTTAAACTTTGTTGGCTTATTCATAATTGCTCTCCACCTACCAACTTACCACATGCCTGGCTTTCATAATGTTTTATTGCATATCATGTCATGTCAATCACACTGTACTTTTCATTCATAAACTTGTTAATTTTACCTCTAACATGTGTTTTCTAAATGTTTTATTACTTCAAAATTCAGTCTCGTTATTAACCAGAACACAAAGAAAACCAACAAAAACCTTGGCTTGATCATTTTTTCCTTCTAATTGTGGGAAAGGAGTAATTATGGTCTTCACATTAATGTATGTACCACAAAGGCACTTGCTATTCTGTCTTCTGGTTTAAGAAAAAAGAGAAATTTCTGTGGTTCCAATCAAAATTTCTATTTTAAGTTTGCCACATAATACACAGCAGCATTTGTTTAAGGAGACTCAACTTGTTGCAATTTCCCACATCAAAACCACTACCGGTATTTTGTACTAATAATGAAACCACAATTTTTCTAAACCGTTGTAACACTAATTATTCGGAATATGCTTAAGTTTACAATACCTTTATATATTTGTGTGAGAGAAATCATTTGATAATTGTGGGATAATCATATTCCTTCTCAGCTTCAGTTGATATTAAAGGGGAAGTCAACCCTGATAATAAATTGGTTTCAATAGAAGCAGATACATCACAGCGTTGCAAATTTTGTGTTTGATTAAACGCAACTTCAAAATTCATAACTTTCTTATTTTAGTTGGATTTTGCTCAAACTTTAAGTGACATGTTCCTCTAATTTTCTTCTTATATTAAACCAACTTAATATCAGAGTAGACCACCCCTTTAAGAAAATTTATTTATTCTTGTCCGCAAATGTGAAAATATGCCTTCCTTCTGCAAAAACAGAACAAAGTACTCATAATTGTCATTCATCTACTCAAACTTCTTTTGTCATTATGATATTTTCCAGCTGCTACTTTTTCTTCTCCTTCATTTTATTGTTCTATTCATAATTCCATTTGCCCTGTACTAAATCCTTCAAAAATCTCCCTATGAAAATTTTCAATCATACATTCACCTTGAATATCATTATTGCGAACAAGTTTTTATATCATCCCTGTATGAAACAAATTTATTCTATCATCAATAACTTTAAAAAAATGAAAATCCATACAGAGCAAATTTTCAACTTAAAAAATTCATAACTTTTGCGAATTGGATTTTGCTCAAACTTTCACTTATTTCTTTTGTCATTTCCTGCTGTTATTAAAACCAATCAGGGTGGACTTTGTCTATTATTAAACGTGTCACTTTTATATATGTTTTGTTGATTGTGACGCTTTGGGCTACTTCTGAAGTGGTGAGTCATGTTAAATGTTGAATCGTACCTTTAAGACAGATACTTGCTTGAACTTAGCTGGTGATCAAGGGGGGAGGTCTGACCGCAGCATTGTTGGTGAACTGTGAAAGTAGTTTCTGAGCCATGCTCTGCACTCTGGGTTCTCAACATGAATGTTTCTCAGCACAAAAACATGAAATGTTTTCCAGCACAAAAATATGAATACTGCTGACAGTTTGTTGACAGAATGTCCATTGTCCCTTTCCAGCCTCCTCCCTCTTCCTCCCCCTCACTCTCCCCCCCCCCCCCCCGCCCCCTCCCCCGCCCCCTCCCCCGCCCCCTCCCCCTCTCTCTCTCTCTCTCTCACTATCTTTCCATCTTCCCTTTCCCCTATGTCTCTTTCTCCCGTCCACCCTGTGCTTGCTTTCCTCTCGGCTCTTACTTTGCTTGCTTCTTTAAATGTATCGTTTAACAATGTTCAATCTGAGGTGCATGGCCCTATGTGTTATCAGTGTCTGTGATATGGTGTAATATTGAAGCCCTACAAAAATTGCGCTTCAAAATGATCATGAAGTGCCTCAAAAAAGTAAAAATCATTTCCCCAATAGACTGTACTGTAATAAAAACTGTTTAATAGGAAAACAAAAAAGAAATTTCGATTTACAGTCATAAATATCTCGATAATCAGACAGGCAATTGGCTTGTAAGTCATGGGATTCCTGACTGACCTAAAGGTTTATAATTATGATTGCAGCATGAGCTTAATTCAGGATTTTGTTTCAGAATCTGAGGCAATGTTACAGAGTCACTCTAAAGGTACATGTACATTTGATTTGAATGATTTGATGCCTGTCTCTCTCTGTAGGCGTAATTGTTGTCATCAGAAATGTCCAGTTTCTCCTGTCTCTTCTTCTTGTTCTCATTTATTCTATATACATGTATTGCCATCTCCCCCCCCCCCCCCGCCTCGTTTAATCAGCTCCTCCTTCCTCATCTTCTTTCTCTTTTTATTTATCTCTCGCTCTTCTCATCCCATTTCCGATCTTGATTAGCTCCATGACAACCATTGTAACATTGGTATAGATTAATCTTGCAGTGGAGACAGTTGTATTATCTTAAAGCCTTTGTTATATATCTATCCCATGATAAATACAGTTAGGAGTTAATATTCCCTCATGTTCCTGCAATTTTTGTCCAGCCTTCTGTCTCCTAGAAGATTATAATCATGTTTTGCTATAATTTAGCTTGGCGAGGATTACTGTCTTCACCTGCTGATTCATGAAACCATTGTGTTAGTTCATGGCACTTTCTATCACATGTAAGTTCTATTTAAAAGTGACGACACCTGCTCATAGAGGGATCAAACATTCAGGGAATGACATTCATGGAAACACTAGGATGATTTTGCATTGTTTTGGTTTCTACCTGCAGGAAACACTCGTGTGAATTTATGTAAATTTCTGCTGAGAACGTATTTGGTCTACTCTATGTGATGAAAAACATTTAGGCCTCTTGCCCATGATTTCAAGATCACAAGAATCAGCTTTAAAAACAAATTGTGTCCCTACTCGATCTCCTCATCCCACCTTGCATACCTTTTTCTTTGATATTCTTTGATCTCCATTTCCTCTCCTTTCTCCCACCTCCCCTCTCCATTTCTTTGCCTCCATTTCTTTGCTAGTTCCAATAATCATGACGTGTTCTTGGCAATGTCCCATACCTATGTCACTCACACCTCATTCTGCCAAACATGCTTGCTTCAGGGAGGGATTTGACCCCTGACCTCTGTATTTCATATTGCCTTTCATGTTCCAGCTCACCCCAAAACCCAGCCTTCTGGAGCCAAACCTACTAACCCTACCAATGTAAACTATACTTTAAACCCCCCATTTAGTCAAGTAAAATTGATCATACAGCTATATGAAAACCTAAGGCTAAAAAATCAATGAATTCATATCCATTGCCAGCGTGAGTATTTTATTGAACAAAAACTGTTTAACTGGGTGTGGCTTATTATGAGTGTGAGCTGATACTGTAAAGAGGTGTTGTAGTCCAGTGGTTTGAGCGCTTGACTGGAAGTGCAAAGGTTGTGGGTTTGATTCCCAACGTGGCACTAATGTCCTTTGCCAAGCCATTAATCTACATTTGCCACTCCATACCCAGGAGAGAAATGGTAACTCGATGGAAGCCTTTTGGATAGTGATTATTGCCATATGCCCCCATGGTGACCATATGGTAGGAATACTCCCAAGGGAGTGGAGATGGTGCACACTGTGCTTGAGTGATACTGATAACCAGGGCCCATCTTATAAAGAGTTGTGATTAATCCAAATCAATCGCAAGTCCTTTATTCAATCGCAAGTCCTTTATTCAATCGCAAGTCCTTTATTCAATCGCAAGTCCTTTAATCAATCGCAAGTTTGCAGTCTCCTATCGCTTATGTACATAGTTGCGATTTATTTCAATCGCAAATAAGCCGCGATTGATATCAATTCTTTATAAGACGGGGCCTTGGGTAACAATAATATCTGTAAAGCGCTGATAGAAAAGGGTATTCCATATAAATTAGCGCATTATAAATCCAGATTTATCATTATCATGCATTATGCTTCAACTGATGCTAACCCATGTATGGTCTAAGCTGACCTCCCCAAATCCAAATTATTCATACAACATTTGTATTAAGTCCTACAATATCCTTTTCCCATGTGTATGCACCTTTCAATATTTTATTATCAATCAACGATTATTTATGTTTCTTTAGATTCAAATTTGGTATACATTCTTGTGTGTGAATGTTCTGTTGTTTCATGTTCTGCCAAATCCAATTTACCCAGTATTAATACAAAATTTGTATTAAGTCCTACAATATTCTTTTCCGATGTGCATGCACCTTTCGTCATTTGATGCTTATTTGATGATTATTAGATTTAAAGGTGGTATACCTTCTCGTGTGTGAATGTGCTGTTGTTTGATGTTGTGCCCCCATACCATCAATCATGCTCTCTTTTATTTTACCCAGCTGTGCCTGCACGGACATTCATTACCATCAACAGTTCATCCAGTCAAGAGCAGTCACAAAAATCATGTTCATATTTATTTCTCTCTAAACATTCCTGTCTGTCATTATATTCATGTATTGGGGCCCTCATATAAATACAGAAAAGCTAGGGCATCAAATAAGGATCATGGTCATTTCTGTCATCTGTTCAATATAAATGACAAATTTATATCTTAGGAGCATGGTGGAGCTCATACATCAATTTATCCATTTCATCATTATTCTTTCCACTCATCGATGGTAATCCTTCCAAACTCCCTCCAAAATATGTTTTTTACTCTTTGTATTAAACATCAATGCCATTGGAGGGATGAGCTCATCATACATGTACATGTAGGTCAAAGATCGCTGGAAGTATACATGATCTGAAATGTGAACAAATCTTGTACATCATTATTATTATTATTATATCGATGAGGCCTGAGTCTCATAAGAGTGATCTACTTTTTTCCTGTGGGGGTGGGGGGGGGGGGGTAATTAAACTACTTTAACAAGGCAGCCAAAACTTTCCAAACAAGCATATCAAGGAAGCTCTTATGCCGTCAAATTTGGAGACTAGGATAAAAGCAACTGTCAGGTTTTCCAAAATGCAGACATTTTAAACTACTTTAACAAGGCAGCCAAAACTTTCCAAACAAGCATATCAAGGAAGCTCTTATGCCTTCAAATTTGGAGACTAGGATAAAAGCAACTGTCAGGTTTTCCAAAATGCAGACATAGGTTCCAAAATGTTTACCACCCCCCCCCCCCCCCCCCCCCCGGACATTCCTATGTGTCACAGTATTTTGTGGATTGTGTCCAACCAACCACTGACCTCACCCGACAATTCAATTAAAATCTTCTCCAGTTTGTCTTTGAGTTCTGAGCTTTATCCTTGTAAGAATTGCACATTAATTTTATTTTGTTGTCAACTCAAAGAAAAAAATATTCCAACATTTTCAAATCCTGTAGGCCTATGAACTAAAAATTGCTGTTTTTTTCCCTCTCAAGTCAAAGATGTTGCCTATATAAAATAGTATTTAGTGTGTAATCAATTCCACAATGAACCTCTGTAATAGCAAGTGATGTTACTGATAGGAGTACATGTATGTATGTACCGGTACATGTATCTCTTTCTGGAGAAAAAAAATCACATATCAATGTAACTGCTTATTCAAATAATAATACATACATTTAGAAATAAATTTGTTCTATTCTTTCAATAGTTCATACCTCTTATGGCTGTATGAACACAGTGTCTCCTGTCCTTCTACATTGCTAGTGAATATACATGTACTGACGACAGAATTATTCCCTGTAGTTACTTATAATTCAATAGCTTGTTGGAACCATGTTCTCCCCTTTCACCAAATCCTGAATGTGCCAGTGAACCTACATGTATCTGTTGAAAAATCATTGAAGAATGTTTACTAGCTTCCTGGTAGCACTATTATGCTTCAAACCTATGAAATAAGTTCAATGGACCCACCACTTGGAAGAAACAAATAAGTAGAGTGAATTACATGAAAACATAGAAATGGGTTAGAACATCAACAAAATCGAATAAATGGGCATCGGCTTGACCAAGGTCTTCATCCTGAGGATCCAAGTTGCAAATATACGTGAAGTTGGCTTAAATTACATCCTTGTCATATTTTATTTGTCTTTTTAGAAAGCTTGAGGCAGGATACTGTTTCCTTTCATTCAAGAGATTCTCTCTCATTATTTGGTTACTTTCTTTTATCCAGATTTGACGTATGGAGAGTTTGGAGTAGGGCTGTATTTCTCAAGCCACCCAGGAACTGCAGCTCACTTTTCAGCAGTAAGTAAACTTGTTGAGTAGGGACCACAATAAAGAAATAGAGTACTAGTAATATATTTGTATTTTAGGCATTCCTGTAATATGCGCTCTAAAATTATTATTATTTATTATTATTGTATGTATTACAATATTTTCATTATCTTATATTATATCCTGCATCAATAAATGTATTGGTTTTTGAATGGTTGAGAGCACGTCGCGTAACAAGAAATAATTCAACTATTTTAAGGTTTCTCTGGAAAAGTACTATTTGGGAGTACTATTTGGGAGTTGAAATTCCTTGTTGATTTTTTTTTTTTTTTTTTTTTTTTTACAAATCTTAATTTGATAATTTTTCCATATTTTTAATTTTGGGGGGATAAAATGGTAATTTTTTAAATTCTAAATTTTATTTTTAAATATATTTTTGATGCAGGATATAAAACAATTATACCATGCCTTCTTTTCGAGGTACTGGATAAAAACTATGGGCCTCAGTGACTCAAGTAGTACTATTGGAGACAACGCATAGTTTTAACCAGAACCTCTCAAGACAGTGCATATTTAAGTAATATTGACTGCCTTCTGGGCAATACGACATATATCGCCCGAACCGAAGGTGAGGGTGACATATGACAAGTCGTATTGCCCTGAATTAGGCAGTCAATATTACTATTATTAACCACATCAGACATCTAGAGCAAACGAGAAACTCTTACTATTTTATACTCTTAAATTATGTAGGCTACACAGGGTTTCCTAGCATTAGAAGTTGCAAAAACATTGTCAAACCAGCACTGTTCATCCAGTGTTTGACAGATTTTCGATACACTGCAAACAGTTTGCCTAGGGTGTGATTGTTACGTCACAATGAGAGTTCGCGCAAAGTGCGCATTTTCTTATACACGATGCGCGATGTAAATTACAACTCGCACTATATTATTGCTCACTAGTTTAACACGCATCTTGCCATTGACTTTTCAGAGCGGGCTAAAATATTTGTCCATTGACTTACTGTATAACCTATTATATTGCCCGCCAAATTACACACAAATCCCATTGACTGTTCTGAGCGGGCTGAAATATTTGCGCATTGGTTTACTGTATAACCTATATTGCCCGCCAAATTACACACAAAATCCCACGGACTTTTCTGAGCGGACTAACTTATTGTAATTTTGTTGACTTATCCATCAAACCTTGAGGGCAATAACATTTAAAAATTGCCCTGCTCAGATGTCTGATACGGTTAATAATTATATAATATTTTTATTATTATTATTAATATTGTTATTATTACTCCCTAGTCCATTCTTATTCTTGTGGACAAACGGAATGTCTTCAATAACCTGGTGAAGTTGTAAACTATTGCAAGATGTCTCCTCCTCCCTTTTTTATTATTGTGCATCTAGGATGTTTTTTCTTAGGCTTTCTCCAAAAGATGAATGCACCTTTAATGTTCCCAATCAATCCCCTGTTGTGAATGATCACTCTCATGGCTCCCATCTTGAATATATACACCCCTGCCTCTGTATACGTGAAGAATGGTGGATGTAACCCGACCTACATGTTCTTTCCTACCAGCTGCAGACTATGAAAGAGGAGGAGGAGGGGGGGGGGCTGTATATGAATTTCTTTAAAGGGAAAGCCAACCTTAATAGACAACTACTCTAAAAGAAAGCAGAGACAATTGAGAAGCTGACTGATGAAAGTTCTAATTAAATCTGACTAAAAATAAGAAGTCATGTTTGTTTTTTTTAAGTAGTAATTTACTTGTGTATGGGCACTTCAAATTGACTGAATCTGTAATGTCACTCTCTCGGAGTGCCAGAGTGCCGGACTAATTTCCCATTTGTTCCAACATATAAAATGACTAAAGTTTCAACTAATGCTTGGCTCAGGAGGGTCTTTTTTGTTAAGAGGACCTACAATGATATGCTATCCATAATATATTTTGAGAAGTGCCCTAAAGGAGAAGACACTTAGGAGAAAAACAGAAATTAATGATATTTTTGTACATGGCCGCAGAGAGTTATCTGTGTCCTATGTCACAATCCACTGACCAGAATGACAATGGGATTCGCATCGATTCTGTGATCTCATATATCAAACATTCATAACTTTCTTATTGTGGGTCTGATTAATTTCCAACTTTCCCATTCTATTTATCTCATTTGTCTGCGTTCATACAAATCAACTCATCACAAGGGTGGATTGAACTTTTAAAAAAATTTCCATGAAATAGCATTAGAGTTTAATAGATTTTCAAGACCTGTAATTCCCATAATGAAAGAAAATTTAATTATTCTAGCCCTTTTTTTCATTTGAAAATACAAATAAATTCAACCTCATGGGGCTCAGATTTTGGATTTGACCGACATACATGTATAGGCTAAGTTTGGTGCTTTTCGAAGAATCTGCATCAACCCATACCACTTAAGTACATAACCTAGATAGGCAACAACATACCATGTAAATCAACGCATATCTGAAATAAAAATTTAGTGACTAGAGAATTCAGTGGGTGTTTTTCTGATTTTGATTTAGATGCCAGTTCAAATTCCTGACTTTCGTTGAGCTAATATAATTTATTTTCAGGAATAGGGTACTGACCAACAGTTGTAAAGGTTTCTTTTAATAGTGGCATGCAATTGCACTTTCCTATGTTTGTCTGTGTCTCTCTTGTTCACATCGTTCTTAAAAGATTCTAGGGGAATTTTCTTGTTTTCCTGTGGGCATCGTTATTCTTGGAAATGTTTTTACGCTCTGATCATTAAATCATAAATATCATCTAAGTTGGAAGGCTAACTTGACCTCGTGAGACCACAAGTAGGCATATAAGGCCTGTCCTCATCAACTCGAGTTTGCCAAATAACCCGCTATTTTAGCTATCCCGATCGCAAATTAGCCAGTTACTATTGCGTCTTCATCAGCCCGCAGTTGCAATTAGCGGGATATTTGGTCGAAAAAATATACCGAGAAATATTAGTCTTGTTTCCAATATATCCCGTTATTTGGGAAATAGAGGCTAATTTGCGCCCACCAGAACTACTTTGTGATGAGCGTATCGGTCTGGTGAAGAGGCCATTTCGAGCTTACGGATAATATCCGAGTCTGAAAAAATGGTTATTTGGCAAACTCGAGCTGATGAGGACAGGCCTAGAGAGATATATATATATATAGAGAGAGAGAGAGAGAGAGAGAGAGAGAGAGATGATTGAAAGAGATTTTTTTTTTTTTTTAGCTTAAAGAGGCCCTAGTCTGCGAAAAATACTTCTTCTGTCTGTTTTGGGGTTTCGTTCGGGTAGGATGCTTGTACCATGTATTGAAAATATCAGCAAGGAATATTACTTCTGTGAAGATACATTGTAAGTTTCATTAAAGATACATACTCTGAACAAATAGGCACCTGAGATTAAACTAATAGCTGCAGGGCTCCACACTAGCTTTTTTTTGGAAGAGGTCTGAAATGTACTTTTTAGAGTGTGTGTCTATGAGCTCTATGTTAAGTAAATGAACATTTGAGGGTCCGGGTGTCAATTTTAGGGCACCCTTGCTAGTAGACAAATGCACACATATGAAAGTAAATTCCAACGTAACTCCTATTGCTGCCTTGATATGAAATCGTGTTTACTTGTTAAGCTCTTTAATCCTAAACAATTTGAATGTTTAGATTTTACGTTGAAAGATATATGAATGGTTGTTTTTGTGCATTTTGAGGAATGGTCCCCCGTAGAGATAAGGTACCGGTATACCATTGTAGGGATAAACATGTAGGACCGGTATGGAAGAGAAAGCACTTGTACTTTTCTTGGAACTTAAGAACTGAATCTGATATACCGTAGTTCCTTTTCTGTGGTTTAATACAGAATATATGTCTTTCATCATACTTCATAATGTCATATCCCACTCACGATGGTCTACAGAGGAACAGTACACAGCCATACAGAGCTGCAAGGCAGATGCATGGCACCTGCTATTGGTATGGTTTGCTTTTAGTTCCCGTAAAAAAGCATAAAGATGAACTTTTAAAAATAATGATAATTGCTTTAAAAAAATATGGATGGATCACTCTATTCAGAGCCACTAATTTAATGGCTCTATTCTTCTTAGAGGTCCACATGTTTGTGAGTTCACCTCACTAATTCATGCAGGTTAGGGGTAAGTATATTTTTTAGGAAAGTACACGGCGCCCTCAAGAGATCATAGGAAGAACATGCAAATCGTAGAAGTTGGCCTACGACCCGATTGCAGACAGGCACGTGCAAAAATGCGCGTGGCGATTTTTCTGTAGCACAAGACATTGCACACTTTTCTATATTTTAGGGTCACTTCACTACCTATCTATCATGGTATTTTTTCCCAGCTCAAACATTGTGTCATATTAAACAAGATTTATTGTTTGTTTTGGGTTAGCCACCCACATTCTCTTACCGAAATTCTGAAGAAATTCTGAAAAAATGTGCTTTAACCTTTTACTTCCTGTACCAACTGAAGGTCATTACCTTGCCTGGTTTCCTGTGGCTGTTAGAAGTACTAGTATTTTACCTAGAATCTGCCTAAAAGTATTATACCTCATTCACACTAACAAATTAAGTGTGCTCTTACCAGGATAACCCTGAATAGCAATCGTGCTAGTACTGAATGAGAAAAGACAGCTGTGTGAAAGTAGTAATCCTCCACTACTTTATCCATGGCACATTTGATTGTAAGGAGGGCTTTCACTTTGCATAAAATAAACAAAAGTGGACCTTAAAACATACTTGTTTCAAAGGAAAATGGTAAATTTGAATTACAATCTAAATGTCACTACTTTGTGACATTTTAGGGTACATACATGTACATAAATGAGGCCATGATCATGTCCAGGTAATTATTGAATGTTTAAAGGTGAAATTCAAAGAAAATCACAAATATGTCAAAGAATGTATCACTAGAAACTGGTAAGCTAACAGATGACCATCGTACAAGTTTTAGGTCAACTACATATCGGGTGATTTAAAAAAATACAAATACAACCACCTCCATAGCAGCTGGGATATACGAGAGATTCGCCGGAAAAAATAACGATGTTTTAATGACGTCACTATATGGACCAATACTGCCCAAGCAGACGACATCCCATAGAGAATGAACATAATTGCAAAGCTATTATTTCTCAAATTATATTGAGTTAAGTGTATATAAATATAATGGCATGTCAAACCATTCAAAAGGGGATATGACCCGATTCTGATTACTAAAATCTTTTGTTTGTAAATACACAGGATAGGGGTAAATTAACATTCAAAGAAATCCGACTTTCAAATTGATAACCCCCCGGAATGATATTAAGGACGGCATTTGTTCCCTCTTAAAACGCCGAACATACCGCGGTGTGTGCACCTGAAAATACAATGGCATCTTATTTTGCTTACGAGCGACAGATTTCTTTATTTTTGTATCGCTGCATTTGTCAGCAAAATAAAACCATGCGCAGGGTTTAGAGTGAGGCAATAGATTATACATTTAGCCTGACGGTAGTGAAGTAAGAGAAAGAACTCAAGAAAAGATGAAAATACAGGCACTGAAAATGTGTGAGATGTCATGGGACATTGTCTGCTTGTGCAAATCATGTCCATACTGTGATCTCACACATCTCAGCAGCGTTCGGAGAGCTCTTCAGGTGCTATGCCGGGGCTTTATTTAAGCGTTTTGTAATTTATGATAATCATTACTTCGAATGTTTCCAAGCATTGAATTTTGATAACCTTGTCGAATCAAAGTTTCAACTTTGCAATAATGAAAATAAAGTTATTTTTTAAAATCAATGAATATCTACTTTAATACTAATTTGCTTCCTGTGTGAAAGGTCCGTATTTTGTATTCCTATGGGCTTTGGGTGTGAATGGGTCTAAAATGATACACCTCGCCAGAAAGAAACATCAACAACGAAACTGTTGGTGGCAGTATTGTGATGTCTGTAAATGGATTCCGGTGAGTCTCCAGCTATCTCCCCGGAGTCCCATAGAATGACTAGTGTTCTTATTGTCTGCTAACATTTACGACTTACAAGGGAAATCACCCGAGACGACACCAGTTCTTCTGGGCCCTCTTTTGTTACATGGGCTGATGGCGGCAACCCTTGACGTCTCTTGCAATCACTGCCGACACAGTCTCTCTCCTAGAGAATTCAAGAATGAAGGCAGGAAGTGCTTTCCTTCTAGGACTTTGTTAAAGTTTCTTATGCCTGCAAGGGGAAGGATGAACAGGAATGGTTTCATCAACTTGCATCGTCATGGGATGATATTAAGAATGGCTCATCGTCCTTCAAAAGAATTCATAGTGCATGTATAAGGTATAATGTTTTCCTTGTAAAGAAAGGTGTTTTCTCCACCCCTTATTTCCACAAACCACTTTTAATGGTGTTTTTACCCTAAATAATCCTTCCCAAACATATGCCCAATCTCTCATTCAAGCATTAATGTGTGTTTCTGTCTCTTATAACACAGAGATGAATGATTTAATAGGGGTTTACATGCAGCTCCTTTTTTTCTTTTTTTATATACCCCTACCTGCCATTTAAAAATATTTTCATGTTGTAGTTTTGTTAATTTTTTTTTTATCGGAGTCTGTAATAGTGTTGATTTTTGGATAAATGCAATATCATTTTTATCATTTTTATCATCTGTTACTGTTATTACTTTAATTAAAATTAAATTCATGATGAATTTTTAACAGCAAACTAGCTTCCACCTAACCAAAAGGCTGATCACAACCCAATCCAAACCTTTGCAATGTATCATTAATGAAATAGAGCCTAGAACAAATGTTGTATCACGGTTGAGGGCAGGTGCCACATGCCCTAAACATATATTTAACATTTACAATTCAGTAGCTGTGAACGTTCTGGTTGGTAAATTATCTGAACTTTTTATTCCACCTTACACCAACACCTTAATTGTAGCCCCCAAACTGCATTGTGAGCATAATTAGTCTTAATTAGCTGAGGATGTTGAATTCCTTTACTTTAACCTACGTCATGTTCTCACTTGTATTAATAAGGACCGGGGCTATGCGATGCCATGCCGGAGCAAGTCTTGTGTGGTCTTTCACCTATGGTATCGAAGCACAGTTGCAGAACCCCAGGGCCGCATCGGGGGACTTTTGAAGAATAATTGTTGCCAAATTTTCGTGTTTTGGAAGGTCAACCCCTGTTCACATCATGGTTTAACAACAACAGATCGTCAAATTAGTAGATCTCAATTTTATTTTTTGTTTTTGTTGTCATTCCTTCGGTGCAAATTTGTCCTTTTTTTTTTAAAGGTTATTTGTGTTTACATTGAAACATTGCCAAAAAGAAATCTATATTTAAAGGCATTATTTATCAATGTTTCTAGTTTTAACAATCTGAGATGCATGGCCCTACGTGTTATTAATGTCTATGATATTGTGTAATATATTGAAGCCCGAAACAAATTGCGCTTCAAAATAATTACCGGTTTTACCATACCTGTTTTCCCCTATTGACTGTATATTATTTTTAAACGGTTTCTGAAATTGCGAATCATAAATATCTTGATAATCAGACATGAGATTGGCTTGTAAAAGTCATGGTATTCATTTTTCACCTAAAGGTTTATAATAATGATTGCAGCATGAGCTAAATCCAGGATTTTGTTTAAAATCATAGGCAAAGTTACCTAATACGGTATACCTTTAAATTTCCTCATTGTGTTTTTTTAATTAGCTTTTAACATCAAAAAATGTATTATTCTTAATCTTTTAATTTGATTTTTCTTCTTTTTTTAATTTCAGATAATTATCTTGATTTAGTTTTCTAGACCTTGGGATTATTTTCAAACTTTTAATGATGCAAAATATTTATTTCATGTACTGCTATTTATGTTTTCAATGCATATGCTATCATTTTATATTCAAGGAATATACATGTTGAGGTTAAAGGGAAACAAATGTACAAACAAAGCAACAGTTGTAAACAATTTATATTCCCCTTCACAGAATTACTTCATGCATGTGAGGGGACTTCATATACTAATTTAATTTTTGTTTGTTTGAAATATACACAGACTGTAATGCCCTTGAGGACCTGATTCACACGCAATGTTCTCGGGCTGCTGATAATGTTGTTATCACCCGTGAAGTATGAAGGGGGCTTAAAGCCAGCATTGGGGAAATAGGTTATATTTATGACTGCTGAGATCACTGCACCTCACGCCATGGGACTCCCGCTTTTATTCTCCAATGATGAATAATCTTTAGGTGGTATGACCTAGATAGTCTTAAGGTCATCTACATGCTCAGCGAATGACAAGGTTTTCAGCAATTGTAACAGTATGTGGAATTCTCAATCTTTCCTCTCGCTCGCTGCCTGGTTGGTTTCCTCGCCTCAAGACTTGACGTGAGGAGACCTGTTCCAAGAGGGAGAGACCTTTTCCTCTTGTATGTTTGTTTTTATATTTCTTTGTCTGGTGGACTGTTATTAATTTCTAGAGCGGTATTATGGATCTGGGCTGGCTTAATTGTACCTGTATGTAGGTCTCTTTTTTTCACCCCCTTTGCTGCAGTGGTGTTCTCTTTTTCTTTATGCTTTCGGGATATGACGGCACGTTTCTTTGATAATATCTTCATTTCATTTTCCCCCTGCAGTAAACAAGTTTACATATACTGTTTTCAGCTCAGCACCGCCGCCTCATTTTCTGCTGTATCAGTTGGTTGTTTTGTAATTTAATCTAACTTCTTGTAGACCCCATGCAAAGTGCTATTGAGTAGTCAATAACCATGATCAAACTATTAAGGTACAGTTGACTTGCAATACATCATTTATAATATCTTCTAGGGATTGCCTATCTCTATGCATATCTTTCTAGATATATATGTCGATAGACCTACAGTTCTTTAACATCAGTAGAAGATTGGGCTTCTTGATTGTGTAGCACATGATGGCTTTTATTAGGGATATATATATTATTAGTAAATGACGAAATAATATGTGGTGCAGAATTGAAAAAAAATCATCATTAATCTGGTGATTAAGAACCATAAGAGTATGAACTAAGAATTAATACCCTTCTTGCTGTCAGTAATTTTTTTTTAGAAATCCCTGAACGTGATTTTATCTATGTCACGTTTTCATTTTAATCCTAAATCTACCAACTTTCCTAATCCATGTCTCATTCTTTGAATCTGTTATTCTCTTCTTTTTTTCTGTTTGTTTCTCTGACATCCATCCCCTTCTATCTTTTTATCTCTCACACACTCCAAAACACACACACCCACACTCAAAATGTATGTCTTTCCTTAGCAATCCCAGGCTTCATTTTCTCTACTTCTCCATACTTTTCTTTTCTTTTCTTTTTGAATATCTTATTCTGTAATTGAAATCATCCTCCTCCAAGAAAACTGTTATTCAAGTGAATATCAGAGATCTATTCCTCAACTAGCATTAACCTACATCCCTTCTAGAGCCAGCCTGGCGATAGCTTTAAGCATTTCCCTTTACCGTCCCCAAAAAGCTCCTGAAATGTAGGTGGGTTCAAGTTCGCCATGAAGCTCGTGACCAAGAGATTCCTAGAAAATAGTTCGCAATACCCGCAGTCAGTCGGAAGACACTGACTAGAGTAAAGGGTTTGTCTTTGAACCCATCTGTCACCATGTTCATCAGTTTTGCATTGCAGTAATCCATGGTCTCTACTTTCAAATCATCTTGGTTCAACCGGTAGAAGGACATTTCCTCCACAGCGAGCCATTATATAGACATGGACTCACAGACCTTATAGCTCTCACTCAGCTGAGGATATGTCTTAGCTTGATTTGAACACATTGTTCTTGGCGACTCTTGTGGGTGATTTGGAAGGAAAGTACGGAATAAAAGCAAGTTTTTGTTGAGTTTGCAAGCAGATGTTGAGTGCAGGTTGGAACAGACCCAAGGGTCGCAAACAAATGTTCTCAAGAAATGAGTGATATATAGATGATCTCTTTCCTGTTTTTATTATTATTAAAGAAAGTAGCACCCGTTTTCCCAGAATAAGATCGCGCCGAGTATGAATGAAATACGATGCAAGGTAATATCTGAAATATACCCTGTACATGAAAAGTACAGGCAGTTATATTTCTGATACCTAAAACAAATGCACAAATGACACATTTATTTGAAATATTATTGTTTTTGCCATCAAGGTATTTGAATTATGATTCCTGAAGCCAATCTTTTGTTTCTCCTGGAGAATAATACATACAACTTCAACGTGGCAGACCTAGCTCATATCAGCCATGGAGATTGGTTCTTATAAAGTCAAACCTGTCTTTAGCGACCGCCGAAGGGAAACACAAAAAGTGGTCTTTATAGACATGTGGTCTTCGTAGACAGGTTCCTTTAGTACATGTTTCAATGAGAAACCATTTTCAAGGGAAACACAAACTGTGGTCTTATTAGGCAGGTGGTCTTTGTAGACAGGTGGTCACTAAAGTAGGTTTGACCGTAGTAAGATGCGGATCCCAGGCAGACTTCTGGACTTTATGCCAGGAAAACTCATCACCAGGTGATGAACTTCAGCGCTTCATACGGTTGTATGACGCTTGCTCTTGCAAATATTGCTCCGCAGCAATTGCATACACAAACAGAATTCATAGCTTCAATCCTGGACTCACCCGTAGGCAACCCTAACCCACACCCTGTACTTTCCCAGAAATAAAGCCCAGAGCAATAATCTCTAGATGAAATTTCAGATTGCAGTACAATACATTTGATATCCTGATGGATTTTGCGATATCAGGACTTTCCCGTATTTTGGTTTTGTCATATCCTTTCACGCTGACGTACTACTATAGGGGCTTTACAGGTGTTCTTGTCCTGACGTACGCCAATTTCCTTGAAAAATCTCAAAACTGAAATGAAAACAGAAACTATTTATAGCTGTTGGAGCCAACATGGGACTCCTGATTTGAATCAGATTTTACTTTGCCAGGAATTGAATTAATCACATTTACTAAGCCATTTCTGAACCTGACCGTTTACCTGAAACGTATGTAACGTATATAGCGATTAAACATATATTTTAAGCAGATCAGTCAAGTGGATGGGAATAGCTAAGAGGCAAAGATACAGTTTGGTGCCACCAAATGTTTAGAGGGATGACCAAATGGAGCCTTCTTTGGCCTTGACTACAGACAGGTGCAAGATTATAACCTACTGGCTCAAACCAATGGATTGTTTCCTAGGACAACCTCCTGTCCAGCTATGTTGTCTTCATTGTGAAGCTCCAAGGGGTTTGGAAAACACAGGACTTAAGCTTGGCAAAAATCTCTTGACTAGAATGATCATAAAGGGGAAAAAAAGACAGTGGACATGACCTGCTGGGGATAATTGCAAAGGTTAAAACCGCCATAATTCTGATAATCTACAATTAAAAGGCACCTCTCTAAACATTCTCCAATCAGCATCAGGCTTTTAATATAGCTGAAGGTAATTTGTTGTAAGGTAATTTTTGTTTGCAATCAGGTTCAAGGCTAAACTTTAGTTAAACGTAGAGTTGCGGACTATTTAGAAAACATGTGTAGCTTCCATCTTTAAATATTCATTGTCATTCATTTTACCATTATTCTGACAACCCATCATAAAGAGGAGATACAGTCAAACCTGTCTATAGCGACCGCCACGGGAAACACAAAAATTGGCCCTTGTTGACAGGTTCCTTTAGTACCTGATTCAATGAGAAACCATTTTCAAGGGAAACAACAAATGTGGCCTTTGTAGACAGGTGGATTTTGTAGACAAGTAGTCACTAAAGCAGGTTTGACTGTATTTATATTTCATTAGCTGTGATTATTTTGGATCCAAGGAGAGTGCTTCTGGAAGTGGTTCATCCTATTAAACCTTAAGATCATGATAAGTTCTAATGCCATGCTAAGTGCTAATACAAGGCATTTATCCATTGATCCGTCTCTCCACCCAGGTGTAGCAATGGTGACTTCCTTGAATGATCAGCATTCTGCAAGCCATTACGAATGTAGGCTAAATCAAAGGGATTGATGCTAAGTGCTCGGGCAGCAGTTTAACAACCCATAACGTACCTTTAAGTATAGACAGATGCCATGATCTTGAATGTTTTACATATGTTGAGATGAATGTGGTGAATGTGGCGTGTGGAGGAAAATACATGCAAAAGCACTAGCCTCGGAAGCTAGGCTTGCCCCCTCCTGTGTCATGTATTCTATCCCACAGATAAAACCTTGATTGCCTGTGTGTGATATAGCAAACACATACCGGTAAATGCACATACTCTTGTCTGTTTCAATGTGCTTTGCATCATAGCTATATACTGGACTTTGTGAATTTACCAGAGAGTTAGTAGTAGTTCTGCAAGCCGGTAGCAGCATCAGACCTTGCTGATCCTCCAAGAACTTGCTGCTAGAGACACAGAAATCTGTCCTCTTTTGGAATAGGAACTTGTGATGATGACATTTAATGTTAAAGATGGTTCTTTTGAAGTGAGTATACATAGGCCTCTCAATGCTAAAGTGAAGTCCACTTGCTGCAGTATCCAGTAAATAGCTGAACATCGTCAAAGTCCCCATGGAATTTTGAGTCGCCAACTTTTCTGTCGAATGTTGGCGAAAATCAGGGTTCGCCTTTTTGAATGTTAAAACAAAAATTGTGACAGGAACAGCTGTTTCTACGATGAAAACTGTTTGCGAACTTTCTTGCAACCTTTTACAAACCTTTTGCAACCTTTTATAAACCCTGGATAAACCCCAAATTTGCTACGTTCGCAAGCATTCTTTAGGGTGGTATCTCACTGAGCGCCGCTCAGTGAGATACCACCCTAAAGAGTTTTTATCATCATGTATTATTCAAAACATATTCTTTCACATGATTGGTAATATAAGAGCTTCTATTTCATTTTTTGAAATTGGGGCGTTTCCAATACTGGTCTTTACCTTTAAAGAGTAGGGGGAAGCCTACTGTAATACACCTGCATTTCAGTTGTACTGGCAGTAGGTGCAGCTGAATCATTGGTACTTGTATTAGAACTGGTGTCCCGCCGCCGTGGCACTTTGTCCTTCGGCAAGACATTGATCTACATTTAGTGCTAAATTACCTGGAATGCTGAGAGCACCTTTAATGTTTGTGGAGTGATCATGAGTGACCCAAACTAAACATTGCACTCTACCTTTAAAGTTTAAACCACTGAGGTGAGAGCTTGCCTCCTTGGTATAACTGATGGATGTTTGTGGAGGGCTCGCGAGAGTAGAATGCAGCGAGCCAAACTAAACATTGAACTCTGCCTGGAGTGAAATAAAGGAGAAATATCCCTATCCATGAAAGCCTTGATCCAACATTAGTTATGTTCACACAACTGTCCATAAACTTAAAGGGAAAGTCCATTTGATATTGAATCAGTTTTAGGGTGGACATCCCCTTTAAAGTTTAGGCCATGGTTTTAAACTTTGAGGTTATCTTGTAGTTACAGACTGTGTTGACACACTAATAGTTATAAAATGTTAGATTTACTTAACCAATCGGATAAACCTTGTTCCTGTATAAAGCCTGTAGGAATGGGAGAATTAAATCAACGGGGCAATGGGTTAAAGGTATGAACCACAAACAATCTTATGGTTAGCTTGATAACTACGAGCCACAGATAATCTTACAAGTTCTGTGCCATGCAGATGTTATAAACTTTAAGGTTATGCTAGCTTAAAGTTAAAATGATTTCTTGACAGGCTCATAGTTTAAAACTGTAAATAAATACTCATTGTTTTTGCTCCCATGTGAACCCTTGTTGTTATGGGATCATTGTTTTGCAAATCTTCAAGGTTTCGCAAACTTGATGTTTGAATCTTTGACAGTTCCCTGTGAACATAGCTATTGTTCCTCCACCGTGAAAGAGGAGACGGGATGAAAAGGCGGCCCCAAGCTATAGCTCTCCTATGAATGGAATCCCACTTTATCCAGGTATTTCATGTTGGTATGCGTACATGAGCTTTTCCTTCCTTGAGGAAACTAAACCTAGTTCAAGAGTACAGGGCAGCTAGCAGGTTAATCAAAGGGGTCAAGGACTCACTCCATCTCTGCCATCTTTCCTTCTCTCTTCCACCATTCTCCTTCTCTTCTTTCATCAATCTCTTTTCTTGCCTCCTTCTCTTTTCATCACTTTTCTCTGTCTCTCCCTCTTCTAAGTTCTATCCTCTTTCTCTCCATTATTTCAGTGTCTTTCTTGCCCCATTCTCTATCCAATTCCCTCCTCCTCTTTCTCTCCCTTTTCCCTCTTCTTTCCATCTCTCTCTCTTTTCCATCTCTCTCTCTTCTTTCCATCTCTATCCTTCCTGCCTTCCATCTTTTGCTTTCTTTCTCTCTAATGTATCTATCTCTTGTTCTCTCCAATTCTTTCTCATTCCTCTTTCCATTTCTCTCTTCTCTTTTACTCATCTCTTGCTCACCATCCCTTTTTCTTATTTCCTCTATTATTTAATTCTCTCTCAATCTCTTTTCCTTCTCTTGGTCTCTGTATGACTGCCTTCATCACTTTTTTCAATACAGAATCACAATTTATATACGGTAGACCTTTGGAGTTTTCTTGTACATATTTGCCAGAGGTGATAAAATCAATGTAATGTATTAAGTAAGTGTGATAGTTAACCAGAGTTTTCACTATAATGCTGTCTTGAATAATTTACAGCAGATCTTATACAAATATACACCAGTGGCGGCGATAGGAGGCGTGTATTCTTCATCTGAAGAAAACAATTAATTAGAAAATGTAAACAGCATGTCTTCATTAAAAAAAGTTGTCTTTGGAGTTTTAATTTTACTGATCAGAGTTAAAATAATTTCTTGTAAGAAAAGAAGGAGAAAAGATATTTAGGACTTTAGATTTGCCTCCAAATTTACAAAATGCACAAATTTAGATCTATAGGACCCCTGCATGTAGTTGAAAATGAATTTAACTCTTTCATTGCCATAGGTCGACAACCATGAACTGCAACATTGTTATGACTATTACCGTAGTATACACCTACACACTGTATTTGTGGCATAGTGAACTGTGGCAGTTCAATGGTTTCTCCTTTGGTCGACCATAGCTGATGAAGATTGGATACATTGCAACATTGAATCCTTATAAATAAAATTATCAAATTAACGGTCCTCATATTATTTTTCAAGTGGAGCTGAATTGGTATGATCAAATTTAATCTAAATGTCACACATTTTGGGGGCTAAAATTACCTTCATAGCAATTTGAGGTCCTAAAAGGGCACTAGAAATGTCATGAATAAGAGCAATAAACATGCACTTTGAAGGCATTTGCGGTCTTAAAAAAGAACTCAACTGTCCCTTTAACCTTTCTGTTATACACATTTGAAATGAAGCTCTGGTTCGAACCCTTTGATTTTGGGACAGATCTGCGAAGGCAATTGGTTTAGACCACCAGCGGGGGTAAAGCAAACATGATTTGTATGTCTAAACAAATTTCCCTTGGATTGCCATTAGTATGTTACTTGCACTTTTCACACCACATATCCAACAGATAAAGAGAATAAGGTGTTTATCTTCTTCTTCTTCTTCGTCTGTTAATCCTCAAAGGGCTAATATGCAGCCTATCGTGGAGATCTGTTTATAGATCACCATGTAGTTACATGTTTGTATGCAGACATATTCAACTCCGGGTTTCCACTCTACCTGGGGGGTGTTTCATAAAGAGTTCGTAAAGTTACGCATGACATAACGAACGACTTGTATATGAAGTGCCAGAGAGGATGCCCAAAGTTTTTTCTGATATTTCCAATAACCTCAATTAAATTATGGCAAAAAATATACTTTGCATTAAAAATGGTTATTATAATAAGAATGTTAATCTACATCTGCACAGTTCAACTTAATAAATAATAATCAATAATGATTGAGCATCCCATTTGGCTTTTCATATACAAGTCGTTTGTAAAGTCATGCGTAACTTTACGAACAGCTTTATGAAACACCCCCGGGTAGTCTTTGCAAGAAGTGTAGCATATTAAGGTGCATAGGGTGTGACTCTCCTACTCACAGGGCCTCCGGTCAACGTTCTGTCCGAGGAACAGAGTGTTTTCCCCTGAACCTGAGCCTTCATCGTGTACAGAGGGGAGGGCGCGCGCTTTAATACATTCATGTAACGACAGTCATTTTCCATTTTTGTTCTACCCTGAGACTTGTATACCCACGCATGACAACAGTCATCAGAGTCAGACAACGATCACCGTTTTTTATGCGTCTATAGTAGTTTAATTAAAGGTCACTGTGAACGTGCATGCCCTATCTGCCATTTTCATGGAGTTTTGATCTGTTGAAGAAGTATGAAAGCTGTTTAAGGTTTCAATGAATGTTAAGGTTAACCTAGCATTTGATGGAATTGTTTTGATGTGTAAAATTAGAGTTTGTGCCTGAACACATGTGGCTTTTCTTCAAACCAATGCCTTTTCATTGGCAGTCTCAAGACCACGTCTCAACTGATACTTTTTTTTTATTTGGACTGGAAATGTTCACATTTACACCTTTTGGACTCATTTTACGTATGATATTACTAGGAAAGTAGTACAAGGTTCTCCCCCTCCTCCTTTTCTTTTTGTCTCATGCCTATTGGTTGATCCCTGAACCCTTGGGTCTTTCTCTGGTCGGTGCCTTGTCTGGGAGGGCTGCGTAGGTGTGTATGATGATCAGAATCCTACCTTGCCAGGTCAAAGGTCACAGGGAAGCCGGTGAAACACATAATGCACTTGCATGCAGGCAGATGCTGGAACATTCAATACAAATGAAACGATGATGTTTGAGAGAAACAGAGGGAGGAAACATGAGATCAAAATCAGGCGGTTTGTTGGTTGTTTGTAAACGTCTTCCTTGTTACTGTAAAATAAGCAGAATGTTTTGCTTGTCTCTCTTTCTCTCCCATTCTCTGTCTCTATCTGTCTCAGTCTCTTGGCCTCTCTCGCCTTGTCTTGTTTGCATTGCTATTGGATATAAGATATATATAATGAAAAACAAATGGGATATGACCAGCCTTTAAAACCACAGTAAGCAGTATATCTTCTTCTGTTTGAAATTTGTGAGATTTCCAAGGCTCAATTTCAAAGAAACTTGTTAATATGTCTTTCACTTGTTGTAACATTTATCTATGTAAGGGGGTTAGACAACCATGAATGCAAGCGCTTGATAAACAGTCATGTTTAGATAAGTTTACAATGAAGCTCACCCCCTTTTAAGAAGTATGTAGGAAAATACTGAAGCACTACTGTAGAGGCACAGGACTAAATATACACTAATCCCCCAGTAAAAATACAGTAAAGGCAATATATATATAAACCATAAACTATTGCCTGTTGGGATATCATGAGAAAAAAAATTGGCTGGCAGTTGAAGGCATGGTTAAAACAAAGATGACATGATCTAAGACCTCCATTGAAAATAAGTGTAAATTGATAAGTAATAGAATTGACTACCTTCCGAATTTCGTCAGCTCCTTCCTTTTTCATTCCCAAATTCCGTAAACAGGCTGGCTTCAAATCCTTTCAAATCCTTCCAATCTGTTACCTCGTGCCTGTGGAACAAACTGTCTGCACTGCTAAGACATAGAACTTCACTTAACTTCTACAACTTCAACAAAAAAATATCTGAAAACATACCTCTACATTTCTCCTCAATCGTCCTTAGTCCAAGGGACGATGCCTTGTAGTTTCTGGAAAAACTACTATTTAAATCCAATTAATATAATTATCTCATTTTCTTTTTTCTTTTCCTTACTTAAACTTTTTTCAGTTAGGTAAAATGATTCTGGTTGAAGCCGGGCTTGGCAAAACTGAATCTGTGATCAAGAAAGATAGATTCCGACTCACCGCTCCGGTTGGATTTGACTCCATAGTGGTAAGTACAGTATAGTTTCATGTTACTTTTAAGAATAATATTGTTTACAGGTGCATTCACATGCCAGAATAAGTCAGATGTGAATCGCTTCTTTATATCAGGGCCCTGTCTCATAAAACGTTGTTATCAATAACAAGTTACTATAACTGTTATAAGCTACTGAAATCGTGCTATTTGATTGGCTGAGCACAAATTTGTCATAGAAATTTATCATTTGTTATTGTTAAGAAGTTTTATGAAACAAGGCCAAGCTCTCTATCACTACGCAATGCATAACAAGGATTATATCTCACCAGGTACCCAACTATATACATGTATATCTGAGTTGAGAGAGACAATTTGTATAAAATGCCTAAATTAGAGTAAATAAGCAAACCAGATTCACATGCTTCCTCTCATGATCCAGAGTCAGATATATCAATTATAGTCTACTATTATATTCCCGCTCATTCGTAAGTGTGTCTAAAATGTCTAGTTATATACACAGCTTAAAAAAAAAAAAATCTTAATCATTATTCTTGAATTGTCCTGTATTTATGGTCACCAGTGTCGACTTAAATTCCATCCCTCGTACTTAGTTAAAACAATGTTAGAGCTCATTAACTAAAATGTATCCTCAAGTCAACAAACTTTTTGAGTGTAAGTTTTTGTACTTTTTAAGGTCATTCTTCAATCCCTGTGTAATGTTATGTCGATATTGATGGCACGCCTCTGGAATTTGATTTTGCGTTTCCGCAGGCGAACCATATTAATTTGCGTGAGAACCGCAAAAAGAAAACGGTAGGTGGGAACAAATATATTAACATGATGTGTAAGACAAATGTTGCGCGAGGGATTTTCCCTAAATTATCATTAGAAGTGTTGCGCTATGTGAAAATCACTTTTCAAGGCCAAAGGTTCATAGAAACAGGACAGCTTGAATTTGTGTGACCCTTAAAAACAGTTATAAAACAAAGACTGAGGGTCATGGAAAGGAGGGCTCTTCTGTCTGACTCTTCAGACTTGAGCTACCCCTCCATGACCATCTAGTCTATAGCTTTTATGTATTCTGGCACCCTTCCATATCTGTGTGTGGTCTTAATTTGAAGTCTTTTCCATGCACATACTATGTATATGCTCCATTCAGTTGCACTTCAATCAATCCTGCAATTCCTTGTTGGAAGGTTGAAAAGTTGGCTAAGAAAATGAAACAGGTGGATGTAAATAGATGCTTGGCAATAAATATACATGTTCCAAATGGTAGACCTGAAAATGATATAACTTATGCTCAGAGACATGCTAAATTACATGAAAATGAAACTATCAAAATAAGAAATTAAAAGTTCCTTTTTTTGGGGGGGGGGGGGGATGTCCACTTTGACTAAAACTCACTCATAATTTGGACTACTGGGTACCATGAAACTGAAAAGTTTTAAATATCATTTACCCTTAGTGGTAGCTACAGTGGTCCAGCTGTGGATTAATAAAAAACGCATCAATATATATATTTTGTGTATTTCTTAAACCATGAAGCACAAATATTGTTTTAAAAATTATTTTAAAAGGTTGAAAAGATGGAATGAATCTTTTTTTCTCAGAAACCTGTATCTGTTGCCATATAATCTGTTTGAAATTTGATGTTTGTACTAACCATATTTTTCTCATATTTTGCTTTAATTTATCAATATTTCTCGACAGACACCAGGGAGACTTTCAGCTATGAGCCCTAGTAGTGGAGATGGTGCACATGATTTGGCCACACCAAGCAAATGCAACGAGTATGTGATATTTGATCATCTTCAGGTGATACCTATATGCTTGATTGAGTACACCACATCCCAGGCCAGCGTGAAGAGTGTTCGGTTGTGATGCATTCCTACCTCTCTGAAATCGTCATTCATTTCTTTTCTCCTTAAACCATTCCATATGTATAGACATTGGTTGGGTCAGTTATAAAACCTACTTCACTGATAAAATTCAGTCGTCAATTGATTGGAGTAGTAACTGTAATGCAGTGGGCTCATAAGCTCCATGGCTTTAATACATGTATGTCTTGCTTTTTTATAATTTCTCCCATTAGCCAACAGGGACAGCCCAACTATTAGAAATCTATGCCTTTTTTAAGATGAGCTCATAAAATATGAAAATCCCAAAATGACAAATTTGGTTACCTTTTTGTTAGGGCAAGTATCAACTTTCCTCTCTGTGTATTTGACACAAAATGACTCAAACTATGATGGACATACATGATGGATATTGTCTGTTCAGATCCAAAGGGTCTAAATAACCCCAGGAAATACTCCAGTGACCAGGGTAGTAATAATTACAATTAAAAGCTTTTATAAAGGTATTTTTACAGCACTATGCAAATGTGACTATTATTATCAATTCTGTGTTAAAGTGCATGAGTTGACACCCTTCTGGCTATTCATACCCTTACCAAATTTTGTATTTTTTTCAAGGTGTGTGAAAAATTGATTTGTCTTGATTTATGTATAATGAGAATGTGATATATTAAAGCTTCCATTTAAACAAAGGTCTCAATTCAACCAGTACACCTATCATTCTTGAGTTAGGAAAAGCACAAGAAACATTAAATTACAAGGGTTATGAATAATTTAGTTGTTAACCGTACATTATTCCCTACATGCTTATGATTGCTATTTGTGTATGAGTTTTGTACTACAGAATTGCATGTTACATTTATACATGCTTAGGTATAATAATAAGATTAAATGTTGCCAGATTTTGCCACTCTGACTAAGAATGGGGAAGCCTTCAGGCTTGAGGCTTATTCGTACTAAATTACAAGCTCAATGGAGGATTTAATCTGGTCGTCCATAATACTGAAGGGATTCCAAACATTCTTGCAAATATTTGGTGTTTTTCCTTTAGATGAATATTGTGTGTTTAAAAGAGATTGATATTGCTACAGAGAAAGGGCTTGAATACTGAAATGCATTATGCTGTCTCAATATAATATTGGATGTTTGACCAGAAAAGCTCATAATAAGTTATTCAACCTTTTCTAACTACACATGTATAAAGTTTAAAAAGGTACTTTGGTTGAAAGTAAAATTCCAACTTATTCTTCATTTAGATTGCTTTAAAGTTTGGAAAAAAACTTTGAAGCCATTTCTGAGGTTGTCATTTCGAAAAATAATGTTGATAATGCCAATTCCTTTTTGTAAATTTACCATATATATTCTCCAAAGCTTTGTTCTGATATTTCCAAATGTATGAAATTGTTTTATCCCCTCATGTTGCAATTTCATCGACACTGATTATGTGGGTGTTTATTTGGAGGCATGTGTGTGTGTGTTTTGTGCGTGTGTGTTTGTGTGTGTGTGTTTGTGTGTTATTAAACTAAAGGGATGCAGTTTTGTAAACGTGTGTGTGGGTTTGAGCATTGTGCATATATCCATGGCTCCATTATGATACTGAAATTGGGCTTCATTATGTGGGTGTGGGTGTGGGTGTGTATTTACGTGCCTTATTAAAACTATGCTGCAGTTTTGTAACCTTGTTTGGATATATCAATGTGCATTGATATAGTACAGGACTGTTCTTTTGTAACCTCATGTGTGGGCGTGTGTGTGTGTGTGAGAGTGTGTGGTTATATCCTTATTACATTACACTGCGGTATTGTAACCCTGTGTGGTGTTTCACTGTGTGTGTGCATGCCCCAATATATATGTATGTTACAATATTAAACTACGTTTTTTATTATATGGGTGTGGTTTGTGGGTGTGTGTGATTTCCTGCAAGTATTTATCACCTCACACTAGATTACAGTGAACATTTTTATAAGAAATAAGATTAGCTATTAGAAAATTAAATGTCTATGTGCATTTATCTTATTGTTTGTTTTTGTCTGTTTTGCAAGGACCATACTGCCTTGTCCTTTCAAAATTGTCTGTATTTATTTTTGCAGTGCCTTCTAGTATTGCAGACCTTTGTCATTAGTAAAGAAGAACTCAATCAATAGTTCTTGGTTTTCCCCCAATCTTTATATTTAACTGCAAATTTTTACCAATTTGTTTATATTTAAAACAATACTCATTATGGTGAAGGCGATAAACAATATCTTAGTCTATAAATACTTGTCATATTTCTCATGTTTTGATATAGAACCTTTGATGTGGTTAAACTTCAGTATACGTTTGATGTGGTTATAAGTCAGTAATAAATTTTCCACACCGGCATGTAGATCTTTATTTGATAGTGTATTTTGGTGTTAAATTAGAGCAGAAAAGCTAAAATGACAGCAGAATTATATTTTATATTATATATGAAACCTTTTTATTTGGAATTATTTATGCTATTTAATATAAATAACTGATACTTTAATATAAATTACTTGAAAAGTGTAAGCCAGGACTCTTCACTACTATGTCCAGATTCAAATATTCTATTCAATAACAGATGTGGACTGTACAAGAATAAAATGTATTTAAGATTGTTACTGCTGTGATCGTCGGGAACATGATACTTAATATTAATTTGTTATCAGTCATTGATTGTGTTCCTATCGTAACATTCCGTCCAAACTATATAATATATTCTAATAGGAATTCCATACTAGTAGCATGATGTTTCACAATGTTAAATTATTTTTCGCTCCTGTATGCTTATAGTATATGTAATTCTTCCCTTTGTCTTGCAACAGTGTGTGACATTCTGTACCTTGATATTTCAATATCGTTGCAAATTTTGTAGATACAAAGATATATGGTAACACATTCCGAAATGACTAATTTAAGCCACCTTGATGAAATATATGCATTGCAATTTGCTGTGAATCTGAAAGAAGGACCGAAAGTTTTGAAATAAATGCATCCGTCCAGATGAATAAAAAAAGTGAAATGGGTCTTTCCATGTTTTTATTTTATTTCTAATTCATAAAACCATGTGTACATGTAAAAGTTCTGGCCAATAGAGCACTTGAGTAATTCATAAACCATCATTCAATCGATCAATCTTTGAACTCCATTTTCGTCAAAGCTGCCTCGTACCCTTGATATTTAGTACATTTTTATTTCGTACTGAAATATGAAACTAAGATATTAAAGGCTTTAAACAATTTCAATATCCCGTTTCCATATCATTCTTGTAAATTTCTTCAGAATGGCCTATTCAAGTAGACCTAAATATCATTTGCAGTTTGGCAGCGTTGTCAAAATGTCCTCACCCTTTTTCTCAAATTCAGTGGAGATGAAAAGCTGTGCATAACAAAAGTTCAAGTAGTATTTTTGAAGAGTGGGTATCGTAAACTGCCATTCACAGCAATTGTAACAGTAACTTCAACTATAAAAGCTGGCTCCTGACGTTTAGGCATTGGATATGCCACCGATCTGAGGAAAACGGTGTTAAATGCTTTAACATAACCGGTTAGCTACACCAATACTTACTACCTTTTCCACGTAAACTTTGAGGGACCTAATTCAGAATGCTTCGTGATGATATTCCTGATATGGGATTAACACTGAATTCTACTTGTAAAGAGAATGATGTATTTAAAGTCTAAAACATTCTATACAATATTAATTTAAACAAAGTAAGAAACCTACAGGTGTTGTACCCTGAAATGGCTCTTCGTTGTGATATTTTCAACCATAATTTATAAGTCTGTGTATAATGGCAAGGGGTAATGATCAATATATATTTGTTGTCCTTGCCCAAAAAATAAATATTTTAATATACATAACACTTCACCTTCACCTCACCTTCTAAATATTGATTGTAGTAAAAGCTGATTTGATACCCTGGTACAAATTTCATGGCTTAATTTTTTCAAAAACTAAATTCCACTAAAGATTCTAATATATTATGAAACTTATTCGAAATAAACTCGTTAAAGTATGACAGCTTCAGGTTTTTACAAGATTTAACTGTAGAGCTTTTAACGATCAGAAGTGTAAAACGGTTTTTTTTTAACCAGTAAGCACTGGCTAACCGTAACGTTTGTATTGAAATATCCTAAACTAGATTCAATATATCACTCATTATTCATCCTGCGATTCACAAGACTAAGACAAACAACGAACAACGTTCTTTTATTTGCGATGGGTTTTATTTGGGTGCCATGATACAAATGTTACAAACTGTTGAAATACAACATCAGGTATCAGATACATAGAAGAAAACGGACAAAAAACCGTTGTAAAAAGAATTGTGTTGTACTTGAAAGAGTAAATATTTTCAATTCACAAATCACGTTTGTAAAAAAGCAGTTATGAAATTATCAGGACATACTGTAAACAACTTAACATGGTAGGTATCAACATTTAGACTAATGTCCTTTAGCAAATGTGTAGTAAATGGGCCCGGTAGGAGGAAAGTGCCTGAATGGTTGAGCACCTTATGGTTGCAGGGCCAGTATAGGTAGAACGATATTACCCTCGGTATAAAACAAGACGTATTTTCATTTTTGTAATAATTACTATTATTATTTGTTATTATTATTATCATTGTTATTATAATCATTATTATTATTACTTTTTAATTATTATTACTTTTATTAATATAATACTGAAGACCCAAAAAATAAAACGGCCAGCTCCTTAAGTAGCCCAACAAATTAGCTAGTGGCATAAATGGATAGATCAACAGCGATTTTTTTTTATTTTTTTTTAATTAGATTTTTATTTAATTTTTGAATATTTATTGTCTGCAAAGGGATCAATAAAAGCCATTTGTTGAATTTTGTTTTAGTTTCTTGTATTACTCTCACGATTTCGGTTCTTATAGCAAGTGAGCGAAGTAGTAGTGACTATACAGGCTCATTCGTCTAAACATAGCGCAGCAGTTTTCGTGTTAGTTGGCAAAAGCGTTACATTTTGTCCACTATTATGTTTCGTACAGCAATTTGAGGTAGAGGGACTACAAGACTGAGACTATGGCTATTGTAGCTACAATCTATATAAGTACGTTTGAAATCAGTGACAAACAATTCCAAGTATATTTCGACATGATTTAGATAACATATGTGTGATGCTACATCATTATATAGAGCTGTACTACCAATGCTATACAGTAAAGAGTTCCGTAATTTGTATTAATACAGCATATACCGTAGACTTCGAGACAAACAAAAAATCCTTTTCGAGCCAAATTCCTTATCAACTCTCCAGGCCGAGTTTCGTTGGATGGAAACTATATATGATCATGACCATTTAGGGAGAAAAAGTAATCTTAAACTAAACGTTACGATTGGCCTACCTTATTTTGCTAGACTTTTACAATTTCCTATTCTGACATCAAATTGTTCCATGTTTGTCCACATTTCCATTAGAATAATATTTTAAGTACTATATTTTTACATTCTGTTTTATACAAAATAATGATTGGTATTAATTCAAAAAACTTTTTTTTTAATTTTTAATACGATATTAAAGGTAATGTGACCAATAGAAAAGACCATTAAATACCATGGTATACTAGCACTTTTAGGCGCCTTGAGCACCATCAGGAGTGGATATAGATATAAATATTAGCATTTTTCAAATTATGCGAAACCACTGAGCAATGAACGTCACGCCAACATTCTATGTGAAATCCAGTGGGCACTTTCTCGAAACCGTCATAAGTCTAACTTCTTGGATATCCTGGTTGAAACGTGTGTTATGAAATTAACACGCGTTTTTATAAGATGTCCACGAACTTAGACTCTTGAGGGTTCCGAGAAACTGGCCCCTGACTGTAATACACATCGCACGAGAGAGGAAGGTGACTGCGTACGCTCGGGTGTACGTGCTCATACAGACTTGCTCGTTTCGATGGTTAAACTGCCGATAACGAATGTGTTCGTGTGAGACGACAATTGACATGCATGATGTCGGTATAAATGTCAGTCTTTGTAAGATATGGAAAATATAAGGCATGGTCTCGAAGTTCCAGTTCAACTATAATGTGCCTCCTTCGAAATCCCTAATCAGTTTGACACTTTATATCAATCCTATTTACACAGCGTTGTAATATCAGCATAATGTGTTCTTCCGAAGAAAAAAAATCCCTAAGATCGAAGTCACTGTTAGTTATTAGTTTATCAAATGGATTAAGGATAAATTCAGATTAAGTTTGCTTTTACATGGTTAAACATAATTATGACATGACTATATAGCACATAGACCTTTACACGTTACGGGATGTATGTTGACTATATATCAGAGCTTTGAGGCTTGCATGAGGTAGGACTGAGAGCATGGACATTAATGACAAGTGAACATGCCTTCATGCGCTGATTTTATGATAGGGCAACTTGGGTAACTTATTGACATATAACAAATACTGAATCCTTATTCACAGGAGTTTGTTGAATATTTGTGCCTGAAATGAAGGTGCTATAATTATGTACAGTGTAAGCAAAACCGTTTTTGTGTCACAATTTCATGCTGCTACCTAACGGTAAATCCTTTTTTTTTTTTCGTTCATGATTCTATCCGTCGAGCTACTTGACCCCTTTGTTATATTTGCAGTGATGTGGATTTTGGTTAAAAGCAGAGAGTAATTGCATTTTCTTTGGGATTAAAATGAAATTTTGTTTTTTTCCTCATTTGTTTATCACTTTTGTTTTGTTCTTATCCTTGGAGATTTTAGACACCGCTGTACAATGATGCGCGCTCATGTAAGCAAATCAAGCAAACTGATATTCTCTGCGTTACATGCTTCATTGTCTACAGTTTAAATGTCCGATTGAATATATCAATTTGATTCTCACTACCAAAAAGCCTTTGGTTCCATCTTCATTTCATGCATACAAACTATTCAAAAACTATTCATAAATAAACACGAACTATCTGTGGACATAATACATTTAAAAGAAAACTTCACCAAAAAACATTCCTATATTCTGTTTCTAAAGTTTGCAAATAAGTGTTATTATTGACTTATACAATCAAGTATGACCATAATTATCATTCAAGTATTAGAATTTGTTTTATATAAATCAATAATATCACAGAATTGTTAGGTAAATCAAATGTAAATGTGAGAAATCATAATGTGACTTTTTATACCTAGGAATTTAGATCAAATCTTCCTCCTTCAGCAATTATTACAGAAAATAATATATTTTCTACCCATTATGCTTTCACGTATTAAATACTAGTCACACAGTAACGATGACTATTCCTAACACTTTGATTTTTCTGGAAACCTTTTGGAATAATTTTCTCATATTCTAAGCCAACATAAGAAACAATTCCTTTAAAAAACGACACCCCTTCAATTACGTCAAAAAGGTAACTCATTCTATAAAAATCACTTTAAAGTTCAAGCCTACTCAGTATGTTTCTGACCTTTACAAATTCAGTTGTTCTCATCATTCATGGTATGACGTGTGATAGAACTCATAGTTCAAGGTTTTCGAACATAAGGTTGAGGCAACTCGCCGTTTCTAATTCGGGTTTACTGCTGATCGAATTACCTAGAAAACAATCGGTCGAGGGTTGATCCAACCTTTTGACAATCAGAATGGTCCATCATGCCTGTCTGCGTTTTCGTGAAGGAGAGATATACAAAACCCACTTTTCAAGGGATATGATTGGGGATCACTTTATTGCTTACATGTTTACATCATTTCATTTAGGAATCGTATCTTGTTACAACTTATTTTACAGTTATCACTCGAGCGTAATTAGAGGAAGGTAAAGTAAAGTTTGTTAAAGTAGGAATACATTTCTCCAGCCCTTCAATATTAAGTACGTACCAAATAAAGCATCATCGCAGGACATAAATTCACTGACAAAATTCGCTGGATTTAGTTTGCAATGCTCTTCTAAATGTGAAAGTTTAATTTTATTCAAACCTAAGGTAAACTTCATTCGTAATCACCTCTGCTTTTGTTTTTCTTTACAGTGGGTGGCTATCAAAATGAGATTATGAATTATAAAAATACCCGTTTATCTGGACGTGCGTGCGCATCTTAAAGGAGTCCTACACGTGCTTACCCTCAGTCGGCGCTGCAGGGGGTACCTTGGTCTCCCTCTGATTTTCAGCACATGCGCATTCGCGGACAATGAAGTCGGGCAATCTCATCATTTGGATGTCGCCATCTTCGTTGATCACGAGCGCGTCGAAATGGTCGGTGCGCGACGGACGGCACCTGCGCTCATCTCTTGAAGATGGACGCCCATGGCCCTGCATAAGATTGACCATGAAGCTCTCGAAGGTCATAGAGGGTGCGAGACACGATCCGATACAAACACTCGTTGTAAGTCTTCGAGGTGCAACCATCCAACTCCAACCCAGATCGGAGAATGAAACATCCATCGTCCGACGACAGCATCCCGGATACCCGGAGCATGTCACTGTGTTGCTGCAGATAACAAGAAGAATGGATCAAAAATAAACCCTTAAGTTGAATACGTGAATTTTTTTTTAGGACCATAATAAGTCTCGCTCTCTACGTTGAGACATAAAGGCATACTTTCCGATGGAGATAAATAAACAAAGTGACAATTCTTATTATAGGAAATAAGGAAAGAAGCCAGGCCTATTTGTTTTTGTAAGGATGCAGTAAGGCATCATAACAGCAGGGATATGTGAGTTGATAACAGCATAGACATTATCACCGAAATGAAACAAATTGCATAGCTTTGTCAATTGATGGTATAGGCGTTCTTGGTTCAAGATTCAAGAGCTATTAATGGAAATACTGACTTAAGTTCGATCCAGAAGTTAGACTTATATTTTAGAGCTTTATCCGGATGCTACATGTTCATTCAACCACATGATTTTAATTTGATTGTACCTACTTTGGTGGAGTGTCTTCTGTGGCGCGCAGTACTGTCCTTCGCTTCCGTAACTGTCTTTCCAGCACGTTGGCCTGTGTGGTACGCAATGTCGCTGTCGTCGTCGTCGATGAGGTCGTTGATGAATCCGTCCCATTGAATTCGATGTCGACCACCAGCACGGGAAGCATGTTGGACTCCATTGGGATGAAATTACTGGTGGTTGGTTCTCCGTTGTCATTGCTGATGACGGAGAGTTTGAGAAGGAGTGTGTTGTCTTCTTGGAGTGCGCGGGAAACAAGAGAAGAGCCTTGTGGGAGGGAAGCACTCTTCCATTTCCAAGGGATGTCGTACGAGATGTTCTGAACGGAAATACTCTCCCTGTAGGCATCTGCAGAATAGCAAAAAGAAAATAATTAAAGAAAGAAAGAAATAAGTAAATAAATAAATAATTAAATAAATAAAAAATATATCAAGAATTATACGAAATACTGATAATACAAAATTATTCGTGTACATTTGTGATGATTCAATATAGATTTTTATGCTTGAGATTGGCCTACCAAATTTCTCTCTTTAATTTTTAGGTTGACTTGAGGAATTGTTAATTGGAAATTGCTCTTCCTTAGAGGTTATATACATCTCTGGCATGCCTCTTGTACACGAGACGCCATTTGTATTGTGTCATTACATAAGCTTATCAATAATCAAGACGATGCAATTGGGTATATGCTAGTTATTAAAAGCCATGGGTGCATTCTCCATTTTGTGTCACTCTTCGTACGATTTTACTATCACATAGAAACCTGACAAAATCCTACGTCAGTAAAACGTCTCGTGTACAACGGGCATTAGAATTTCAAAATATCTATGTATAATAATTTTTGTTCTCCCTTTTGTTTGTGTGTGTGAGGGGAGGGGGGCAGGGGTTATACCGGGTTATACACATGATGGGATTGTGCCATTACAACACTGTTTATTTTTATTAAACGACATATGATTCTCTTACATTCTCCTGACGTCGGGAATTTAGCTACGATAGTGACGTTGTGATGGACGGTTCTCTGACGGGGAGAAGAGAAACGGTTTCCCGCCGGCAAGAGGACGACCGCACCGCTGATAACGATGGCGTTGTTGTTAAGATCGGCGGGCAGTTCGAATCGGTAGCATTCATCGGTAAGGCCTGCTTCGTTTGGTCCTCCGCACTGAATACGGACTGCGGAGGTGAAAGTACAACATAATAAAGATGAAATTTATATAAAGTCTGAAATCAAGAACTCGGGAAACTTCATCATATTCATTTTAAAGTTAAACGTGGTGTATCCGGCAAAGTAAAGTATCGATTTTATTATCATATTCAGCAAAGAAAACTCATGAAAGAAACAAAATAAAATGACACATCTTTGGAAAACGATGTTTAAAAAAAATTAAAAAAAGAGTTTGGGCTTAAGCTACTTAAAGAGTAAGATGGGAGTATCGTCCTAAAATGCAACTCCATTACAGAGCCAAGATGGGAAAACTTGATATACGTTTCATAGAATATATCTTTAAACTGATTGGTATTGCCTATGAATCATTTAGTCCTAGTCTATTGCTGAAGAAAGAATTAAAATGTTCATCATCATTGCTTCTATATCATGAATGACGACATGTATTTACCACACAATAAGATGGACTGTTTAACATTACATCCGAAATGAAATACGTAATTAAGTTAATTTATCTTTAATTTTTTTTCAGCTATTGTCTGGTGAGGAAAAGTATATCATAACCAGTTGCGGACGAAGTACGTGGCATCGTCATTTATTTATTTTAATACAGAAAACAGAATACAGAACTCCTCTGAGTAGTACGGTATTACACTCAAGTGCCAAACCAAATGTGGCAACAAGTTGGCTTAACATTTTACAACAAGCCAAACAAGTCACGAGTAATTCGATTTATAACTTTACCCACAGGTGTTTTAAAAGACTTCAGCTGTCCCCAAAAAGTAATATATATCTATATGTATACGTGTTTAGTTCATTCAATATTCCACACACTGTGACGTATGACATACGTCACAATGTGTGGTATACGCCTTATTTAGAGCAGTTCTGGTTTAATGATAGTACAGGGTTGCATGGATCAGGAAGTTAACATTCCAACCTTCGAACTTCATCAATATGTTTTTTATATCTATGCAGCTACAAAAATCACTTAAAGAACAACTGTTTTCAAACAAATTGCTACATCAACCCTGACTCATTAATGTATTTCTGGTTATTGTTGTTGTTCTTCTTCTTCTTCTTCTTCCAGTTAAGTACAGACCGCCGCTGTCGTATTATAGAGTGCCCAGATGAATAGTGCAAGTTGGTAAATGCTAGTATCACATTTATGACATTTAAAATACTAACTGATTTTATTCAAACTTTGATCAAGATTTACATTTGCACGTATACAATTGATTGTATTTTAATGTTTTCCAAGATAAATCTTCTCAAATAATTTTAAATGTCAATTGCGATAAAACGACTTCATAAAGAAACTAATGTGGTATTTATTCACCAAACCACCAAACAACGAACGCATTCAGATTTGATTAATTACAACAAAAAAGTAGGAGGACATAATTCATGTAATCGAGATTCATTAAAAATAAAGATGTTTTTACCTATGAGCCATATATGAAACATAACGATTTCACATTGCCCCAGTTTCTTTCGCACTGACGTTGGGTTTTTGACAATCCCTGTAATTCATGAATTTATGGATTAGAATTATGATGGAAAATGAATGTTTAACTCTTCGCCTGGTGCTCGATCTCTACTCATATCCACATTTTATTAGAGAAATAAAAACACGGTAGGAAAAAGAACTATTTGGGGAGAAATACCTTTATTAATATCTACCAAACTAAATATGTCAACAAAAAGTACTAACGCTCGGTTATTGATGGAGTCACGGACCTACTTTCTGAAAGGTAACAAATATCCGGAGAAGGAACCAAGAAGACAAAATGCGTGTCCGGTTTTTATTGAGGAACATAACTGTCATTTTGATCAATGTGTTCCACATGCTCTCTCTCGATCTGAAGACACATGCCACCTGGTAAGATTCCCCGAAAATATTTCTTATTAAGCCCTCTGAACTTCAGACAGGGACACAAGGTCAGACAGAGAGAACGATCGGTTGAATGAGAGAGAGAGAGAGAGAGAGAGAGAGAGAGAGAGAGAGGGGGGGTTCAAGTCAACGGACAGAGAAAAAGAGAGAGATAGAGATATGGTGATAGAGAGATAGAGAACGAAAGGGGAAGAGAGAGAAAGGGGGAGGGGTTCGAGTCAACGGACAGAGAAAAAGAGAGATATATATATTATGGTGATAGAGAGAAAGAGAACAAAAGGGAAAGAGAGAGAGAAAAAGAAAAAGAAACAGCAAGAGAAGGAGATTCATGTAAAGCAATAGTATCCAAAAGAATGAAAGATGGACATAATAGTCGAGTGACGAATACAGATAGAAAATTTCATACAGGGATATATACATTATATACATTATACAAATAAAGTGATAGAAAGAGAATAAGAAACAAGTGACAAGTGAGATGTGTGTACACACAGCCATGTGGGGTAGATGAACGATAGAATGACACAGGCAAAACGGGTATCAGACTCAAACGAAAATGTAGGTGAAGTCTTGGAAGAATAAAAACATGTCAATTTTCAACAAAAATATTGACTCAGGAGTCAGGATGGTCCTTTCTTTTAAGAGGACCCATGATAATAATCATTCAGTAATTGTATTGGTCCGATACATGGAAATTGTTTTGCTCACATCACTGATGATCATAGTCTCAAGTACTCAATATTGTATTTGCATTACAGAACCTTTAACTTATCGAAGATATGATATACTGTAATTGTATTATGTACATTATATTATAATAATTCTGTTTAAATCTTGGTTAATTAATATATTCTTAAATTAATAAGTTATCCACAATATTTTAAGTAGTACGCTTATATTGGAGAAGAACAGAAATTAATCATACTTTTTCACGACAAATGGGAGAATTGTCATTAACTATTGCAGAGTAATATGGCCAAACATGTGTGTTTACACAATAGGAAATACCCACCCCTTTTATCTACATTATATCAATACATGTAGGTGATTCTGTTCCCTTACAAGTAAAATTAAATGACACAAATCACTGACCAAATGCCAATTTCACATTCGCATAGAGGTATTGAATTCGTTATATCGAACATTATATCCTGCATCAACAATTTGTTGGCTTTTGATTGGTTGAGAGCTCGTCACATGACCAGAAATATTTTAACTATTTTTAGAAAGTACTATATGAGAGTACTATTTGGGAGTACTATTTGAGAGTTGAAAAAAAATGTGAATTTCTTTAATTGAATTGATTTTTTTTTTTCTTTTTCAATCTTAATTTAATGAAAACAAAAAATTGTAAATCTTTTTAGATAAAAATTGATATTTTGTTGGTTCTAATTGTTTTGTTTTTTTGTTTTTTTCATAAAATAAATTTTTGATGCAGGATATAAAACAAATATACCATGCCTCTATTCGAGGTACTGGTTAAAACTATGGGCCTCGATGACTCCAAAAGTACCATTTGCTGCGGGGCTGCGCCCCTCAGCAGATAGTACTATTGGAGTCACCTCTTGCGCATAGTATTAACCAGAACCTCTCAAGACAGTGTATATTTGTATACTACAGTGAGGTACTGCGTATTTTGAACATAATTTCGATGGGATAATGGCCTTCATTTTATGTCTCGAAAAGAAATATTTGCGATCGTTCAAACTATGACAAATTATTTTGTGTTATCTGTGCTTGAGTATACTGTCAACAAAAACATTCATGAAATAATTTAATTATTTTACTGTTTCCATTCATCATTTTAACGCTTGCACTTACAAACACTAAATTTCCATCACTGACACTTTACTCGACATGAACAACCATTATCGGGTTTACAAAAGGACAAAAAATAAACAAAATCGTTAGAATATCTGTTCAGGTCGGGATTTTACTTGTTTTTAAATCTATTTTTGCAATTGGAATGATAACATTTAAAACGCCTACTGGACATTTGCAATTAAAACAGTTGAGCAATAATTGACCTATCATTCACTTATTTTCCATCAAACGTTCGTCAAATATCACGTTTTGAAATGGTAATTATTATCAATAAATCTGTTACCACTTGTATTTTGTCGAATGATATTATCTCATTATTGTACTCCTATAATTTGATACCATGTTATAGTGTATGCCTACTGGGCTGTATTGTGAAGCCGGATTCTTTTAACACAGAAGGAGGCTTCTCTAGATTTTCAGAAGACAGACTTTGAATTAATGAATAAATATATGAATAAATAAGTAAATGAATGAATGAATAAATAAATGAATGAATGAATAAATAAATAAATGAAAGAATAAATGAATAAATGAATAAATATTTTTTCTTATATTCAAAACAGTCAATATACATTTTTTCAATAAGGAGATTATGGTATTGTGGAAGTGGAGCTTATAAGGCAAAACAAAAAATATTTTGTATTGTCCTTTGCGACCGACCCCAAAATCTTAAAATCAAAGGTCGATATTTTTAAAAAGCTTTTTTTAAACGTTTTTTAGAGAAAAAAAATATTAAAGCATTGAAAACTCAAAAATATCGGCCCAAAGAGGGAGAAAATAAAGAAAAAAAACTTTTAAAAAAAAAGTTCCGACCGACCGACCCATGTTTTGGCACCTAAAGGGCAATACAACATCTTGTTTAAAATATTTTCTCTTCTTATAACTTTCCAATATTTTAGACATTTCTTATATTTCATGCATAAAGGCCTAATAAACTTGGTTGCTTTATTTTTCTCTGACATCTTTAAATGGTAAATATTACAGGTATATAATTGTCCTTTGGGATAATGGAGTGAAAATAGAGTCAAATTTGTTTCAAAACATAAATAGAACCCATAAGTTCATACTCCATACTACATCTTAATAACGATAATGATGATGATGAGGATGAGGAGGAGGAGAATAAAGATGTGATGATGATAATAATAATAACAACATTTAAAATATTTGTAGCACCCCTAGTCAGCATGCAAGGTGCTCAAGGAGCTCCAACATTACCTGGGGTCTAGCTAAGCCAAGAATTTTAAATTATATTAGTATACTGCGAGGAGATTCGATCCATCTTCATAACTTTGAGGGGGCAACGCAATCATCTGAGTTTTTCATTAGGATACGCAAAAATTCTTAAAAAATTATTGCAGGGGAGTCTGCAACTTAAATGTCGATTATCTACTGGCAAGATTGCGCCATTTCATTAAGATAACCATTATTTGCCAAGACCTAAACATATAATATGCATGAATTCTTTTACACTTATCTACAACTTTTGTGCATACAGTCTTAAATTTAACAATGAATGGTACAAAGTAATTATTTGCGTAGACCAAAAATAGGTACGAATTCTTCTAAACTCATCAGATTCTGTCCTTTTACAAGAAAAAAAACGTTTAAAACAGATAAGACCTTTATTAACTATATTTGTGGCTTCCACCCAGTAAATAAGATCGATTGATCGATCTGTATCAATAAGGTCGATTGATCAACCTGTATTGAAAAAACACACGTCAGAAAAAATCTTGGAACCAGCGGGATGGGTGGAAGCCACAAATATATTTAATAATTGAAATTTCTCCCAGGAAGCATTACATTTATAAAAGATTAGACCTTGTTTTAAAACAATACAACAATGGGCAATGTTGTTTGCGAAGACTTGAAATAGACATGAACGCTTCTAAATATTATCTGTGCTTAAAAAAAAACATGAGGTGGCATTTTGCTGTTTATAACAATGATACATATATTTTCTATGGTATGATACACCTGGATGCTATAAAGATTTACAATTGTTTAGGTCTTTGGTCATAAATTATTCCAATAAAAGCTTTTGTTTATAGTGTCTAGACGGAACGGTATTGTGGAAAACCTTTGTTATAAAGTGATTGTTCCCCGGGCAGTAGTTGGTGTTAAATATTTCTTAATTTGCCTCTATACAAGGATTTGTAACAAGTCCCAGCACTACATGTGTGTTTTTTCTTTCTCTTTGCCGGACAATTGAATTAATTAATATACAAAAATGAAGAAATTGTTATTTTTTGACAGAATTAATCAATTGTATGATCGCAGAGTCTTATCGTAGGTGAAGTACAAATTAATTATTTGCAATAACATTTCTTGTGCAAAGAAAGTCACTGACATCTTTCCTATATCACAAACTATAATAAAGTAATATTGTTCATAACACCTTCATGTTATGTCGTCTGCTGGGTCTTGGTTTTGTGATCAAGTGATAAACTATATGCTTTTCAAAATGTTTTTCTTTCCTAATGCAAGGAAAACATAAAGATACAAAAGACGTTCACTTTTTTTTTTTTTTTTAGTTAAGTTGAGTAAAATAGGAGAAAAGAGAGCAATATCAGGCGTTTCTACTTTAAACCAACTAAAATGTAACATCATCATATCTTTTAGAAACAAACTCGCCTTCGTTTTTGTTTGTTGCTATTTTTCAGTTACTTGTTTTCATGACGAATAAAATGAATGGACATATGATTAATCCAACTTTTGACCAACGAAATATAGAATGAAACATCATCAAACGATTTAGGGACTAACTGGTGCTATAAAACTCACGTTCATCAGCAGTGAATGCTCTTCTGCTTGGTCTCGGGTTACTTGGGAGTGTGGTAGCTTCGTTGGTCACCACCTCCTCCTCCTCTTGAGCTCTCTCAGGTTGTGTGGGTTGTTGAAATCTTGATGAATTCCTCTTCCTGGCATCAATGGTCTCCAGGAAAATCATGGTGATGGTCGGACTAGTGACAACAGATCCTGATTTGATGATAGGTGGACGAACGACCACCTTTTCCTGGTCACCAGCACCATGGTCGGTTGAATGCTCTGGGCCTGAGTTGGGCGGGTTGTTGCTGGCATGTTTGCTGGCGATGAAGTTCTGGAACCAGTTTCCTGCGTTCTTTACCCGTGTGGCTGATGGTAGCTCAGGTGCTGGGTTGGGGATAAAGCCTGGGGTTCTGAACGGGTCCTGAGACCTTCGGCGACCTTCCGTCCCATATCGAGAATTCCCGAGGTGTCGACTGCTTCCCCGTGGCCTGGCGTAGGGGCGAGTGTTCCTCGAGCTTTCCACGATGCTGACGAACGTGGCAACGATCAGGACCGCTGCTACAAGAAGCTGACATGATCTCGACAACGTAGCCATCTCGATGAATACGAACTTAGATAAAGTCCACGAAACAACGGAGCGCGTACAATGTCCAGAAGCAAGAATATATAGCTAACAAGAGCAGCCTGGAACAGCTAGCACGAGGAGGGGCAGCGCAAGCACTTGTCGGCAGTCCGACATAAACACACTGTCCTAGTATAACTCTCCATCGAATCATTTTATAGCTGGGTCGACCGGTGCTACTGCTGCTGCTGTAGTGTAGAATGAATAATAGTTAGTGAACAGGTGTAGAGTCTCCAGTGTGTCAGCTCAACGTCTACAGGTTGTGTTTCGTTCCGCGATTGCCGATATCAAATAAGAAGTTAATCCTGATGACATGGTGAGACCTTATTTGTGACGTCATTCACTTTCTCTTGCTCACTGACCAATCGGATTCCTTCTTCAACAACCTTCCCGGGTTCCTTCGTTTTTAATACTTGTATTACTCTTCATTTCCCCCTTCGGTCTCGAAATAGAAGAAACACAATAGAGTCTTGATTTTAAAGACATGACTTTTTATTTAAAAAAACGATGTTAACTCATCGTTTTTTATGTTCGATAGCGAGCTACTTTGCATTGTACAATATTAATTTTGTCATCAAATTAAAGTTTCTTGAATTAATTACTGTCACGATTTCTTATAAATAACGTGATTATACCGACGATGGTGTTCACTGATGTAAGAATATGATATATATTAGGTGTCGAATATATTATTAACTCTGTTTATTAGTGTTTAACTCCCAGTTTAAAGATATACTTATATTAGTCATACTATAGCGATAAAAGTTGAGTTGTTCCTGTTTTGTCAAAGATAATGTTTTATAGGAAAAATATATATCTATTTCAAAAAAAGATTTCAGTTGGATGCATTTATATTTGTTCACCGTTTGCAAAGCTGCCAAAGTTACGACAATGAGAAAATGTTTTCTTTGAATGTGGTAAAAATGTTACTTTGTTAAATGTCTTCACACTTTTGTAGCTGAAAGTACGCAGGGTGTGGCAGGGATGATGTTTCCCTGTCAAAGAATATCAAACTTTTGTGCATTATGCGCACCATCTCCACTCTCTTAGGAGTATTTCTAAAGTCGATTTCTGCTCTCTTCACACGCAAACAGCACAATAATGGCATATTGACGGTCGTAAAAGAGGCTTACATTTCGTATCAGGTACCCATCTTCTCGTTGGGAAAGTAAAGGCTTGCAAAATGGAGTCAGAAATTTGAAGTCTTGCCAAAGAAAACTTTGCCCCGAGTGGGAACCGAACTTGAACCAGTTTATTCATAGTCCGCTCTTGAAGTCGTGAACTCAATAGATGGTGTGATTTATTTTACCCGATAGATGGGTTTAATTACACCCCCGATTTATCGATAACCTGGTTGACATGCGTTGGAGGTAGATTACTGTATAGTTATATTTAGAGATGAGATTTTATTCTAATCATATAGTGATACAATTGATACTGTGAATATGACTTAAAATATTTGTTTCCCATAACGTTGGAATGTCTACATCGGATGACCAATGACGATGAGTGATTAGTTTGTTTAAAATGCCATCCTTTGTTTTTTCGAGATTTTCAAGTTGAGATGAAGCGAACAAAGTGTTTTGACAAGTTGTTTAGGCTACGAAAATATTCATTATTCATTTTCTTCATGATCTATTACCTGACATTATTTGTCTATGAGAAGATTGTATTATGTACGTCCTTTATCTCGGTATTGAAGTGATGTTTGTTCACAGGGGAGGCCATTGTTACGTGCCTTCATTCTTTAAAACTTCCTAGGTCGTGCTTTCTGGGGCATTCATTTGATTTCTTTTGTCTCCACTGGCGTACTGATGGGGGGAGGGGGTAGTTGCCCCTCCCCCCAAAAAAAATCAAACATGGTTTTGTTACTTTAACAAGTTCCCTGTTCTTTTGTAATAAGTGCCCCTTCCCTTTCTGATAAGTGCCCCTTCTCACGTCTCATAAAGGCCCTCGTTTATTTCGACACGTACTCACTTGTCTGTCTAATAAGTGCTCTTTTTCATTCTGATAATGACCCTTGTTCTTTTTGTTAAAGAGCCACTTTCCTTTTTCATAAATACCCCTTCTTACACGTTTGATAAATGCCTCTATTAAAACCTCATTAGTTCCCGTTTTCTTTCGACAAGTGTCCATTTTCTTTTGTAATAAGTGCCCCTATTAATCTCAGGTGAGTGCCCCCTTTGTGTAAGAGAAATTCCCCTTGCCATCTCTGAAAGTGCCCCTTCACCTCTTATAATTTCAAATCTGAGAGGTGTCCCTTTTATTTTGACAGTTTTAAGAGCCTCTTTTCATCTCCGGTGAGTTCCCTCATTAACATTTGAGAGGTGGTCCCTTTGACTTTGTAATAAGTGCTCCTTTTCATCTCTTATAAGTGCCCTTATATTTGACACAAGCCCTTATCCTTTCTAAATAGTGCCATTTTCCTTCTGATAATTTCCCCCTTTGCCACTTTTAAATGCCACTTTTCCATGCCACTTTTCCGTTCTCATGCCTTTTTTCATTTCTGGTGAGTGCCCTTTATCAGGTGCGAGAGTGCCCGTTTTTCACCTCTGATATTTCCGATATTTACTTTGCCATGTGCTCCTTTTCTTTTCTAATAAGTGACCTTTTAACGTCGGACGTGTACCCCCATTTCCTTTACCATAAAATGTGCTCCTAATTTAAGGCACCTAAAAGCTTCTTCAATTTCACCATCACACCTAACTGCATACGTAGCTTGGAGGCCCACATCTTGACCGTTATCGTCAATATCCGCACCCCCCCTTAAAAAACAGTTGACTATTATGCCACCCGGTGGTGATGCGGACTTTTGTTCTGCCCCCTCCCCCCCCCCAATAAACAAAAAATAATAATAATAATAATAAAATACGCCACTGTTTGTCTCATTTAAACCAAGGTTTTGAAATCACTCTCTGAAAATGGTCAATGGTGCGTTTCGATAAACCAATTTGTTTCTTGTGATAAATAAATCGCGATTTTTTTTTTTTCGAAATAAGATCATCGCATCCTATATGTCAACTATTAGCAGCCCGTGGTTTAAATCACATTGGTTTAGGCGGGGTCATGCCGGTTAGACCGACATCACACGAGACCGACATTGACTAAAGGTGCGCTGGACCGGCAGCCAACGAGACCGAAAAAAGATTAATGCATAAGAAAATAGATGAAATAAGGGATAACAAAAAAAAGTTCAAAAAGTTCCCGAGATCGACAAAATAAAGAAATATATGAGGGAAGATAGAAAGCCTCTCATGTCGAGCTTGTGGTATGTTGGTCTCGTGGACCCACAAACAAGTTGTGTGAAGGCCTGTGAAACCGACGTTGGAAGCAATGGGCTGTTGGTTAATTGGGCTGTTGATTCCGTATGCTGCCGGTCTGATGGGCCGTAGCGGGTTTGACTAATGTGTTTCTTAAAGACAAATACCGAATTCGAACGAAGCTTTCAAGAAAAATTTAACTTAGAAAGGAAAACTTCTCTAAATGACGCACATTCTAGATTTCCTGAATAATGGTTTGAATCACTGTTTATGGTGACTTGAAGTAAAAATGTGTACGTTGAGAAGAAATATATTGTTTTGGTGTTTTCAGCCGAATTGGTGGGAATTTGGTTACAGTAAAGAAACAAAGAAAGTTTCCACAAATGACTTTCATGATTCTATTTTCAGTTGATCGGGACATGAAAAAAAGCTATAATTTTATATGACGTCTAATGGCCCGGTCCCACTGGCCGATGGACACAAAACGTATGCATAAAGGACACAGCGGACGAGCAAAATTTCGCGGGTGGCTCCATCCGTTTTCATCCGCTCCAGAATTGAAATTGAATCTTTGCGCAGCACAAAACGTACGACCATTCGGTACAAGGGTCTGAACATCAGATTATTACTTTAGTGATTGCAATCACTAAAGTAGATTCGACAACTAATGGTCGTTATTTTCCCACTTTAAGACATTTTCAAGCCCTTCGCTTTGAGGAAATTTCTAAATTAGTATTATCTTTCAAATGCCGTTGAACCTTAACCGTTTCATTTTTTGGGCCTGCAAATGGGACATAGTACTTTTTTTTTTTTTTTTTTTGGGGGGGGGTAAAATTCTACGTAGTAAAATTGGGTTTGAATCAACTTGGGTTCAAATCTCAAAATGCTTGATGTAATCGTAGACACATGCACAGCCCAAGACAGCCCAGGAGGGCTTGGAATGTGCAATTGAGTTAACTTTCTCTTTATAAGTGATATAAGTGAACCTGCCTTCCCATACTTAATTCTCTTCAATCTCAGTTTTTCTTCCATTTACTATTTTGTCTTTCCTATCAACGTTCTGTAATACAATATGTAATTTTCATAATGATATCTATAATGTTCTCTCGGTAACTGTGTTATCTTATTATGGGCGTTCCCAACTAATGCTTTACTTTTCGGGTTTTCGTCTCCTTCTGTTATCTGAATTATTTACTGTATACTCTATGTTGAAATCATTGTTACATATATATAATTTATATACTGGCGTCCCAGAAAAAACGAAACCGAGAATTATCGATGTTTATCAGAACTTAATCACAATTATAATAAAAAAATGACATACACATATGGCTCCGGTTAGTCTCATTTCACAACGCCCCCTATCGTCAGAGCATGATTAGAGTCAGCAGCCTAACATGTTAGCCTATGGACGTTTTTTTTTAAAATCGTTAAAAATTCATTTTTTGTTTAAACGAAAAGCACATCCACCCCGACGTACGTTATCACTAGCTCTTTCATTGGAGCCCTCATTTCTCATTGACTTTTGAAAGTTCACCCACCGTAATTTTTCAAAATAGGTTGCAAGCTCGTCATTGCCTATAATACACATGTGAAACAAGTCTAACTTTGGACTCAGTTTACCAAGCGATTTGAAGATTATAGGTCGAGCACACGAAACATAAAAAGCATGAATTATCATAGATTACTTCTGCCTATTTCATTATGTCCATTTCATCCAACCCCCCACCGTAATTTTTCCATTTAGTAAAAGCAAACATTTTGCCGAGTTTAGCAAAAACATGAATATTCATGAACGGTCAGACAATACAGCCTTTATAGTACGTAACGTATAGTGAATGGAATGGGCGATGATCCGTTCAGGAGGTAGAGGTCAGTGGTTTGTGCTGGCAATGTTCACGCGAGCGAAAATGAGACAATCGGAGCAATATGTTAGTAAAGCTTAAATCCTCCTCTTTCAGTTGATGCAACTCATAATATGTTTCACGCATGAGTGATTAAAATCAATTTGAAAAGAGTGAACCAAAAAGTAGTTTGGAGGACCGATATCTGAATTTCAAAGAGAAAATCACATTTTTAGAAGGTTTAGTTTCTGCCCTTTCATATGACACCTCAATCAGGAAAAATGAGCAAGGAATAACAAAGTTCTGTTTGTTTAAAGTGATGCTTGCATTTCCATAATTTGATTAAAAAGTTCGTTTTCACTGGCTGCCTGCCGTAGCAACAAGCAGAATTGAAAAAAAGACATAACTCTGTTTCGTTGACAATCAGCCATGCGTTAAGTCTTTCGTCTATGTCTGGGAATGTATTTCACGCAATTTTCTTCATTTCTTTTTTGGCGATAGTTATCGTTATAAATCGTTTCTTCCAAGTCCCTATATGTTAGACGATAGCTTTATAAGTACACAAGTTGGTTTGTGCAATAACTATTTGTTATAAAATACACCAGACACACTGAAAGCTGATACCAAAATCGAATCGGAGAGAGACTTTATACGCCCATCATATCTGGTCCTGATTGAATACTCTTTGTGCCTCAGAGAGTGATCATGCTTGCCCTCTTCTAAGAAAAACCGAGTACGTGGAACGGTTCAAGGTAAGCAGAGACAATAACATCAATATTCTAGCACGCATCTGTTGCGTGCCTCGTATATCTACCCCTAAAAATGGTTTCATGTATAGCCTCAGTTTCACCGATGGAACAGACATTATACCGATAATGTGACCGGAAAAAAACAAAACATAAATTATATAGGCCCAAATTCCGTCGGTTTGGAATCGGTTTGTCGGTAGGACTGGGATACCGATGCTTATATAGAAACAGTCGCTCGTAGGGGAGAAAGATACTGGTTCGCATCAGAGAATATCAGGACTCGTAAACCAGAGCGATGTTTATGGGTAGTTGGTATTAATATCAGTATCAAAATTATTCCAGTTCAATCAAATCAATAAGTGAAAGACAAGAGATAACAGCCGGTCACTTCATTCCAATCACCACTGTTTTTCTTAATACTTCTCATATCGTGAATTCTTTAATTTTTAAAACATGACCGTAACATAAACACGAACGTAAAAACGATTCTAGTAGTGGAAACGAGTGGGGTAAGGTGGGTTGGAGGGAGGTGGCGGTGTTTCGACCTCATTTTCCCTTCTTTGGCGGACGTCGTGAAACCACGCAAAAAAAATAACAAAAAAAAAACACCTGTTAGCCACTATTGGACAACGATGAAATATTCAATCTCCAACTGTGCAATTTGTTATTTCAATGCAAAGGTATTTAGAGTGTCCATTGACCACTCATTTACCGTCAAAGCTCGTCGTCGTCGCGAAAAAAACATACATGTATCATAACATTCTCCTGACTAAGCTAGATAAGCGGAGTGGTTAGTGAAATCATGATACCAATGCATTTTATAACTACTTGCTATAGATTTCTGTTTCGATGACTCCGACACTTCCTAATATTCTAAACATCGAAATGTGGATTATATTGTTTAAAGAAACATTAGAACAACAACTTCCTGTTTTGTATAAAGCATTCATAATGGTAATCATGGAAAGAAATCATATGAATCGCATGGAAACAGAGAGTTTATTTATTTTGATTTCTAAAAAAATACACATTTCATAATTATAAATATTATGCAACATTCATACAAAACATTAATGTAAAAAGTTCGAATGACGCCGAAAAAAGTCGATGCAAATAAAGGGTAACCGATTAGAAGAAACAATAAACCAAAGGGGGATAAGAGAGTGGTAAAAAAAAACTTTGAAAATAAAGATTGAATAATTGCAAATGAAATTTGATTGATATTTTGTGACAATGGAGGTGTCCACTGAAAGCGTGGCTTATGAATTGTGGACCCCTCAGATAATATAGGTTTTCCCGCCCGATTTCATCAGAGTTGCATTCGACTTCATGAATAGGCGTTCAAGTTCGAACGTTTTTTGTCAACTCTCTGCTCTCATGGTCCGTTTTCATTCTTTGATCATTCAATTTCGTTTAATATCATTCCTTTATTTTTTTTTTATTTCATTCAATTTAGAGAGAGATCCATTCAATTTAGGGAGGCGAAGTTGTCATTCAATTTCGCGCCAGCTGGATAGACGTTCAATTTCGTCCGTAATACCAATTTCAATTTCATTTATAAGCACACACTTTTGCACTTAGAACGTTCGAAATAGATTTTAAACAAGTTCTGTAGTTCTATTTTCACGTCATGTTTACTTTTTTTGCACTATTTTTAATTATATCATTTCATTTTCATTTTTAAACTTTCATGTTTATTTTAATCATATTTTATTTATTTATTTTCTTTCTAATCATCTCTTCCAGTTTTAACTTATTCTTTAGCAGTACGGATATTACAGAATGGTTATAACACACAATTTTGTTACATGTAAGTAAGTACTTATCATGTATTTACTTACGTTATTATCATGTAAGACATTTCAATATATATAAGGCAAAGGTTCCATAGTCAAGGTACATAAAGTTTGCAAAAATAAATTTATTCAAACAGATGCAGATTGCAAAGAACTTAAACAGTAAACAAAAAGACTGCCCAAATGCTATAAATGATTGCCTATTCGTAAATTTGAGTACCTTATGCCTCAGTCACACCTTTGCGTATGATGCTGCGTATTGCTGCGCTGTACGGGGTATGTCAATACGCAGCCGTTCCCAGCAATACGCGGCAAATTTGAAGGTAGCAGTCACACTATTGCGTATCTTGCTCGAAGGTAGCTCGTATATGCCGCTCGTACAAAGACTGCCTTTGGTTGCCTCCGGTTGCCTATGACCACGCTATAGCTCGCTGTTGCTCATAGCAATACGATTCGATACGCAGCTTGCTCGCCATGTTGCGAATCTAGCTCGATCTTTGCTCGTTTGCTGCTCGCTAGCCGCTCGCACAAGTTGGTCTCGTTGCGTGTTCGTTCGCTTTAGCTCGTCTGTTGTTCGTACTGATGCGTGCCAGCTCGCGCTACAGCGTACCAGCTCGCTCGGGCTGCGGCATATGTTTAAATACTAGTTATTTTGCGGGACTGGGCATAAACATCTTAGCTTCTGAAGATTCTACAAGAAAAGTATATCTGATGACAACAATGACAGCAGAGCTCTGCTTCGCAAAAGCTTAAGCTTTTGGTTCAGTTGGAGGAAGAAGAGGCGAATAGAGATTATGAGCAAGGGAAGCTGCTGCTTGAGCTGCATCAACGAAGTATCCCTCGGAGTTGTTGGATGCGGGTCCTGGATCTGCCGGAGGAAGAACCTGGGACAGTTTGACCAACTGATGAGGGAGCTGGAAGACGAGGACCAAGAGGCACTCACGAACTTTTTGAGGGTCACCTCTGAAATGTTTAAAGAGTTAGAGCAAAGACTACATGAAAGACTGGAGAAGCAGGACACATCCTTCAGTAATGCTTTCGGCATTATTGCCAACCGATTTCAGTGCCTGCTGAACACTCTCCGACAAACCCCTTCAACCGTCAGGAGCATGGTACAGGCGTGTGTATGCCTCCACAACTTGATGAGAACCCACTACCCTTGCATCCAGAATTCAGCCGTGGACGCCGAGCATACATAATGCCCGGTTCCTAGAGAAGGGCAGACTCTATATCCGGTCTTAGGCAGCCGGCTAGATAGAGGTCGCTCGGCTACTCAGGCAGGTCAGGCCCAAAGGAATTATATCAATGCCTACTACAATTACAGCCCTGCTGGTTCTGTTCCCTGGCAGGAGTCAAAGATTTCAATGTTGGAGTCATGCAGGCCATATGCTCTGGATATCACCAGCCCAACCCCTCGACATTGACGACATTACCTGACCTTCAGCAACCGTTTCCTCACAGTATAATTTATCGCGAAGAATGTAAATCTCAGTTAAAACAGAGTTCAACAAAAAGACTGTTGCAATGACTGGGCCAATGACTGGCTTCGTCCTCGTCTTCACTCCCCTTTTCCCTTTGGCTTTCTCCATCTTCTTGTGTATCTTCTTCAAATGCTGACTGCGGTATAATTCCAACCCGTGAGGCGCCCCTCCTTTTGTTGCCGATATGCAGCGCATAGGCAACTAATCGCAGTGATAGCGAGCTAAAGCGAGCGACAACCAGCGACTGCGAGCTAGAGCGAACGGCGTACGAGCTAAAGCGAACGGCGTACGAGCTAAAGCGTACGGCGTACGAGCTAGACTCGCAGCCTAGCGAGCGGCAATCGCAAGGGTTCTTGCTGCTGCGAGCGATGTGCGAGCAACAGCGCAACAATACGCGCAATCATGCGTACGACAACGAGCTAATTAAAGCGAGTTAAATCGTGCAGGAAACGCAGCTATAGGCAGTGACACGTGCTCCGAAAAAAGAGGTGCGTATGATTGCGTATACCTGCGCTAAGCCACTCGCTGTCGCTCGCATTCACTGGTTGCCACTCGTATCCGCTCGTATGCGATTTGACCTTGCGTTTGCTTGCGATAGTTTAGAAAATTTTAAAACTAGCGAGCGAGCAACGCAGGCATATGCGCTAGTCTGCGTATTGAGTACGTAGTGAGCACGTTTTATTGCGCTTTATTGGGTATGACTGCCTATGCTTGCGTTCGGGAAATACGCAGCAATACGCAAGCCCAATACGCAAAGGTGTGACTGAGGCATTAACGTTCATCAGGGCGGTGTAGGTGCGAATTTGAATGCATTTACGTGCTTTTTTAATTTGAACGCGCTTTTTACACGTTTATGTGAGAAAATATTGAAATCGCATGCTAATACAATTAAATTTAACGAACTAGTAAGCTTTTTGAATGTTGAACTCAGTGATCATTCAAATTCGCTCGAAATTGAATAATCGCATCGTTAAATCGGATGCAACTCTGATGAAATTGGACGGGAAAACCTATGTTAACTTAGAAAAAGCTAAATAACATAAACAAACAAAAGAAGAAAGATAGTGGCCAACATAATCAACATTTACAGAGACACGTACAAGTGACTGGAAGGACGTGAGACGTGAGACGTGAGACGTGAGAGAGAGAGAGAGAGAGAGAGAGAGGCGGGAGACATACTATGATATCGAAACGGGCAGAAAGAGGAAAATTGGGGAGGAAAGTGACGGAACAAGAAAGCAAATGCTTACAAAGTTACAACTGCCTCCAAACTAAAAGAAATCGATTTGTCTATATCATAGAAAATTTAAAAACATTTCAAAGAAGCCCAATTTACGTTTCGCCGGAACATTCGCGTATAACAACATTCCAGTTTATGACGTCAATGTACATGATCACTGTGCGCCATGCAGCATGTTCGTGTTCTAAATCTTCAGAAAATTGGTGGTGGGGTAATCGGCTTTCTTGATTTCTGGAAATGACATGTTTGATATTCTAAAATTGTTCAAATGAAGATTGAAAGAGTATGTGAATTGTATACATATTTTTTCCACATGGTCTTCAACCTTTCTTTGACAAATGAATAGCAGTGGTATATCTGAAATTTAAGAACGTGAATTTTGTTTCAGGGCAACATCCCGAATTAAATTTTCCTCTCAAACCCCCTCTCTCTGTCTGTCTCTGTCTCTCTCTCTCTCTCTCTCTCTCGCTCTCTCTCTCCCCCTCTCTCTCTCATTCACCCTACCCCCTCTCTCTTTATCTCTGTCCCTCTTCCTCCTCCCCCTTTATTTCTTAAAAAAAATATTTCTTTCTAGTATATTTATCTCTTTACGTTGCAGTTTGACTATCATACTTCATACTGAAAAGTCAGTAAATGAAATATCAACATTAATAGAGAGAGACTTGATATGAAACATACCACTAATGGTAGTTAGAGAGCTGGACCCGTGCTCTGTGTTCGAACCTGTATTCTACGAATTCAACTAAATCCTCGACCCTGGGTCGAAAAATCAAATTTATCAAAAGGAGAACTTAGACCTCTGACTATATTCCTTTTTTGAAGGGGAAAACAAGGATTAAACCCAATATCGGATTTAAATTCTAGTAGAATACGGGCCAAACACTTTGACTCTTTATCAATACTTCGGGTTATTGAAATATCGTCTAAGCAAAATGGAAAGGTTTCGGATGCACATTCTATGAATATTATATTTATGGTGAAATGGAAATGTACGTGGAGTTAATTAACATTCCCAATCGAAGGTTGCAAAAAAGAGTCTACTACGTATAATAATCAACAATATCCAGTCACAACGATGAGACCGACCAAAGGCCGAAAACAGACCGAACGAAAAATTACACCGTTCGGTTTGGAGATGGTTCGGGGACGGGTTGACGGTGTGACGAAGTTATTAGACATTGAATAAGGGATTTTATTTTTTCCGAGGGTTACCTCCCGGAAAGTTTTGAAACATTTTGAATGGCAGATGGCGCTATTTTAAATGAGCAACTTTATCTGATAAAGGGCTGGCTTTTTTCAACTGGGAAATATCACAGATCGTTGGTTTGCTCGTTCCATACCTTCAAACAAACTACTATCAACAAAACGAATGGTTTGCTCGTTGAACTAACATCAACATGTGAATGCACAATATATTTGAAAAAAGGCTGAATGACGTCGAAAAAGGTCGATGCGAATATAGGGTAACCGATTAGAAGAAGAAAAAAATCCAAGAGAGATAAGAAAGTGGAATAGGGAGTGGGAGAAGGAAAGCTGTTAACATGATACCCCCCCCCCCCACCCACACCCACACACCTCCTAATTGATGGGCTTAATTTGCATTCCATCTACATGCAGAGTAGAAAAATGTTTGTACTAGAAAGGTCGCTCGCTATTCACTCTGGGCCTTGTCCATAGAGTTGCGATTGATCCAAATCAATCACAAGTCCTCCATTGAATCGCAAGTTTGCAGTCTCCTATCGTTTTGATATCAATCGCAAATAAGATGCGATTGATAATATAAACTATTTATAAAAGAGGGCCCTATAGTCTCGCCACCAATTATTGTTCGGGGTGTCATGTTATTTGTCTGTTATTTATAGCGCAAAGAAAAATGCACAATAATTTCTGTCTCTGCAATACGCTTAATGAACCATGAACACAACATTGAAGCTGGCGGGGGGGGGGGGGGGGGGGGGTGCGGGCTTCTTGTTTTGTGCATGCTTAAGGGCCTATCTCACTGAGCGGCGAATGCTTGCGAACGTAGCGAATTTGGGGTTTCGCCAGAGTTTGTAAAATGTTGTAAAAGGTTGCAAGAAAGATCGCAAACAGTTTTCTTTGTTGTAAACAGTTTTTCTTATCGCAAAGAAATTTTGAACATGTTCAAAATTTCTTTGCGAATTTATTTTTCCGCAAACAGTTGCAGGCGTTTGCAAAACAGTCGTTAGCGTTTGCAAAACAGTCGTAAGCCTTTGCAAACGGTTGTTAAACGGTTTTGCTCTTTGTTTTCGTCAGTTCTCTGTGTTTCGCCAAAGCTAGCGACCACGTTACCATATGGTTCCTTTATAAAATCGACCCATTGAGTACCAGTAGTTAGCAAAAGGTCTCAAACGTTCACAAATAGTGGCAAATAGTTGCTAATCTTCGCAAAAGTTGTCGCTAACATTTGTTTACAGTCGCTAATAGTCGCCAACTGCCTTTCGCAAACACTTTCGGAGACATTCGCTCAAATGTTGCTAATTGTCGCTAAACGTCACTTAATGTCGCTGATTTTCGCCAACATTCGTCAGAAAAGTTGGCGAATCCAAATTCGCAACGTTCGCAAGCATTCGCTGCTCAGTGAGATAGGCCCTTTTTAAGGGCATGCTGTTTGAGTGTGAAATCATTAAAGATGCATGGTTCAAGATTTCGCAATCTATTATCTCACTCCATGGAGGTTATAGGAAGTTATAGGAAGTTGGCGACTATTAGCGACTGTAAGCAAATGTTAGCGACAGTTTTTGCGAACTTTAGCAACCATTTGCCAATCCTTTGCCACTATTTGTGAACGTTTGAGACCTTTTGCTAACTACTGGTACTCAATGGGTCGATTTTATAAAGGAACCATATGGTAACGTGGTCGCTAGCTTTGGCGAAACACAGAGAACTGACGAAAACAAAGAGCAAAACCATTTAACAACCGTTTGCAAAGGCTTACGACTGTTTTGCAAACGCTTGCAACTGTTTTGCAAACGCTTACAACTGTTTGCAAACGTTTGCGGAAAAATAAATTCGCAAAGAAATTTTGAACATGTTCAAAATTTCTTTGCGACAAGAAAAACTGTTAACAACAAAGAAAACTGGTTGCGATCTTTCTTGCAACCTTTTACAACATTTTACAAACTCTGGCGAAACCCCAAATTCGCTACGTTCGCAAGCATTCGCCGCTCAGTGAGATAGGCCCTTTAAGAATATTATTCCACAACGAGGCCCCGGCTGTGTGAGCCAATGTTCCTTTCCATACTAGTATGGAGTCTTGAAGGAAGAACAAGAAATCCGGAGTTGATAGAGCATTAAGATCTAGACGGGATTGTAATGATTTATGAAAATAATATTGTACTGTGGAGCAGAGCCATGGACGTAACAATGAAGAAAACGCAATAGAACTCTGAAAACACTGCGTATACACATTTACAAAATAACCTCAGATAGCCAGGATGTCTTATTTTGTTTCTGTCAACTTGATGTTTTTGTTCCGGGGTTCAAGGTGATGTCATATTCATATTCGAATGGATTTTGTGAAGCGATGATTTACTTTGTTCCCTAGATTTCCATGATTTTCGTACTTGTACAGTATACATGTATTAACATACAATGTTTTATGTTCTCAGTCATCGGCAGGTTCTACCCTTCTTTTCCTTTATCCTCTTCTTGCCATCTAATTTCATTTTTTATTCTATTAAGTTGTATTGTATATTAGGGGTGCCCAGAACAAGTATGTGCGTTCTGGCCTCTTTTCTCACTTGCCAAATCTAAGTAAAACATTTCTATATTCTTCTAAAATTCATAAATATTTTTATGAAGAAAATGGCTGAAATCTAAATAGCTGTTCGTGTAAAGGTGGTATCTCACTGAGCGGTGAATGCTTTAGCGACAATTAGCGACATTTGAGCGAATGTTTGCGAAAGTATTTGCGAAAGGCAGTTGGCGAATATTAGCGACTGTATATAAGCAAATGTTAGCAACTATTTGCCAATCGATTGCCACAATTTGTGAATGTTTGGGACCTTTTGCCAACTCCTGGTACTCAATAGGTCGATTTTATATAGGAACCATAATTTATGGTAACGTGGTCGCTAGCATTGGCGACTCAAAAGGAACTTCAGCGACACCGTCTATCAACCGTGTGCAGAGGCGTACAACTGTTTTGCAAACATTTAGGCCGACTGTTTTGCAAACGCTTGCAAGTGTTTGAGGAAAAAATAAATTCCCAATGGTGAACTGTTTGCGACAATGAAACTGTTTGCGAACTTTCTAGCAACCTTTTACAAACCTTCGTATTTTGTTAAGTTGTTCATTAATCTTTATAGGGTAGATACAACTGGAATATATTCACCCTTTACATAATATATCACTCTAAATTGTAGCCAAAAGTATACTTTGTGATAGTCCCATTTTTAGTTTACCTTTCATGTTTATATTAATAACATACAATTGAATTGTAAAGAGTTTACATAGCAAACTACTTGTATTTACTTGGTTATCGTTTTATGTTGCATTTTTTGGACTATTTGTAGACGATATTGAGTAAACAAAAGTAAACTCTCATTCTGATTTAACAAATAGTTTTGTTGCGTTTTATTTGTTTGTTGTCATATTTCATATAGAACCCTAAACTTTATCACATGTTCTTTCCATTTTCTGGTTGGGATTGTGGCCTTGATAAAGTTATTTTCTTGCCAACATGGCATTGTATGTAAATTGAGTTCCCAGGGTCTGCTTGGCTTTACATACACAGGAACTGGGTCAAACGGGCATATCGGGGAACCCCGTGCTTTAAAGGAATGATGATCTTTGGTACTAAAATGGTAGGCGCTTGAAACGTAAAATTATTCTAGACAAAGAGAAAATGACATGAGCGCATTAAGTAGTGATACAGAGAGAGAGAGAGAGAGAGAGAGAGAGAGAGAGAGAGAGAGAGAGAGGTGCGGGGCGGGGGATATAACGTAATAGAACTACTTATGATAGTTTTTTCCGGTATTCTTTGTTTTCTATCGATGTATTGAGGGGTTAGCACACTACAGATTCAAATCACTACACTACAGATTCAAAACGCAATCTGTGGCATATCCAGAATCAACATTTGGAGGGGCGGATACCTGGGCTGACAATGGGAGAGTAGATGTATATGACAGCCCCTCCCCCCCCCCCCGTACCATAGGCCCACTGAAAGTTTGGTACCTGAAAGTTTACTGATTGTTTTTTCTGGGACTTCAAGGGTAGGGTGTATGCCGGCTTCGCCCTATATGTTGGATACGCCCCTGCGCAAAAAGGGGGTTCCAATTGTTCAATAGATGTCAGGTACTTAACCCCCGGTTTAACGTGCGTTCAAGTACTAATAAATTGATGCATAATCAACTCGACCTATCAGCTGAGTACCTGATCCCCGACCTTTAATCTTGTAATGCGATAACCCGATATAGATATACCTGACTCGAAGGTACACTGTATACACCACCAAGCAAAGTTTCTTCACAACAGAATCCCGCGTTGTACGCGGTGGACAGAGGGTAAACAGTCTCGGATTCTACCTGCGACAAACAAATCAATTCTACATTACCCCGGTGGTAAGTTCAAATCGAATCAATTTTTTGTTTTCTTGTGTAGTATTGTTTTCTTTCGGTTGCAAGGTAAATGAGAATGGCAAAATTAGTAGTTGCCAAACTTCATTTAGTTATCCTCAAAGAAAAGTACGTGACTGCGTCATAAGAGGCAGAGTATATAAACTCCTCAAAACAAGCTGTACAATTGAAGATTGAGCGTTCATATCTCTCTTGTTGACTTTGATATCATTGAAAAGCCTGGTTATTCCCATTTCCAATGATGCCCCATTTGTCACTACTGACAATAACGATGCATTTTGGTACATTTCACTTTTGACTTGGGCCCCATATTCAGGTGTATTTCATGAATACATAACCACAAATGGGGCATCGTTATAAAGGGGAGTAAACAGGCTTTCTAATGATACCAATATTGAGTATGACAATATACTAACGAGAGGGATATCAACGATAAAACTTGAATCGCATTATTATTCTGAAGGCTTTAGTTAATTGTTACACCACTGTTTAGTTACCTTACCTTATATTTATAAGTACTACCACACATTTCGTTTTGTAGAGTTTGTTGTTGTTAGTTTTATTACGTCCAAGCTGAATATTTTCCAGTTTTATAGACAGTGTATTATTACATTTTTGTGATGTGTTATATTTCTACCCGAAAACATATTCATAATATTGGTATTATTATTGAAAAGAGTGTACCTGAGTATATTGAAAGAAATATGTAGTGAAACATAGGCATTATATAATGTTTTAGTGGGTTAACACAGTATTCTGGAGCCTTTTCAATCCTGCACTGCTGGAAAAAATCCTAAAGTTTGTCACAAAATAAACCATTCTCGTTTCATCAGTACAAAGCACTTATTTGAATGGCTGCAACATTGTCATAAACACAAGAAAATGCAATGCGGTTTTTAAAAAGTAAGTATTTTGGTATGTGTGTCCCAAGTGCGTTCTCAAGTCATGAACATATTGAACATTGAAAGTAGCTCTATCTCTGATTATTTCTTCTGATCCAAGTTATAATTATTCGGACTGTCAAGTTAATATACTTAAATCTTTGATTTAGTCTAGTCCTGTAGAAGTTTTTCAGACCCGGAAAAGTTGTTAAGTACAAGGTTTTTTGGTTGATTTGTGTTCTAGCTGGGTATTGAAGTAAATTCAGCCAGGTTGCCAGCTTGGCAACCTTGGGCAACTTTTTTAATAGCCATATTAGCATAATCATCTAATTAGCATATGTGCAATATGTAATAATGTTGCTTATCTCAATCCAGGAAGCCTGAAAACATGGATAATACGACTTTTCAAGGGTTTTATATGACAAGGAATTCATTTATGACACCAATTTTTTTTTTAAAGTAATACAATTGTCTTAAATAGCATAATTAGCATAATATGTACAATATATGGACTTCATTATCATTGTTTATCTATAAAGCCTAAAATTTGTGCAATGCAACATTGTAAATCACTTTTGAAAGATTAATCATTAATTCATGCGAAGATATTCCATGTAGATGTAGTATAATTAGCCTAATAAGCATAATAATCTAATTAGCATATATATGCAATATGTAATATTGTTGCTAATCTCAATCCAGGCAGCCTGAAAACATGGATAATACAACTTTTCAAGGGTTTTCTATGACGAGAAATTCATTTATGACACCAATCTTTGATTCCAAGTAATGCAGTTGTTTTAAATAGCACAATGATCATTAATGAGCTAATTAGCATGTGTACAATATATGGACTTCACTGTCATTGTTTATCTATAAAGCCTAAAAATGGTGCAATGCAACATTGTAAATCACTTTTGAAAGATTAATCATTAATTCATGAGAAGATATTCCATGTATATGTAGTATAATTAGCCTAATTAGCATAATAATCTAATTAGCATATATGCAATGTGTAATAATGTTGCTAATCTCAATCCAGGAGGCCTGAAAACATGAATAATACGACTTTTCAAGGGTTTTCTATGACGAGGAATTCATTTATGACACCAGTTTTTGGTTCCAAGTAATGCAATTGTCTTAAATAGCACAATGAGCATTAATGCGCTAATAAGCTAATAATCCCTCGTCATGGAAAACCCCGGAAAGTCATATTATCCGTGTTTTCAGTCTTCCTAGATTAATATTAGCAACATTATTACATATGGCACATACAGTGTAAGTATGCTAATTAGGCTAATTATACGACATTTACATGGAACATATTCTAATGAATTAATGTGTAGTCTATCAAAAGTGATGTACAATGGTGCATTGCGCCATTTTTAGGCTTTATAGATAAACAATGACAATAAAGTCCATATATCGTACATATGCTAATTAGCTGATCATGCTATTTAAGACAATTGCATTACTCAAAAATAAATATTGGTGTCATAAATGAATTCCTCGTCATGGAAAACCCTTGAAAAGTCACATTATCCATGTTTTCATGCTTCCTGGATTAAGATTAACAACATTATTACATATTTCACATATATGCTAATTAGATGATTATGCTAATTAGGCTGATTATACTACATATACATGGAATATCTTCCCATGAATTAATGATTAATCTTTCAAAAGTGATTTACAATGTTGCATTGCACCATTTTTAGGCTTTATAGATAAACAATGACAATGAAGTCCATATATTGTACATATTATGCTAATTATGCTATTTAAGACAATTGTATTACTTAAAAATAAAAATTGGTGTCATAAATGAATTCCTTGTCATATAAAACCCTTGAAAAGTCGTATTATCTATGTTTTCAGGCTTCCTGGATTGAGATAAGCAACATTATTACATATTGCACATATGCTAATTAGATGATTATGCTAATATGGCTATTAAAAAAGTTGCCCAAGGTTGCCAAGCTGGCAACCAAGCTGAATTTACTTCAATACCCATCTAGAACACAAATCAACAAAAAAACCTTGTACTTATCAACTTTTCCAGGTCATGTACATGGCATATGGTACCGTCTACTGGACTAGTCGGTAATATATGGAACAAGATGCCTTGGAATTTCCCTCGTACAACACAACCAGGTCACTGAAGGTCAAGATGACAATAGCACGTGATTCAGATTGCACTCTGATTAAGATCTAGAGGTTACTAGTTCAAGTTCGGTGTGCTTTTCTGATAACTATCTAGAACAAAACATTTACGTTACCCGGGACGTTACCCGACTGTTCTTGTGTCACCCGATGGGTTTCTATATTTTTCACCTACACGCGTTTCTTCAGTCTATTTTCTCGTACCTTTTTAATGTTTCTGTTACCTGCACTTATCAAAGTTTAGCATTTGGGAAAATTATGACATGTCTTTATAATCAATGCCCCATTATGACAAATACGTACTTTGATTTGTATAAACATCATGAAATTTGTATTTTCAGCAATTTAGGGTGTAGATCTCGAGGTCAGTCATATAGTCCATGATATTTGCTTTAGAATCGATGACAAGAGGAAAATATGCTTAGCTTTAATGTCTTTATTATTGCCGTTAAAACAGAACTAATAGAACCAATCGTAACAATAGGCGACCTTTGATTCCTGAGGCCGAGGCGGAAGAGAATAAAGGATTTACGAGACGATGAACTGATTCAGTTGTCACATGCTGTTTGAGTGTGAAATCATTAAAGATGCATGGTTCAAGATTTCGCAATCTATAATCTTACTCCATGGAGGTTATAGGAAGGTTATGAAACACATTAAAACCGTTCAAACAGTCAGGTGCCAGTTTTAGCATTTATTTATGATATATTATTTACTCAATCAGTATTGAAGGTCAAATCCTATACAGTCAGACGAATTTAGACTTTCAACCAATCAGAACAGTGCACTTACTTTGAATTGCTTTTAATTTGTATTGTGGCGTTTCGGCGCATTATTTTATTCAAAAACTCTTATATAACATTGGAAACAGTGGTCTTTTAGAATGATTACCACGTCAAACAAGTAAACTTGAATCATAATCTTGGACAATCTAGGCCAATAATAAGGATAAGTCATGTAGAATAACTCTACTGTCGCACCGACTGTTACACTGTAGGATTCCGCGAAGTATCCAGACATTGATAAATGGCGGTGCCGCCCCCACCCTCAGACTAGGAAGGGTTTCGTATCCTGATGCGTTGAATATATATTACAAGTTTGATTGACCCCCCTCACCCCATTTCCCAGCTTTCAAACGGGGGGGGGGGGGGGTATACACAAGCTTTATTGTACCCTTGTACCCTATGCGGAATGCAGCACTTTCATAATTATCTACGGTGTTGTCATTATTCTAATAGAGATCAACAGAGATTTTAAAAAAAAATGGTTACCAGTTGGAGGTGTCAAATATTAATTAACAATTTAATGTTGTTGCCATTGTCCATTCTTCTCTCTCTTCTGCAGACCCTATACATCAGCTATGGGGAACCGAGGCATCCCAGGCCTCCTGGCCGCTTTCCTCTGCCTCCTGTACCTAGGAGTGGGGTCGGCTAGCGACCCTCCCTTCGGTACACCTGCACGGTGCATGGAGCCACCGAGCTGGTCTCTCCGTGGAAGACATCCCATGCTGGAGAGCCGAGGTCAGGTGACGGTGGTGGCGCTGTTGCAAGCCAGCTGAGGTTTCTGCCTGACGCAGGCCCATTAGTAAGTTAGGACACAGGCGTAGCCAAAGGGAGAAGGGCACGTGCCCCCACAAGTTTCTGGTGCCGCCACAAAAATATTTTTGTTTTGTTTTGCTTGTATTTTAGATTAGAGAGTATACGTGCCCACCCCGTTTGTCCTCCATTTAGTGAAAGGTGCATGACATAATACAAGCAGATTAAGATAAACGTCACTAAAATAAACTCCCCTCACATTATTATTTATGATTTTAAAGCTAAGGAGGTTTGCAAAACTAAGATGCATGCAGACATCCAATCCAATTGCTATGTTTATAATATTATGTTAGTATGTCAATTGCTTGTTCAATGAAAACGTAATCCAAACAGAATCAACTTCATGTATTTTTTAATTTCATCTTCATAAAATATAACCCATACTTTTGTCTTCCTCTCCACAGTTTGGAGGTCATGCGCAGGCAGTATATCTCTCAACACAACATCACCGACATCAACTTCATCGTGATCAATGCAGGCGACCTACGATCTCGTCTCAACTATTACCGTCTCTATCGGTTGGGTTACTTTGATCTCTATCAGGATTATGCATCAGAGACAGCTCCCGAAGAGAACGTTTGGAGCCTTCTCAACGGAACAAAGGATGATTTCTTGATATATGACAGGCAAGATGATGTTATGATTATATTTGCAATAATTTCCTGCTATATAGTAATAACGATAATGATATATTACGTTTATACGAGCGCATAACCTGAAAATACCAATGCGGTTTACAATGTGATTTACAAATATGCACCATCTCCACTCTTCAGGAAGTATTCCTACCCTTTTGCAAGGTTCACTTGCAAAGGTGTATGGCATTGACACTGCCTTTTGGCAATCCTGACATGTACCCTTTATGATCTCCTGTGTGGCGAATGGCAATGTAGATCAATGCCATGCCAGAGTCGTTACTGCTGAGGCTTGGACTCTCGAACTCGAAAACAAGTGATGTCGTATTTACTAGACCATGGCACCTCTACCTAGGAAATATTCCCAGGGTTTTAGAATGTCCATTCCCTCTTATTAGTTGGTCTTACGTGTCTCGGCTATCCTTTTTGTCACTTTCTGCATATACCGACATCATCATCAGTCATCATTTTCAGTTTTATTTCTTCTTCAATCCTCTTTATTTCTATTTCTACCACTTAAAATACCTTTTGTCCTACTGTACAAAATATGGAAATAATTACGTAATTGTTAGTTCTTTTTTTTTATCCAAGTCATATTGTACATTTATTTATTGAAATGGTGTTTAATGTTTGTATGATTATTAACCATGCCCTGTTCAAATCATCATGTTATATTTGTATTTTATGTTTGAAATGAAAATAAATGAAAAGAAAAGAAAATGAACTCAAAGCCATACATATAAATTCTACTATAAAACAGCAATACCAGGGTACAGATCCGGGCTCTAACAAGAGCTCTCCTTCTTAATACAACTGTCTTCTGTCCTGCTCGTAGAATGAGTGTAGCGCACTATAAGGGTGAATTAGCATCAAAATGAACGAACCATGTAACTTAGTCAGTTCTTGCATAGGTATTTTGTCATTTGCCACATTTGATTCCAGCTAATTCTGCTTGAACAGTACACATACACAGTTTCTGCATTGTTATATTCTCAAGTTCAGAAAATACAATTCAAATGCTGTTCGTCAGAATTGTATTGATCATGAAACATTCTTGTACTTCTAGGTGTGGCCAGTTGACCTATCATATCCCTATGCCATACTCTGCACTGAGGTACCCTTTCATTCAGATCGCCATCGAGTCCACCTACACTGGAAGGCATCCCTGCAACTGTTCAGCCGATGAGCCGACAACCCCAGCGATCCCTACAGAGAAGGTATGATCGGAAAATATCCCCCCTCCCTAGAAAAGAGAAATTACATGTGATCAGTTAAAAAATGATTATAAGTTCAATAATCGATTCAATGTTGGGGAAGTCAAACTGGTAAAAGGATACCAATGACTTTTTGTTGCAGTAAAATCAGGCAACATAATGTATTTATCTATCTAAGTACCTATCTATCTATTTGTATGTATGTCTGTCTGTCTATCTCTCTATCTATTTATCTATCTATCTGTCCATCTATTTATCTATTTATTTATCTATATATGATTGATATATATATTTATTAATCTTTCTCTTCCCATACGTTCTTAGGCTGAAACAACGACAGCATCTACCACACCTACCCCAGCCCCCCAAAACGCCCTCTGACAGGAAGAGGAGCTTGCGGCATGCCGTGAGCGACAACAACAACAACAACTACTACAGGTAGAGCGGGGAGATGGAGTCAGCACTGATAGACAGAGCTGATGCTGATGCTGATCCGGGGAGGTCCGCCTGGCTTCCTGACGTCCACTCGCTGGGGTATCATCCCAGCTGAGCAGGATCCGTGGATCCAGGTGATGCTGACCTTCCCAAGAGAGCGACGTCGCCGCCGCCACCGCCGCTCCCTCTCAGTCCAACTCCCCTTCAACCCCCTCCACGTCCACTCAATCATGACAGCCATGAGACCCAACAGTAACAACAACGTCACAATGACGTCAGGGTCGAGGTCAACTGTGACAGGAACAGCCCTCAAACAGCTGACGACCTTGAGACACCGCCACCACGACGGCACCATGACGTCAGGGTCAACTCTGAGACACCACCGCCACCACAGCGGCACCATGACGTCAGGGTCAACTCTGAGACACCACCGCCACCACAGCGGCACCATGACGTCAGGGTCAACTCTGAGACACCACCGCCACCACAGCTGCACCATGACGTCAGGGTCAACTCTGAGACACCACTGCCACCACAGCGGCACCATGACGTCAGGGTCAACTCTGACAAGGTCAAATGTCATGTCGCCAGTGACAGTGATAAACAGTTTGATTAAAGGGACCACAGTAATTTCAGTTTCATACAAAAAGTTTCAAGTATGGTATTAAAAAAAAAATCCATATTAAAAGAGTTTCCCAAAATCGTATTCTCTCTAAAGTTGGACAAAATTGAAATGTAATTTCGTTTGCGTTCTGTGATGTTTTTTATGGAAAATCATCACGTAATTTTATATATATAAACAAATTGAAAATATATGACCGAAATACAGGTGAAAGTATTTACAGAAACAGACTGAAATAAGCATATAAAAGTGGTCCATTCAATTACAGTACCCATCTCTGTCGCGTAACAATGGATTGCCTATCCCTAGCCGTTCATGATGGTAAACAGACAAACCGAAAGGCTCTGCTACCGGAATACATTGCAGTGCTAGAAGGGTATGCAATCCAATGTTCGCAAAAAACCTTTCTTATAGAAAGGATAAATAAACATTTAAACGTTATTTGTGTTACTATATGCCAGTATATAAACTATGATTGTGATAGATATTAAGATATATGATTCTGTTAGGTTAATATATACCCCTCCCTCTCTCTCTCTCTGTCTCTCTGTATCTCTCTCCTTTTCTATCCTTCTCTCTATTTCTCTCTCTCTCTCTCTCTCTCGCTCTGTCTCTTTGTCTCTCTCTCTCTCTTCCCTTCTCTGTCTTTCTCTCTCCTTTCCCCTCCCGTTATTTCCATATATCTCTATTTCTGTCTCTGACTCTATCTGACTCTAGGTATCCTGTTGTATCTCTTATCTTCTCTACCTTCAAATCGTTGAGTGTCCGAAGTTCCCTTCTCTTCATACGATAACAAGGATACAATATTCCTGATAATAAGTATTTGATTCTAGGTTTAGTGAGCAAAAATAATATTCAATGTATCTAATTCCGCACATTACTGAATCTACAAATGTTATTAGGCTATTTTTTCCTGAATCATTTACGTGTGCTTTCAACCCATCTTAGATGCAATAATGATAGGTTATAATTATAATAATGTAATGTATTCGGATGTAATGTTTGTGTTCCATTAGAATATGTCTACCATAGACTCATCTCGTCCTAAATTGTGATGTCCTATCTTTTTCTCGGGATCATTGTGTTTCATTTTTTCGATAGTACTTTTTCAAAATAGATAGTTTCATCGGGTGCTTTGGGTCTATTAATTCGTGTAAACGAAAACTAAACGTGGATATTCATGGTCGTAATACACTATTCATATAGTGTCATCTTTGAAAAAAGGTTTTTTTTTTTTTTTAAACTAGCTGTAATTTTTTGAATGGGATGTAAAGAATATATCCGGGGTGGAGAGAGGTAATGCAGATAAACTTAATTCTTAACCCGACGGCTAAAACTGATCGAAATTTCCTGAAAAGAGGACGGGAGACTCGAACCTTAGATCTACTCATTCGAGTCAGGTACCGTACCAAGAGACCACGACGTTCTATTACTTTCTTTTTTGTCTTTGTTTCATCTTTTTTTTACATCCTTGTGTCTTCTACTATTTTGTCACTCTTGATCATAAATATAAGACAAATATGCGTAGATGTAGCAAAACGTAATTGTAGCATAAACAATAGACAATAGCTCTACATCGTTTTTTTCAGTATCTTTCCATTTCATCTCTTTCATTTTTTGATCTTTCCCGAATTTCCATTTATGTAAATTGTGTGCTTGTAAAGATTGTTTGGGATTGGTTATAGGAAATTTAAATGTTTTGTATTGTTCATTTCGCTCGTTAAATCTAAGCCACCCCTTTCTCTCTTTTCAGTAATGTGTATTCATGATAAACATTTGATAACCCGCGCATGCGCGGATCAAGTGTATTTGAACAAAATTACACATTAGCGGAAAGGAGAGAGAGGATTGATGGATTTAGGAGTGATTTTGTATTTCTTTGATAAATTGAATAAAATAAACACATTCAAAAACAAATTCCTGTTGCAGTCGAATGTGTCTCCTTTCTTAAGCACGGATTGAAAAATAGCTGGTATAAAACATCTGTTAACCAATTATTTTTTACTATATCATTCCCTTCCTCCACATCTAATCTCATCTTTATCTCTATTCCCTGTCCCTTTCCCTCTCTCTAATTCTCTCCCCTCTCTCTCTTTCTTTCACCCCCATCTCTTTCTCTCTCTCTCTCTCTCTCTCACTCTCTTGCTCCCTCTCTCTCTATTCTCTCTTCCCTTATTCTTTCTCTAAACTACTGATTCAACCAGGTACATTGCCATAGAACCCATTCGATCCACTTGTACACACATCTCTCTTATAAACTTGATAAACTCACCACCACCTTCAAAACTAAACCTGACTTACAGGCATGATCAACATCACCACACAAAATAAGACACAAAATGAAAACAGAACAATTGAATAATTAAAATGTGGCCATTCTTTCTTCATCTCTAATCCAGAAAGAAGTCATCAGAAAACATTATGTACAAAATACATTTGCAGTTTAAACACAATGTTCCTCTAAAATCAGATCAAATACTAAATACAAAGTACTTCCATCAATACTACACGTTTTAAAACATAACTTTCTGCAAAAAAAATATAAACTTTAAAAACCAAAGGGATATGTAAGAGCAATGATACAAGATGGGAGACTTCAAAAATGATGATAGCAAATAGCGGAAGGGAGCATTGCCCAATTGATGTTGGATTCAAGAGAATTTTGTCAGCACATCCACCATGAACATAACGAGCAATGTATCTAAAATACTATTTTTATTTATCAGCACAAAATATGGATATATTATGTTAGGGGAGACAAAGAATGCTATCCCCTAAAATTTGCAAAAAAGGAAATGTCAAATCAACATTAAAGAGGACTTAACAGGGGCGCAACATCTTGCAAATGATGTGCATTTCAGGATCCAAAATGACCACTTAAGTTTTAGTGTGTATCTTGACATAACAGTACTTTCATAGTAAAAGTGCAAGTAAGTCATATCAACTATGGCGTTTTAAAGGTGAGACTATATTTTGCAAAACATAATAAAATTAACTAAACCGTGTCAAATTGTCCTGTAAAATAACGTAGATTGCTTTACTATATCTACTTGGTGATACACTAAATAGCCCAGATTGTATTGCAATACTGTAAAACTAGAAGCATTCACCTCTTGAAACTTCTGCAAATCGTTAATGACAGCCATTTTCATTGCAAAAAATGTTCATAAAATTTCAATTCTATGTTGCGATAACCCTGATTTGATTACATTCAAACCTGCTTCTAGGGAACACCTGCATAGAAAGACCACCTCTCTATAAAGAAAACATTTTGTTGTTTCCCTTGAAAATCATTACTCATTTAAAACGCGTACTAAAGGAACCTGTACATAAAGACCATCTGCCCATAAAGATCACTTTTCTTGTCTCCCTTGAGCGATCTATATATACAGGTTTCACTGCATTATGCAGCATAAAAACTCTTGAGATTTGTGGGAGTTTTATGCAGCTAAATAATTGTGTTTGATCAAAGTTTCATGCACTTAAAGGTTTCTGATTTTACAGTACTCAATACATACCCCATCATACAAGAAAATACATGGCAAAGACAACAGTGTACTATGAAAAAGCAAATATATTGTATGTTACATTGAAAACAATGAGAAAAAAGGAAGAGTGTACAGGATGTGATCAATATAAATAAAAATGATTTGATTGCAATTTGTTTGGGTCTTTTAACAATTTTTTCTCAATCCAATAAAAAAGAAATTAAAACACATGCAATACAAATGGAAATTATTATATAGGGCTGACGAAATTCATAACAGCAAAACTATATTAACAAAAAAACCTTCAATCACAGAAAATCGTGAATTGATACTCCCAATGGTTGAGGAAGCAAACATAGATTGAAATCAAGATATTTCTTGCTAACAAATGTATACAGTTACATCAACAAAGTTCAAATCTTATGAATGACATTATTATTGATGGACTTATAATTATTAGAAAGACTTTTATTTTTATGCTAAAGAAGTTTCTTGACAAACTCTCTAACCCAATAATACAATACATTTATTTAGGCCATGGATGTATGGCAAGGGATAGTTTATTATATCTATGATAAAGTTTTAAAAAGTGTCTCTTCCTTTGAGCTAAATTAAAAGTATGATGGTTTTCAGAATTCAATAAAATGATTCATTCTTAATCACTAGGACGTCATACCAAAGTGCTACATAAAAGTGCCATCAATGTCAATACAAATACCCATGATGTGTAACTTTCACTTAAAATGGTTGTCTTTCTATGAAATTTCATCATTACAATAATCACAAAATATTTGTTATAATCCCTACACTTCCCATAAACAAAGAACAAAGCAGAAAATGCATTGTGCTTAAACTGGACCTGAATTCTAGAGTTTCTATTTCTTCTACTTTTTGGCAACATACTAGTATCTTGAAAATAATGCTGAGAAATGTCCGCAAATAATAGTTTACACATATAATACAAATACAATGAAGCCTTAAAATCAAGATATTGATTTCTTTTTGTCTGTTTTCTAATAATGAGAAGTATAATACAATGGATAGTCTTCCCAAAGGCACGGTGATGTCAAAATGTTGGCTTTTAAATTTGATACAAGTACATAGGTTGGCAAATTGAATGAGTAATAAACAAAGACACGATCATACATACAATCATACACACATATCATTTGCATTATGTGTCACATTTTATATACATGCTACACCTAACATCTCAATAATACAAATGAGTTGATTAAATATAATATAATATTTCTGATTGAAAAAAAAAATGGAAAGGAGGTGACAGTACATATCACAATCCTTTAAAATGTTATTGCTGTGCATACAATTTTGCCGTACAAAACCATTGTACAACTAGGCATGGAATAAACCACAATTGAAAGTTTGAATTTCATCGATAAATTCAAGGGAAATAATGATGTACATGAGAACATATGAAACATCTTATAGAACTGATACAACAACAACTGAAAAGAAGAAGATTATAAGTAAATAATTGTTATCATGTTGGTAGGTACCAATTCTAACTTTTATAATTAAACTTAATGAAATGAAGGAATATATGTCCGAAGCATTATGTGCAGCAAGATAACAAAAGAATAAAGAAACATAAATAAATATTTTCTTGAAACTTCACGCCATGTACCTTTTGTACTCTTTTAACAAATGATAATCAGGTCAAAGCTAATCAAAATGAGGAACATATTTTTTTTTCAACAATAAACAACTTTTTGATCAGATCTCCTGTGATTAAAAATGTAGATTAATATGCATAAAAATGATGACCCTCACAACTTTAAATAATATATCCATAAGAACGTTGTTACAAAATATTATCGTAAACATAAAACAAGAAATCTGTCACAAAATCGAAAAGCTTTTACAAGTCTTTTTCAAATCCTCTTCACTGAAATACTCATCATTAATGGAATGCATTCACTTCTTGAGTATCATTTGGCAAAAAATCCATTAATATGTCATTTTACATTACTTGAACTCGAGGTTGACATATTTCTCAAACTTTGTGAGTTACATATGACATATAAATACTTTAAAATGTTTAGTACTTTCAAGTTTTAAAACTTACAGTAAAATAAAAATCCAGAAACTATAATCCTCTCACTTGATTTCCCACTGTGATAATTTTTATGAGATATTTTGCATTTTTTATGACCATTACTCTATAAAAAAGGGAAAATACAAATTTGAAGTTAATGAAAGCCATGTGACAGTGAGGAGTGTTTGAAATATGTTTGTGGGAAAGTGTAGAACTACAAAACTTATAATAATGCCTGATTTTCGACTTCAGCCTACAGACACACACATACAAAATAAACCAGTTTTCCATAAAATAAAATGAGGTCCCAAATTGAGGTTCTCAAGATGTAAGTAGAATAATGTATAAGTAACATATAGAGCAGTTTGATCATCAAACACATGAATTAACTCTAAAATCTCCTCTTATCTGATTTTTGTCGAAATATTCTTTTTTATATCAAAAGTGAAAGATAATTACTAATGATTTTCCAGCAGATACACACCTCTTTAACCTCTGACTTTTGAAAGCTTAATTCATCCACTCTGTGTTTTATCCATAAGGTCAGGAATGATTCTACTCTTTTTATGCATGGTAATCACAAGGCTTTTACAACATTATTCTGTAAAATAAAGTTTTCATGAAAAGTCTTTAAAAAACACACCTTAGAGACGAAAGGGGTGGATCAAAAGAAAAACTCTAACAGTACTGATTCACGATATAGTACCATCATGATATCTTGAGTTGAATTGTTCATATTGGTGTATTTGCAGGAACTCTGCAGTTAACTAGTCTGCTAAAACAGTTCAGGTTCTAACAAGAATGATGATCACCACTTGTTTCAGTTGGGTTTTCCTGAATGACAAAAATGTTGCAATTACCACTAATCATTTCATGGTTTTTAATTGCTTCATCTGCAATTTGCATGAACTTGTCACAGTGATCCAAGTACAATTCCTATGCAAGATTGTAGATTCAGGTTTTATATTGACACATTGTAACTCATATCAATCCTTTGTCATGTTGATATAAATATTGTACATTAGAATAAGATTTAAATGAAAGAAAATATGAAGAAATAGGACTGTAATTTAGCCTTATACTACAGCCATCATACCCTGACAAATATAAGGTCATAAAAATACTACCAATAATTCAAATATAACAGTTTAGATAGACTGATGTGAACTCTGATTGCCAATTTGACGAGGATTATAATCATTAAAACTTGCTCTTCTACAGAAGGGACTAACAAGATGGATCTCTCAAACTGCATGACTTCTTCCTACCAAGATCAAACAAAAATACTGACGGATATGTGACATAACTTTCCCTTTAACAGTCACTCCATTAATGATGGTCATTATGAGCTGTTGCCATTACCATGGTAACTTGGACAGGGTTGAATGTATTCACGTCACTGCCTTGCTTTGACTCACTAAAGATGATCTCCTTTTCAAACAAACACTTGGAACATATATTTGAAGCAGTTCATTACCAAGTTTGGTCAACGTCAGAATTCAATTGCATTTCTATGGACAGCTTGTGCGACAAGACGCGACTGAATTCACGCCCTCCCTGGGCCGTACAAAAATGTTGCCGCTGGACATGAAGAGGGAAAAAGTCTTTTTTTTTTAATGGATGGATGGATTATGAGCATTGTTTGATGTTCCTGCCACCGTCGGGTTGTTCCGTTGATAAGACCTTGAGGCTTTGGTCAATGTTGAAGTTCCTAAGACACCCTGTCATGCCTTCTGAGTAGAGGTTCATCGTCGTCTCAACCATGTCCTCCATTCCACCTGCAAGATCAAAGACACAAGGAGATGGGCGGTTAGACAAGAGATACCGTACAAGGTTGAAATCAGTTTCGGAGGCATAGGTATTGTTATTACAACTCAAGGGTTATGTATTTTTGACGGGTCTTTAGTCAACATTGTCTACATTATAACTTGAAAATGTAATGAGAAAATTTCATGGCTCAACTTTAGCGTTTGCCCATGAACTTGTGAGAGAAAATGAAGCTTCTAAAAAATTCAAATTAGTTCAGAAAAAGACTTTAAAAAAAAGATCAAAATCATTGCTTCCATGTTTGAGAGAGTTATAAGGTTGGTGTAAAGGAGAGATAGATGTTGGCTGAATTCAAACTTTAAACTTCTTCATCCATCTAATCTTAAATTGAGAGTTTCAACATATTTTGCACCCCTTTATATTTGGTGCAAATGTTCCCAGACAACACAATTCATCAACAGAGTTGAACTTGGTCCTCTGTAACAGGTAAGATTAACTCTTTAAAGAAAAACTCTAACCATGGGTAACACCTGCCAGACCTAACAGCAAAAGTAGCGATTTCTAAATGATTTAGTAACATGCACAATATGAAGATAATCCACACTAGATCACTTTACCTAGGTATAAGCCATCATTGACATTGAGTTGCCTGAAGTCTTCTCCACTGGCCTGGTTCGTGACTGCATTGTCGTTGTCTACTTCCATGATAGCCACAATGCCTAGTCTGTCTATCCGAACGACATGCCACTCCCCGTCGTTGACAGGTCTCCTGCTTGTTAGGACTGCCTCCCCTCCTCCAAGGTTAAATCTGGAACGTTCAAAAAGATATTCACAATAATTACAAAATCACAATCAAACTCTAAAGCAGTAGGATTAACTATCTCTTTCTAAGGTTGAATTAGATATTAAAGTCTCATATTTAGAATCTAATGACAGCAAAAACTCAAACTCAAACTGTAACTGAATTTAGGTTTATATTTTAAATCAAAAGGAAATTGAGACCAATATCTAAATAACAATCAAACTCTAAATCAGTCCATCAAAATACAATTTATACTCCACATTGAAATGCAAACTCAACCTCAATCTCAACTCGATTAAACTCTTCACTGGAGATATGGCTCAAGCTTGTCACAACTGATCTCAGATTTACTTTCAAACTCCTTCTAAAAAAAAAGAACTCTCTCTGTCATTGACAGGACCCCTGATTGATAAGACAGGTTTTTCCACTCTTCACCTGTCTTTTTCTAAGGTTGAGTTTGATATTAAAATTTCATATTCAAAATAAAATGACAGCAAAAACTCCAATTCAAGCTGAAACTGAATTTAGGTTAATATATCAAATCAAACTTCATGACCAAAATTTGAAGTCAAATCCAAGCTAAAGCTCAAAACATTAAGCATTACGATATCGTATTTTAGGAAATGTCAGAAAGTCTACTTGAATTTCAAAGAAGCACATCAAGTAGTAAAGCAAACATTAATTCCTTATTTGGAAGTTAAAACAGGAATAGAATGGACACTTTGATATGCCAAACTGAGCAAAAGTTTGTGTATACAAAGGCCATACTATAAGTCTTATGGTTTCTTTTTAATCGGACAATAAAGACTTTCAGAGCCTTAATTGTAATATCCTCATTATGTCAACTCATATGTCTGACACTGGTCACTTACCTTAGTAAAAGGAAGCCATTTTCAAGGCCCATAGCAATGAAATCACTTCCTGAGGTCATACTGGAATGACCTGCCCATAGGACCAGACCGTTGGGCTCTGTGGCTCGGAGTTCAAAGGAGAACATGTTCCTCTCCCCTGACAATCTGCAAAGCAAATGTGAGTAGGAAGATGATGATATACATTGCAAAGATATGATGGTCAATAGATGAATTACTGGCTATAACAATAGTCTGTGTAAAGATAATTCCATGGAGGACAGAGAAACAGATATTTGCGAGTTTCATTTTCTTAATAATAAACACAGGCTTCTCATGGTACATATTTGCAAATGTATTACCAGCTAAATTTTCCAAGCTGTTGAATTCATGATGCTCAAACAATTTGCAAAAATCTCCCCCCCCCCAAAAAAAAAGAAAAGAAAAAAAGACCCCACCAAATAATGACTTATACAGCATGGCCATTTCATGATTACCATTAAATGAAATAAGGATAATAAAAATGGATGTTTTTTTCTTGTATAGCACCGGTGTCTGTCTCTGGTGGGCGCTTTTGGCACTTGCTCTACAATGTCTCACAAATTCAACATTCCTGGTCAGTGTTTCAAATTAGGATCATTTTCCATTGGTCACAGCTGGCATTATTCACAATATTCAATGTAAGACTACCAAAAGTAAACAGAGTTGGGAAAGTAAATGAGAGACAGTCATTGGAAAACAGAGAAATGTCTCGGAGAAGGGAGATGGTAAGAGATAAAGTGAGATTGAGGAGAGAAAGAGAGACAGAGACAGATGGATAGAAAGACAGAGATAGTGACTTACACTGCAAAATCAAATAATGGGAGAATAAAGAGAGAAGGGAAAGAGCAAATCATATCATTAAGAATAGTCAAGTTATGAATGCTAGGTGACAGTTAATTACGTAGATGCTATGTAATGAATGCAGCAGCTCTCTCTACTTTCATTTATGCAATGAAACACAGTTTGTAAGGTACGTATCCTACACAGACATGTTTAATAATTATTTCAATTTCAATTATTATGAAACTATGTTAACATTTCTTGAGGGATTTAACAAACCAATCATTCTTATGGGAGACATCAATTTTGATATTTTAAAACAACCTCAAACAAGTGGATGTAAACGATATAACCAATTAAATGCTATTTATGGTTTGAAACATGTAAATAAGTCAGAATATACAAGAGTTACTAAGGAATCTTCAACACTTGTTGATCATATTATTACAAACTGTAACGAGAATGTAAATTCTTTTGGTGTTATTCATAATGGTCTCAGTGATCACTCCATGACTTTTTTGATCTGGAACACTCGTCAATATGATAAGTGTTCTGATCCAAATTTCGTCACATTTCGTAAATCAAAAGGTGTAGATTTGAATGCTTTTAAAAGAGAAATCAATGAGCTTGATTGGTCTGATGTTAAAAAAATGAAGAGTATAGAGGACGCCGTAGATGGATGGCAAGAGCTTTTGTTGGGTGTAGTTAATAGGTACATGCCACTCAAAACTAAAAGAGTAAGAAAGAAACATTCACCGTGGTTGAATGAATGGATTTTTTAATTAATGAAGGAGCGTGACAAAATGAAACAGAAGGCAAAACATGAAAACAAAGATGAATATTGGAAAGAATATAGACAATTAAAAAATAAAGTTACATTTGACAATAGAAAACTTAAAAGGAAATACTTTATCGAAAAATTAACTGAAACTATAGACAGAAATCAAACATGGCCGACTCTTAAATCTCTCCTGCCCAACAAGAGCTCTAAATCACCTATTCCTGTGTCACATGATATTTTTGAAACTGCAAATTATTTTAATAATCATTTTGCCAATGTTGCTAATGTCTTACATGCATGTAATGGTGTTAATGTCTCGCATGTATGTAACGAGGCAGGTCTGGATAATGATATGCAAACCGCACTATTTGAGCTTTCTTTAGTTTCTGAAGCAGATGTGTTAAAAGAAATATACAGCCTAAAGAATAAGAAATCGGTTGGTTTGGATGGGATCAGTTCTTATATATTGAAAACTTGTGCAACAGAAATCTTTAGAATTATAGCATACCTTATTAATAAGTCAATAACTGATGGGGTAGTTCCTCACCAGTGGAAGATTGCAAAAATTATACCATTGCACAAAAAAGGTGACAAATGTCAGCCAGATAACTACAGGCCAATATCATTACTGCCCTGTGTCTCGAAACTTTTAGAGAGGGTTGTTCAAAAACAATTACTTAATTACCTGAATGACAATGATGTATTAGTGAAGGAGCAATCGGGCTTTAGATCGAAACATTCCACAACTACTGCACTTATTAAAGTAACTGATGAATGGCTTGAAGCAATTGACCAAGGGAAATATACTGGGTGTGTCTTTGTCGATTTACATAAGGCATTCGATACTGTCAATCACCAAATTCTAATTAAAAAACTTTCTGATATTGGAGTACAAGGTACCTCATTAAGATGGTTTCAGGATTATCTAATGAAAAGACGTATTAGAACTTCCATAGGACAAACATTGTCAGAAGAATTATCCCTTGATTACGGCGTACCTCAGGGCTCAATACTGGGGCCACTGCTATTTTTAGTTTTTATAAACGATCTGCCTAGGTCTTTCACGAAATGCAATTTGCACTTTTATGCCGACGACACGGTTATGTATTATTCCCACAAAGATGTACATGTGATTCAATCAGTTTTAAACGAAGAGCTAGGACATCTACAATCTTGGATGAATGCAAATAGACTCTTTGTGAACTCCAGTAAAACGGTATGCATGCTTTTAGGGACAAAGTTTATGCTTTCTAAGCATGATATTCTCAATTTAGAGATAAATGCCACTAAGCTAATTCAAGTAAAATGTTTCAAATATCTTGGAGTAAATGTAGATTGTGAACTTAAGTGGAATATTCATATAGAGCAATTGAACAAAAAAATTGGGAAAATGATTGGTTTCTTGAGGAGATTGAGGTATTTTATTAATGAGTCAAATCTAAAACTAATTTATACATCTGTAATTATGCCTCACTTTGACTATGCAGATACTGTTTGGCAAACTGCAAATAATAATCATTTTGACCAACTTCAGAAACTTCAGAATCGGGCAGGAAGAATTATTCTTCAGGTTAAACCTGGTGAACATATATCTATTCAGCAGATTCACGATACCTTGGATTGGGAAACCCTAAAATCTCGACGTCGGAGACATATGTGTTCGTTACTGTTTAAAACATTTCATGAGCTAGCACCTAAATATATGACTGATAAATTTGTATTTAACGAAAAGTGTTACGGACTAAGATATAATGACAATTTAATGCTTCCGAAACCAAGAACCAATCAGTGTAAACGTACATTCTTATATCGTGGATCCGTGTTATACAATGAACTACCTATTAAGCTCCGTCAGCTAGGCACACTAAATTTGTTTAATAAACATGTTCAAAAATACTTCAATTATTTTGATATTTAAATTTCGCAATCCCATTGGCTTTTGCCATGAAAATAATCAATTTAATAAACAGACTAAATTAGATAATGTGTAGAATATTTTAAAACTAATTAAGTTAATTGTTAGCAGGGTGGGTGATAAGGGTGGGGTCGTATTTTGTTACATTAGGGATGGTAGGGGATATTTGAAAAGATTTTAATGCTTTTTGTTAGTGTTTTTTGTTTAATTTAATTTAATTTGATTTAGTTAAGTTAAGTACAAGTACAATGTTTTTGTTTGTTTTTTTTAAAATTACGACTTACTATTTTGTTATATCATTACTTATTATAGTATCATTATATATATATTGGACTCCATGGAAGAACAGAGCCATTAGGTTAATGGCTCTGAAATGGACTATCCAACCGTTTTATCATTCTATCATTGTTATATAAGTCTTTGATTTTGTTATATTGTGTTATTGTTTTTTATGATGATTTTCGGAAATAAAACAAACAAACAAACAAACAAATAAGGTGTTAACTAACTAAAACAGGGTAGTCTTACCTGGAAGTAATTTCATTACTGGCAAACCAGAGATAACTCCTTCCTGTGAAGCTAGGTTCTGTGACAGTTTCTTCAATTTCTATATCAGAGAGACAAAAAGAGATATAATGAATAATAATATGTGAGATTTGTAAAGCATCAAATCCACTTGAAATCAAATGCTCCCGGCGCACTTGCACAAAAAATTATAAAATCACATAAAATAATCTGCATTATAAGCAAAAGAACATGAGAACATATAGAAATGAAAGAGAACAGTCAGGTATATGCAGAATCAATCAGATACATGTTAAGATCTTTTAAGAAAGAAAGAAAGGGGGAGAAAGAGCATGAGTGAGATATGGAGGACAAACTTCTCGTGAAAATTCACTCATTTCCTGGGCCCATAGGATGCTTTTATACACAAAAGTATTATATATATTGTTAGATCACCTATTTCATCTACTCACATGCCCAAAAGGAAATCACAAAGCAGTAGTCTACCATAGTTATTGTGTGTAGATAGGTTGGTTTAAAGCACTACCGGTATATAAAGAGGTTAAAAGCATTCCAGTGAATTTGAATTCACTGCAAGACATCTTTAATTATTTAAACAAATGTTAATTTCCCTATGATCACCACTTTGTTTGAGCAGTAAATTAGTTTTTTTAATATCTGTTGTTTACACAAAATGCTCTAATACAAAGAGTAGTTTCTAATTTTAAACAATTCATAGCACTCATAATTGTAAGAAAAGAAATGTACATATAACCCTTGCAATACTGACCCATTTCACAGTTGTCTCCCTTGAAGCCTAGTCTACAATCACAGAGGTAGTTTTCATGAAGAGGGTGGCACTCTCCGTTGTTAAGACATGGCTGCCCCTGGCATGGATGGTGGGCGTTACCGACATTAGCCCCGCCCACTGCCTCATTGATCAGATCTAACGCGTTATCATTGACTAACACCTACAAGAAGAAAAAAAAAGGAATATTATATCAATCAATGAAAGACAAACAGTAAGTATATAATTTCAGTATATTCCATTTTATATACATTTCATATGATACTCATTTGTTGATTCAAATGATTCCAAGAAAAAATGAGAGATCTATTTTTTATTTACAAGTGCCTGTTTGGTAGACAAGAAAGAGAAACAAAGCTATTACTCGACCCATCTCCTCCTTCTTCTCCTTCTTCTCTGTATCTCTCAAACTTTTCATCTTCTCCTTTCTTCTGCTTCCAACTGTCTCTTGCCCTCTCTCTCTCTCTCCCTCTCTCTTTCTTTTCCCTATCTTGCTGTATCTATTTATATTTCACCCTCTGGATGTCACTCTCTCTCTCTCCCTTTCTTCTTCTTTTCCCCTGAACCTAACTCTTATCTCACACCTCTATCTCTGACTATCCCTCATCCTGTTGATATCTCTCTCTTTCTCTTCCTTTTCTTCCTTTCCTAGATCTCCCTCTCATCTCTTCCATCTATCTCTGACTATCTCTCATCCTCTCTCTTTCTCTCTCTCTCTTTCTCTCCTCCTCTCCCTTTAATTTTCCTTTCCTAGATCTCACTATCATCTCTTCCATCTATCTCTGACTGTTGCTCACCCTTTGGATATCACCGCTGAATGAATTCTTGACTGCCATCTCTCTGGACAGGAGGTCGATATCATCAATGCCTCCGATGTAGAGGTTTGTATCAAACGATGTCTGCGTGAAGGCTCCAGGGGCTAACGCTGTAACAGTAGTGGTTATCCACCCTCAACATACTTCTCTGGCGTTCTTGATACCTCCACGATGTGCCATTCATGAAGAGTAACTGGCTGCGTTGATCTGTAGACAATAGAGGGAGACAATTAAATATGTGTCGGTTTGAATGCTTCAAAGGCTATGTAAGCTTATGTGGGACAAGTTCATAAAACATAAAGGAATATTACAACCTGATATAAAGGTGGTTTGAATAAAAGCATAATATGAGAGAAACCTATGAAGAAAAAATGTTAAGGTAAATCCATTAGAGATATGGAATTGTACAATCATTCTATATCAAACATATAGAACAATGTATTTCATCTTGTGAGCAGCCCTTCATTTCTTTTATAATTGGAATTAGCAAAAGGAATCCTCTATCTGGTTGATGGTGATATACTTATTTATTAGATGGTCTGTAAAAACTACCACTATGACTACCAACAAAACCATCATCAACAAGATCACTACGACATCATCATCACTACCACCACAACAAATTCTTTGCACACACTCCATGTCTTACCTCAAAACAGCGGGCCCTGAGCCACAATCAAACTTAAAGCCGATGTAGTTCTCATCCAGCGTGATGGAGAAGAAGTCCCCCTCCCTGGATTCCGTACCGCTGTAGATGAGGATCCCAGACGCTCCTTGGGTTTGAAAATGATCTCCATCTGGAGGAAGGAGAGATGCTTC